>VSWD01000012.1:48922422-49522422 GCA_033119305.1 Pinctada imbricata | reverse complement strand
CAATTTTTGCAAAAATTGCCTACCTCGAAATTTTTTTTTATTGTCAGCCACCATTAATTTCAGGAAGTGGTCTAATCCCAAAATACCTAACGACAGTCCTGGTGGTATATATCATACGATAGCCCAGTGCATTAAACATGCACCAAGTTGGTCATTTGGACAACAATTGGTAAGGGAGCAACCATTTGATTTTTATGGGGGGGGGGGGCAGGAAGACTTTGCAAAAAAAAATTTCCGGATCGAAATTTGAGGGAAAAAAATTTTCCGGCCCGAAGGGCCGGCGAAAATTTTTTTCCGGATCATGAAATTGCCCCTCCCCCCTCTCTTCCAACCTTTCCACTGCCAAATAAACACTTTTTTGTGTATCATGAACAAAGTATAAAAAAATATAACAAACTTTACGCAATTTGGAGTGAATAAATAAAATTCAAAAGTCATTAGCACCATATAGCCTGTCTCCGTTGAGTATCATTTTAGTAAACAGATTATAGGCACCAGTTGCCATTCAAGAAATTAAAATGAAGTGATCTGCTGGCAAGAGATGAACTCATTGTGTGTTTGATGTTTAATATGGCTGAAAAATCACGCTGAATTATTTAAACTTTAGAGTAATTTTCAACATTGGAAAATTATTAAAAAAAATAATCCGGCCCGAATGGCCCGCGAAAAAAATTTTCCGGCTCTTAAAATGGCCGAAAAAAAATTTCCAGCCGGCAAAAGTCTTCCTGCCACCCCCCCCCCCCCATAAAAATAAAATGGTTGCTCCCTAAAGCCAAAACATAGTAATGGTAGAGACACCTGGATATATCTGAGACAGAATGTCAGAGCAATTGTACATGACACGAACCCAAAGCAAAAACATGAATATTTTGTTAAGTGAAGTGCTTTATATATACACAAAAGTCATGTAGAGTAATTGATTTTGGACAGGAGATAAATTCACACATGGATAAGTAAGACTGTCAATAGAAATACTCACATTGTCTAGTGCATTTAGTATGTTTGGTATTTAAAACAAAATACATGTAAATATGTATGTATAAGCTATATCAATGTTGATTTTAGGAATTGGTCCTACATGTAGATGATGTATGAACTGACCTTAAATCGAGGTGGAAGGGAGCGAAGTAGCTTCACACGTATGGATAAACCAATCAGAGTTGCCATACTGCAGTGCGGAATTGTGGGTGTAAACTCAATGCTTACTCTACTATCCGAATCATTCACCTAAAATTGTTAAAGCAAAAGGATTTTTGTATTTGTTCTAAATTTCTGGTACAGGAGAAATCTGAGTGAGCGAAGTATATGATCTTCTTTAACTCATTTGTGTCACACTTATGCCCTTTGCCCTGTGGAGCTCGTAAAAAGTTTCCCGCGAGGAGTTTGACAGTAAGTGCTTTGAATGTGTTTCCCTGACATGGTCGCCATAGCACTTTCTATATAGACATCATCTCAGACAGTGCATGTATTTTAGATAATGGTTTCATTTTCGTGCGTTAACATCGACGGCGGATGTGGCTAGTCAAACGGGATGCTTACTCCTCCTGGGCACCTGGTCCCACCTCTAGCTTGCTAGGGGTCCGTCGATGCTAAATTGTGTGCTCTATTGTAAGTGCTGTTTAGATTATCGTCACCTAGGATCTTCTGTAACTCATTTGTCTAATATTAGTGTTATACAAGTACCAGGTAGTTGTAAAGTATTTTATCTGGGACAAAAACTTCAACAATTACTTATTATAAAACCATCTCAAAGTAACAAATACATGTATGTCTTCAAGCCCAAAACTATCTCTGTAATGCTAGGTTTACACTTTGCCACGATGCCCTACGATGTCAACAGTTGAGCAAAATCGTGGAGCTCCACAATTCTATAAATAAAATAGCTTTCCAACGCTCCATCACGCTCTGATACGCGCTGAAGCAATTTGTTACAATTGTAGATAAAATCTGTTACGATTTACATCCCGTTCTCTCAAGTTTTGTTTCGTTCTCGTACGATTACCACCATAAGCTATAATTATGCTTTGCCACGCTCTATCATGGTTCCCTACGCTTATCAAGTTTTGTTGCGATCTGTTAAAATGCAGGGCTACGATTTGCCGCGATTGAACACAATTTGATACGAAATAGACAACCAGTTTCAATACCACTTGCAATATCCAAACAAGATTAAGCTTAATATCCAGGAGATGAAGATTTTATATCGCAAAAGCTGGAAATGGCATTTATGGACCTTATTTGATCATTCTTTTTTTCGATTATTAAAGGTAACACTTTTGTTGAGCAATTCAAATCTTTGATTGCGTGTATATATTTAACTCGTTCAAAGACAATTAATTAATGCACCACCTCACTGATTATCAAGACTTCTTTTCTTAGTCTTCTTCATATGTTAGAAATTGTTGCAGATGTTAAAAACTCTTGTAATCCATAAAAAACGGGTTGTCTTATAATAATTTTCATTATAGGAATATTGGAATCGCAACGAATCTTGTAGATCATGAACTGAATCGTGGAAACTGTAACAAATCGTCAAAGAGCGCGAGTGAAATCGTAATGGATCGTAGAAGATCTCCTACGATCGCATATTACGATCTGTTGCGCTTTGTCAAGA
Source organism: Pinctada imbricata (assembly GCA_033119305.1). NCBI lineage: Eukaryota > Metazoa > Mollusca > Bivalvia > Pterioida > Pteriidae > Pinctada > Pinctada imbricata. The sequence continues at coordinate 49,519,808 of VSWD01000012.1, read as the reverse complement.
TCTGTTACGCTCTACCACACTCCATCACATTCACTACGCTCCACCACGCTTTCTCACAATGTAAGGATCAATCGGGACAATCATAGCAAATTTTTTGAGAATCAAAAATTTTGCCACGATCTCTGCGATCTCCTACGATCATCACGATTCAACCATGCTCTCTTACAATCGTCACGATTCATCCCCACGCTCTCTTACGATCTCTACGATTCACCTCAATCGGGGCAATCAGGGCGATCGTGGCTAAGTGTAAACGTAGCATTACAAAAGGTCTCTTTCTTTGTAAAAATACACCAGTGTTATTTTGGTGGTGGTGGTGGAGGGGGGGGGGTGACATTGTTATCCCCACATGAAAATTTCCGGCACATTTAATTAGTATTACACCTTACTGGAAGTTAATCATTATCATAACTAGTATGTTAGCCATTAAAAACACTGTCCATACTTACATGCACTTTTGCATTTTCCACAACATTCAGTTCCTCTAACGTCAAAGGATGCTCGGGGTCATTTATTGTACGTATCAAATCTGTAATACAGATAATAATCAGGATAATGAGGAATTTTTTTTTTATTTTATTTTTTTTAATGTCTAATTATCTAAACTAAACCGGTATATGTAATTAAGCAATGAGAATTACTGGTATATTGATAAACCAACAAGAATTACAGAATTTTTTTTTAACTATTGGTCGATAATCGCAATAATAAGGAGTTGTCAGAATTAGGACAATAGAGCTTGTTGGTGCACTTATTTTTTGTCTTCTACAGCCCTCCCAACCCCACTCCCTAATATTAGCAAAGCTGAAAACGAAGCTGTCCATACATGGACACGAAAAATATAGGATAGCTTAAATTTGCAAAAATCTAAATAAGTGACTGCATCTAGCGCATATAGACTGTTTGTGAATCCCCCCCTTCCCCCCCCCCCCCTTTAGTCCACCCTTGATAATGTCCGAGGTACAGAGTCTTCAAAATCTAATTTTTTGCAACGAAATAATGATTATGTTTTCTTTATATGTATATATTTACATATATTTATCTTGTAATGTTGTTTTAATTGATTATACAATGCTGCCCATTTCACATGTTGTAGGGACAGCTCACTTCGAGCTGCCCCACTAGAGTATATAAGGAGCGCGCACCTGGCCAGTGTGCCGCATTATCACATTAGTCACAGTCGGTAGCAGTCCGTTACAGCATGTAGTCGCATTGTGTAGATTGTATACGTAGTGTGTAGATATGGATCATATAACATGATCATGGATTATTATTGAACTTATACTTAATAAATTAGTGAACTTTTATTGCGACTCTTATTTCAATATGGATTTTCTAAATTTACTTACTTTAGTGATATACATCACTGTGATTGTCAAAGCATTGGATGTTGTCACGAAGAATGAGCAGACGACCTGCTCTGTTAACAATGGTTAAAGAAATGACCGCTCGGTATACTTCTATTAGTAGAAGTAGATTGTTTATACAACACTTACAATACACAAGGGTACCAAACAGACTATGCGACAAGTTAGCCGCAGGGTACAATACACACAAGAGAAACTGCTCGAAAGAACAAAAACGCTACATTATTTAGATGATTTTAATTTTTATAAAAAATCAAATGGGTGTGAATCAGATTGAATTTTATCAATCCATTCATACACATATTGAGAGAATCTCCGACTCGAATCCGAATAAAAACTGAAGGAAAAAAATTCAGGGATTTTTTTTGCCCCTTTCTGGGGCTGTTATTCGGCCCCATTCCCAATGAGAAATAGTATCTTTTTTTCCCAATTGAGACTCTAAAATTTCCCAATCAAATAGAGATGGAATAATAACTGAAATAATTATTGAAATTTACTAGTTAAAAAGTAGCAAATTTACTAATTATTTGCCATACTGTTGTAACCATAAGAAATTAAATCTTATTTAAAAGAAAATTATCTGATTAAACATTCATTTCTGAACTTTTGATTGTATAAACTTTCATTTAACTCTTATATAAGTACTTTCCAAAATATTCCAATATGTTGTTAATTTTCCCAACTGAAAGGGCCCTGACCCCATTCCCAAATTACTGAAAAAATCACTGAAATTATTTTTTAACCTGCCGAGATTTGGACCCACAACCCTAAGGTTCATAGCATGCACCTAAAACATAATAAACTATTTTATTCTTTTATTAGATGCATATTTATATAAGAATAATTCAGTCAGCTTTTGTAACTCAGACTTGGATTCAACAACTCAAAAGCTTGCAATATAACCTTGCCGTAATCGCTATTTTTCTATGCCATTTCACGCAATGATAAAACCTGAGAAGCATCGCAGGTACTGCATGTCATCACAGTGATGTCATTCAGACTTCTGACATACATAGCACGATTGGAATAAAAGGCAGAAGCTCATATTTGAGTGTTTAGGCCATACAAAATTAATGTTTAGTTTGACGGGCACTTTTTGAGAAAAAAAAGTGAGGGAGGCAGGGTTTTTTTTTTTTGCAAACGTGAAATTTGATGAAAGTAATTTATCTTTTAACCAAATTTCTAATTCAAGTGTTTTGATGCTGAAAATACATTAAAACTTAAATATTAAGTATGAAGTGGTAATTAATGTTTAGTGCATTGATTAACAAGAAAACCCAACGTCTTCCTGTAATATAGTAATTGCATTTCCATGATTTCCAAATCTGAAATTTGCTACATGTAGATATTCTGTTATTTGGTCACACTTATTATATGTATCATATGACAGACGATGTCTTATGTCTATGACAGACCAGAATGAAGATGTAGACTAAATACATGTATGTTGTACATCTAATTTATGCTAAAAAAGATCACCAATCTATAACCGTTGCCCTGTGTAAGGTTAAAACTTCAAATGACGTTAACATTTTGTGAACTACTATTTTTAGGTGCAACTAAGTGAGTGAAAATCGTAATTGTTGCTCAGTGCTTAGAACGAAAATTAGACCCAAAAGAGTAGAGAAAATACAAAGAAACATGTCCAGGGATTGGGAAGGCCCATTCTGATAGAAAATGGCCCATAAATTCGGCAACTCGCTGCGCCCTGGTGCCATTATTCTACGGTGTCCATTTTTGGTTTTTAGATCTATCTAAAAGTTCTGTTCTCGTATTTACATTGTAACGTAGATCTACATCAGGAGCAGTAATACAGAGATCGCAGCTTTCTGTACATGGCCAGTAAGAACTCTGAAGAACAAAATTCTTCTGTTCACTGACAATTGAAAGGTTATTTGCTATTTTGATACAATATTGATTTTTCTCCGACATTCTTTTTTAGCTCGCTGGGATGAAAAAGTCCAGAGAGCTAATGCCATACCCTCAACGTCATCATTGTCGTCATCCGTAGACAAAACTTTAACCTGGGTTATATCTCTTGAACTATAAGGGATAGGGCTTTGATATTTCACATGTAGATACCTTGTGACGAGACCTTTCATTTGAGACCATGACCTTTGACCTAGTGACCTTGACCTTGGACTTTGACCTACTTTTCAAAAACTTTAACCTGGTTTCTGACAAAAACCTGTATAGGCGAGCTATGTAATCCTTGATTACCCTATGTTTATATCATCGTTATGGGCCGGAGATTTAAATCTCTAACGTCCACTTACGTACATGTATCTTATCTACGTAAAGGTACTTGTGTATGCGATGGTCCGTAAAATTATCAAGTCATCTTTTAATAAGCTTAAAATGCATCAAAGATGCAAAGTGCCGAGTTGCAAAACTTGAATAGTCTCGACAGATGGGAAGCATCACAGACACGTTTCAGGTTGATACACATTCATATACAATTCAGAAACCAAATCAATTACCCAAGTCCTATGAATTTGACCTTTGCTCTTTTGATCCCAAAATCAATAGGGGTCATCCTTGATTCATGGAAAACATTTCTGACAAGTTTCATGATTAAAGGTGCAATACATGCCCAAATATAGTCCCGAAACTATTTTCAATTATCAGAATCCTATGACCTTGACCTTTGGATGCAAAAATCACAAGGGGTCATACTTGATTCATGGGAAACATTTCCGGAACATTTCATGATCATAGATGCAATACAGGCTCAAATATTATCTGGAAACCATTTTCAATCATCAGTGATAGGGATCATCCTTGATTCATGGAAAGCATTTCTGGCAAGTTTCGTGATTATAGGTGCTACGCAGGCTCTAATATGGTCTGGAAACCATTTTCAATCATCATAGTTCAGTGACCTTGACCTTTGGACCCATAAATCAATAGGGGTCATCCTTGATTCATTAGAAATATTTCTGGAAAGTTTCATGATCATAGGTGCAATACAGGCTCTAATGTGGTCCAGAAACCATTTTCAATCATCTGAGTCCTATGACCTTGACATTTGACCTTTTGACCTCAAAATCAATAGGGGTCATCATTGATTCATAAGAAACATTTCTGGCAAGTTTCATGATCATAGGTGCAATACACCCTCTTATATCATCCGGAAACAATTTTCAATTTTCAATTACCTAAGTCCTGTGACCTTGATCTTTGACCCTTTGACCCCTAAATCAAAAGTGGTCATTTTCTATTCACTGGAAACATTTCTGGCAAGTTACATGATTATAGGTGCAATACAGGCTCAAATTCAGTCGGGAAACCATTTTTAATCATCTTAGTCCTGTGACCTTGACCTTTGAACTTTTAACCCAAAAATTGATAGTGGTCATCCTTGATCCATGGGAAACATTTCTGGCAAGCTTCATGATTATAATTGCAATACAGGCTGAAATATGGTCCGGAAACCACTTTCAATCATTGGAGCCCTGTGACCTTGACCTTTGACCTTTTGACCCCAAAATCAATAGGGGTCATTCTTGATTCATGGGAATCATTATTGGCAAGTTTCATGACTTTAGGTGCAATACAGGCTAAAATATGGCCAGGAAACCATTTTCAATCATCAGAGTCCTGTGACCTTGACCTTTGACCTTTTGACCCCAAAATCAAAAGTGGTCATTTTCTATTCACAGGAAACATTTCTGGCAAGTTACATGATTATAGGTGCAATACAGGCTGAAATATGGTCCGAAAACCAATTTCAATCAACAGAGTCCTGTGACCTTGACCTTTGACCTTTTGACCCCAAAATCAATAGGCCTCATCCTTGATTCAAGGGAAACATTTCTGGCAAGTTTCATGATTATAGGTGCAATACAGGCTGAAATATGGTCCGGAAACCATTTTCAATCGTCTGAGTCCTGTGACCTTGACCTTTGACCTTTTGACCCCAAAATCAATAGGCCTCATCCTTGATTCAAGGGAAACATTTCTGGCAAGTTTCATGATTATAGGTGCAATACAGGCTGAAATATGGTCCGGAAACCATTTTCAATCATCTGAGTCCTGTGACCTTGACCTTTGACCTTTTGACCCCAAAATCAATAGGGCTCATCCTTGACTGATGGTGAGTAAGTGTATGAAGTTTCATTGTTATAGCCTCTTTCGTAGTTGACTTATAGTCCGGAAACCATTTTCAATCATCTGAGTCCTGTGACCTTGACCTTTGACCTTTTGACCCCAAAATCAATAGGGCTCATCCTTGACTAATGGTGAGTAAGTGTATGAAGTTTCATTGTTATAGCCTCTTTCGTAGTTGACTTATAGTCCGGAAACCAATTGTTGACGCCCTCCCGCCCGCCCGCCCAACCGCCCGCCCAGACGCCCGCCCAACCGCCCGCCCGCCCGCCCGCCCGCCCGTCTCACATCAAATTAAGAGCCGAGTTTTGCAACTCGGCTAAAAAGTGGTCAGTCAATGGGTACAAATTGAAGTAATAAATTTTGTACAGAAATGTCCTCCCTAATATCAACAAAGCTGATAATGAAGTTGCCCATACGTGGACATGAAAAATTCAGGAAAGGTGGCTGAAAGTTTGGTCTTGGCTGTTCTGAGATCCATGCAAAAAATGTACTGTAAATTATTCATTGGAAATGGTAAAATTGGGAATCTCTCGACAAAAAAAAATGTGCTAACGTCTGATGCATAATGCATGCATATGCAAAGCTTTTCGAAAATTGATCATTTTTGGAATGGCCCCTTCGTGAAGAAAGATGGCCCATTGTTTTTGAGAATGGCCCATTGATGTCCAAGTGGAAGGGGCCATCATCCCATTGAGCAAGTTTGCCTTCCCAATCACTGCATGTCTGATAATTTAGTTTGAATTTTAACAACGATTACACAAGGGTACCCTGATCGATTCGCCATCCCTTTTCACTGTCGGACTTAAGCAAGTTGTCTGTGAATTTTGAAGTTTCTGCAATGTGCTTAGGGTTTAATTGACCAGTTTATTCGTTACAAAATTAGGATCGCGTAGTATTTCTGCTCCTTCCCTCGATCCCGTCACCGGCGTTCCCGGCTGATCAATGTGACGTAAACTGTGAGTTCTAAACAAAAACGTTTTCAAATTTCTAATAAATTAAATAATTTAATTACTAAGAATAATGCTCTTGCATATTATCACAACAGAGTCAAGTATCATTTTACGTTATGTTACCTCGTCCGTGATATGGAATATACGTGTGGTCGCGATTACCGTACAAACAACAATTGAATATGGTAGCTAGGGTAAATAATACTATTTTATGTAAACAAGTATTGAGTTACAGTTTTACAATTTATATATTTAGTGAAGTAAAGAATTTGTAAACAAACAACTTGTATATGCACGACGATGTTCAATTGACTACTTTAAAATTATGGTATAACACGCGATAAAAATCGGAAATGCAGCGGGTTTTTAGGCAATGCAGCCGTGCCCGTCAAACGAAATTTTAATTTTTCTTGGCCTTAGGGGCGAGTAAATGGGCAACGAAGGAAACGATTCTTCTCTTGATGTAAGAAAATTTAAAAGAATCACATCTAAAGATGGTAGGTTTCAATATATAGCTAGAATTTGTATTTCTACTGGAGACATCTCGCTCAGCTGATTGTGTTGGCAAATTACGAACGAAGAAAGAATCCCTGATACTGCATCATATGGCATTGAAACAAAGACAATGCTTGTACATTGTATACCTCATAAATGTAGTACATGTAGGGCTGTGCAGTTTTATTGTTATATCGGTGCACCGCGATATTTTCGTTTGCAATACGTACCACGGTACGTTTTTCAAAATACCGGTTCTGGTTCAATATTTTACTTTACAGAGTAATGTTGTATTAAAAGAATTCTAGTCAAAAATGACAAGCAAAAATATGTTTCAAAAATCAAATTCATGCTTAGTTCAATAAAATATATGTTCTTATTGAGCGATCAGAGATTGATGCTCTCAGTCAGAGGAAATATGATCTGACGTTATGACAGTCTCTCTTTAATATTCTAAATTATTTCATAAAATTTAATATTTTCAAAATTTATTTCAAAACAACATGATTCTTCTTAATTGACTGAAATCGGTCTCCCACCTTTTGATATTTTTTGTATGTACCAGTGTTTTATCTCCTAAGTTTTGGGACCGAATTTCTGCCCCTTCCTTATGCCTACCTCTGATCACTCTGAAATTCCCAAAGAGGAATTATGAAAACAAGAGGCCCAAGGGGCCACATCGCTCACCTGAGTTGCAGACAAAGGGTTTAAAGTCACAAAAATACTCCTACAGATCAAAGCCCTTGACAGCCATATTTGTTGACCTATCGACAAGAAAAACACAAGCTTGGCAGAGGACCTTGAGTACTTGCTTGCTGCAAGGTTTCGTGAAATTCTGTGCAATGGTTGCAGAGGAGATTTCAAAATGTGTCAGCCAATCAGAGCCCTTGGCGGCCATATTTGTTGACTGATCAGCACAAAATACACAATCTTGGTAGAGGACCTTGAGTACTTTCTTCCTGTAAAGTTTCATGAAATTCTGTGCAGTAGTTTTTTTGCAGAGAAGATGTTGAAAATGTGTTAGCCAATCAGAGCCCTCGGCAGCAATATTTGTTGACTGATCAGCACGAAAAACACAAACTTGGCAGAGGACCTTGAATACTTCCTTCCTGTAAAGTTTCATGAAATTCTGTGCAGCGGTTGCAGAGGAGATGTCGAAAATGAGTCAGCCAATCAGAGCCCTCAGCAGCCATATTTGTTGAACAATCGGCACGAAAAATACAAACTTGGTAGAGGACCTTGAGTACTTCCTTCATGTAAAGTTTCATGAAATTCTGTGCAGCAGTTGCAGAGGAGATGTTGAAAATGTGTCAGCCAATCAGACCCCTCGGCGGCCATATTTGTTGACCGATTGGCACGAAAAACAAAAACTTGGTAGAGGACCTCAGTGGCGGATCCAGCGCCCCCTTTGCCGGGGGGTCAAGGGGCGAATTTTGCCGATTTTTACTGAAAATGGGCAAAAATATACCTGTTTTTGGAAAATTTGGGGTCAGTGCCGAGGGGGCGGGCGCCCCCTCCGCACCCCCCTGAATCCGCCACTGGACCTTGAGTACTTCCTTCCTGTAAAGTTTCATGAAATTCTGTGCAGCGGTTGCAGAGGAGATGTCAAAAATGTGTCAGCCAATCAGAGCCCTCGGCAGCAATATTTGTTGACCGATCGGCACAAAAAAACACAAACTTGGTAGAGGACCTTGAGTACTTCCTTCCTGTAAAGTTTCATGAAATTCTGAGCAGCGGTTGCAGAGGAGATGTCGAAAATGTGTCAGCCAATCAGAGCCTTCGGCGGCCATATTTGTTGACTGATCGGCGCAAAAAACACAAACTTGGTAGAAGACCTTGAGTACTTCCTTCCTGTAAAATTTTCATGAAATTCTGTGCAGTGGTTAAAGAGGAGATGTCGAAAATGTGTTGGCCAATCAGAGCCCTCGGCGGCCATATTTGTTGAATGATCGGCACGAAAAACACAAACTTGGTAGAGGACCTTGAGTACTTCCTTCATGTAAAGTTTCATGAAATTCTGTGCAGCAGTTGCAGAGGAGATGTCGAAAATGTGTCAGCCAATCAGAGCCCTCGGCGGCCATATTTGTTGACCGATCGGCACGAAAAAACAAAAACTTGGTAGAGGACCTTGAGTACTTCCTTCCTGTAAAGTTTCATGAAATTCTGTGCAGCGGTTGCAGAGATGTCGAAAATGTGTCAGCCAATCAGAGCCCTCGGCGGCCATATTTGTTGACCGATCGGCAGAAAATACAAAAACTTGGTAGAGGACCTTGAGTACTTTCTTCCTGTAAAGTTTCATGAAATTCTGAGCAGCGGTTGCAGAGGAGATGTCGAAAATGTGTCAGCCAATCAGAGCCCTCGGCGGCCATATTTGTTGACTGATCGGCACAAAAAACATAAACTTGGTAGAGGACCTTGAGTACTTCCTTCCTGTAAAGTTTTATGAAATTCTGTGCAGCGGTTGCAGAGGAGATGTCGAAAATGTGTCATCCAATCAGAGCCCTTGGCGGCCATATTTGTTGACCGATCGGCACGAAAAAACAAAAACTTGGTAGAGGACCTTGAGTACTTCCTTCCTGTAAAGTTTCATGAAATTCTGTGCAGCAGTTGCAGAGGAGATGTCGAAAATGTGTCAGCCAATCAGAGCCCTCGGCGGCCATATTTGTTGACTGATCGGCACAAAAAACACAAACTTGGTAGAGGACCTTGAGTACTTCCTTCCTGTAAAGTTTCATGAAATTCTGTGCAGCGGTTGCAGAGGAGATGTCGAAAATGTGTCAGCCAATCAAAGCCCTCGGCGGCCATATTTGTTGACCGATCGGCACGAAAATCAAAAACATGGTAGAGGACCTTGAGTACATCCTTCCTGTAAAGTTTCATGAAATTCTGTGCAGTGGTTAAAGAGGAGATGTCGAAAATGTGTCAGCCAATCAGGGCCCTCGGCGGCCATATTTGTTGAATGATCGGCACGAAAAACACAACTTTGGTAGAGGACCTTGAGTACTTCCTTCATGTAAAGTTTCATGAAATTCTGTGCAGCGGTTGCAGAGGAGATGTCGAAAATGTGTCAGCCAATCAGACCCCTCGGCGGCCATATTTGTTGACTGATCGGCACGAAGAACACAAACTTGGTAGAGGACCTTGAGTACTTCCTTCCTGTAAAGTTTCATGAAATTCTGTGCAGCGGTTGCAGAGGAGATGTCGAAAATGTGTCAGCCAATCAGACCCCTCGGCGGCCATATTTGTTGACTGATCGGCACAAAAAACACAAACTTGGTAGAGGACCTTTAGTACTTCCTTCCTGTAAAGTTTCATGAAATTCTGTGCAGCGGTTGCAGAGGAGATGTCGAAAATGTGTCAGCCAATCAGAGCCCTCGGCGGCCATATTTGTTGACCGATCGGCACGAAAAAACAAAAACTTGGTAGAGGACCTTGAGTACTTCCTTCCTGTAAAGTTTCATGAAATTCTGTGCAGCGGTTGCAGAGGAGATGTCGAAAATGTGTCAGCCAATCAGAGCCCTCGGCGGCCATATTTGTTGACCGATCGGCAGAAAATACAAAAACTTGGTAGAGGACCTTGAGTACTTCCTTCCTGTAAAGTTTCATGAAATTCTGAGCAGTGGTTGCAGAGGAGATGTCGAAAATGTGTCAGCCAATCAGAGCCCTCGGCGGCCATATTTGTTGACTGATCGGCACAAAAAACACAAACTTGGTAGAGGACCTTGAGTACTTCCTTCCTGTAAAGTTTCATGAAATTCTGAGCAGCGGTTGCAGAGGAGATGTCGAAAATGTGTCAGCCAATCAGAGCCCTCGGCGGCCATATTTGTTGACCGATCGGCACAAAAAACACAAACTTGGTAGAGGACCTTGAGTACTTCCTTCCTGTAAAGTTTCATGAAATTCTGTGCAGCAGTTGCAGAGGAGATGTCGAAAATGTGTCAGCCAATCAGAGCCCTCGGCGGCCATATTTGTTGACCGATCGGCACGAAAAAACAAAAACTTGGTAGAGGACCTTGAGTACTTCCTTCCTGTAAAGTTTCATGAAATTCTGTGCAGCGGTTGCAAAGGAGATGTCGAAAATGTGTCAGCCAATCAGAGCCCTCGGCGGCCATATTTGTTGACCGATCGGCAGAAAATACAAAAACTTGGTAGAGGACATTGAGTACTTCCTTCCTGTAAAGTTTCATGAAATTCTGAGCAGCGGTTGCAGAGGAGATGTCGAAAATGTGTCAGCCAATCAGAGCCCTTGGCGGCCATATTTGTTGAATGATCGGCACAAAAAACACAAACTTGGTAGAGGACCTTGAGTACTTCCTTCCTGTAAAGTTTCATGAAATTCTGAGCAGCGGTTGCAGAGGAGATGTCGAAAATGTGTCAGCCAATCAGAGCTCTCGGTGGCCATATTTGTTGACCGATCAGCACTAAAAAACAAAAACTTGGTAGAGGACCTTGAGTACTTCCTTCCTGTAAAGTTTCATGAAATTCTGTGCAGTGGTTAAAGAGGAGATGTCGAAAATGTGTCAGCCAATCAGAGCCCTCGGCGGCCATATTTGTTGAATGATCGGCAAGAAAAACACAAACTTGGTAGAGGACCTTGAGTACTTCCTTCATGTAAAGTTTCATGAAATTCTGTGCAGCAGTTGCAGAGAAGATGTCGAAAATGTGTCAGCCAATCAGAGCCCTCGGCGGCCATATTTGTTGACCGATCGGCACAAAATACACAAACTTGGTAGAGGACCTTGAGTAATTCCTTCCTGTAAAGTTTCATGAAATTCTGTGCAGTGGTTAAAGAGGAGATGTCGAAAATGTGTTGGCCAATCAGAGCCCTCGGCGGCCATATTTGTTGAATGATCGGCACGAAAAACACAAACTTGGTAGAGGACCTTGAGTAATTCCTTCATGTAAAGTTTCATGAAATTCTGTGCAGCAGTTGCAGAGGAGATGTCGAAAATGTGTCAGCCAATCAGAGTCCTCGGCGGCCATATTTGTTGACCGATCGGCAAGAAAAAACACAAACTTGGTAGAGGACCTTGAGTACTTCCTTCCTGTAAAGTTTCATGAAATTCTGTGCAGCGGTTGCAGAAAAGATGTCGAAAATGTGTCAGCCAATCAGAGCCCTCGGCGGCCATATTTGTTGACCGATCAGCAGAAAATACAAAAACTTGGTAGAGGACCTTGATTACTTCCTTCCTGTAAAGTTTCATGAAATTCTGAGCAGTGGTTGCAGAGGAGATGTTGAAAATGTGTCAGCCAATCAGAGCCCTCGGCAGCCATATTTGTTGACTGATCGGCACAAAAAACACAAACTTGGTAGAGGACCTTGAGTACTTCCTTCCTGTAAAGTTTCATGAAATTCTGTGCAGCGGTTGCAGAGGAGATGTCGAAAATGTGTCAGCCAATCAGAGCCCTCGGCGGCCATATTTGTTGAATGATCGGCAAGAAAAACACAAACTTGGTAGAGGACCTTGAGTACTTCCTTCCTGTAAAGTTTCATGAAATTCTGTGCAGTGGTTAAAGAGGAGATGTCGAAAATGTGTCAGCCAATCAGAGCCCTCGGCGGCCATATTTGTTGAATGATCGGCACGAAAAACACAAACTTGGTAGAGGACCTTGAGTACTTCCTTCATGTAAAGTTTCATGAAATTCTGTGCAGCGGTTGCAGAGGAGATGTCGAAAATGTGTCAGCCAATCATACCCCTCGGCGGCCATATTTGTTGACCGAGTGGCACAAAATACACAAACTTGGTAGAGGACCTTGAGTACTTCCTTCCTGTAAAAGTTTCATGAAATTCTGAGCAGCGGTTGCAGAGGAGATGTCGAAAATGTGTCAGCCAATCAGAGCCCTCGGCGGCCATATTTGTTGACTGATCGGCACAAAAAACACAAACTTGGTAGAGGACCTTGAGTACTTCCTTCCTGTAAAGTTTCATGAAATTCTGTGCAGCGGTTGCAGAGGAGATGTCGAAAATGTGTCAGCCAATCAGAGCCCTCGGCGGCCATATTTGTTGACCGATCGGCACGAAAAACACAAACTTGGTAGAGGACCTTGAGTACTTCCTTTCTGTAAAGTTTCATGAAATTCTGTGCAGCGGTTGCAGAGGAGATGTCGAAAATGTGTCAGCCAATCAGAGCCCTCGGCGGCCATAATTGTTGACCAATCGGCACAAAAAATACAAACTTTGTAGAGGGCATTGAGTACTTGCTTCCTATGAAGTTTCAAGAAATTCTGTGCAGCGGTTGCAGAGGAGATGTTGAAAATGTTAAAAGTTTACGCCGGACGGACGGACGGACGACGACGACGATGGACGGAGGGACGGACGGACGGACGGACGACGGACGGCGCGCTATGACAATAGCTCACTTGAGCTTCGCTCAGGTGAGCTAAAAATCACATGAGAAAATAGACCAATTCTGGGAGTCAGCACAAAATGTCTATGTGCATTTTTATTTTCTTGTTCAGTTAAAGCAAATCAATGGATCATAAGCAGTGTTAATAAATGATACTGTACTTAAGGGAATTTCATATTTCAGCAGTTTTTCCAAAAGGGACAGGCACCTTCCCCAAAATAAATAAAAAGAAACCTGGAACTTACATTTAACACCATTATGTTTCACAAGTGCTTTATGAAGCCTGGCAGTTATTTTTTTCAAGTTTCAACAGTTCTTCAACTATTTTTCTTTTTGAAAGAAACACGGCTTTTATTTAACTGTTTACGGCTTTATTTCTCTATTTTCTGTGTTACCAAACTTTGACCAAAGACAAAATAAGCAATGATATGATAATAAAAACATAAGCTGTGTCTTGTTTAAGTGTGTTTCTGTAAAATGTGACCGGGTTTTCTGGGAGGTAGGGGTGTGTGGAGTTAGGCCATGCATATTGAAATAGTCCACACTAAGTCCTTGTAATACTATCTTGTGTCCCCAAGTCACTTGTTAACCTAGTTTTGATCTAGGTACATGTACGTTGTATATCAATACATACAGCATATATACAGTTTCCAAGTTTATTACACTATATACAAACTATATACACAAAGTCATGCAAGAGGCAAATACTAAGCCATGGTTATTAATGTTCAGTTTCCTAGTTTAATAATTCCATCTATACTGTTCAATGTCAAATTCTAAAACTGATGATTATTTGAAGAGCTTACTACATCTGTCATAATCCCATTAAATTAATCTGCCTTCAAAGGTAATTAAGTCAAACAGCCCAATTGACTATAAACATGATAAGAGAGCAAATCCAAACAATCATAAAGATAATCACACCTTATCCAATTTAGTACTGGCATGAGTTAATTGTCCTGTCACCTGTCAGCTTGCCTGGGACAGAGCAATCAACACATGTCTGATCCTTAAACTAACAATTACCTACATCTAAGGTAGAATTTGGCCTTAAGTTACTTTTTTCATATAAGAGGTGTGAATCAAAGCAAATAATCTCACATGAAAGAAATTCCAAAGAGTATTAAATTATCAGAAGAATTTATATTTATCTTCACAAAGTTAACTTAAATAAGATTTGAATATTAATATAGAAAATTGGACATAATTAATGATAATTAATTATATGCAAATTATGAATGCATAATTTGCATCACATATACTTCATTCACTGGTCATAAAAAATAATGAAATCTATAAAAGGATTAAATATTGCAATAAATCGCAATATGAAATCTTGTATCGCAATATATCGCAATACATTTTTTGGTCCGCAATACCCAGCCCTAAGTACATGTAATACCTTAATGGTAAATACTTGCTATACATTATCTACAATTCTAACATGACTTGAGATTTTCTCCCTATATGTACTGTAGAACTCGCCTTGTGTAAAATCTCCAACAAACTTCTAGTTCAAGACAAGACAAGATTTATTTAAAGTCGGCATGGTGAAGACAACATGTAAACACAAGCTTAGACGAGCTTTTGACTGAGCTTAGTTCGCTAAGCTCCGCCCATTCACGTGCCATAGATCTTGTGCAGAACAATATTAGAATTATAGAAATAACAACTAGCTAGCCGTGATTTGTTGTCCAGTAATTGATTAATTCCCCTCGTTGCATGAACCAATCAAATTACAGCTGACACTCGTTATCTCGAAGTCGATGGGCCCAATGAAAATACTTCGACATGAGCGGAATTCGAGATAAACGTCAGTCGAATTTACTCTTTATTTTAGAATGTTTTGTACCACCTATAAGGCTTAAAGAATCATTTTGCTATTGTATTCTATACAATAGATATCGGAGTTTAAAAGGCTACTCATGTTGACAATGCAAACAAGCATTTTATTTCACAACATAGAAATGATTCTAGAAGTGCCATAAATGTAGTCTTAACACTTATATTTTACGAAGAGGCGCATTGAGAACGTCAGATATTTTTACTCTTTGTGTGCCCCCCCCCTCCCTTCCGCACCGAACGCCTCGACCCTGATATAATACCAGTTTGGTTATTTCACTACGTAGAAATGATTCTAGAAGTGCCATAAACGTAGTCTTGACACTTAAATTATACAAAGAGGCGCATTAAGAACATAAGATATTTTTATTCTTTGTGTGCCCCCCCCCCTCCTCCCTTCCGCGTCGATCGCCTCGACCCTTATAAAATACCACCTTGGTCAATGATTGAAACATGCACTTATTAATGTTTCCGCATTGATATTATGATCTAATTAACTGTTATCCTTCTTAATTTATTGATGTCACGGTCGATCAAACAACGGCGTTACCGCTACCTATTATTGTTTGTTTACCATGCGATTTCACTATTATTTGGAGCGTTAATTGGTTTGTTTATACAAACATTAGGACTTTGACTTAACGAGTATGAAATACACGAGGAAAGTTACTTGGGACTTAAAAAATACTTCGAGATAAGCGAAATTTCGAGATAACCGATTTCGAGTTATCCGAAGTCAAATTGGTTAGAATATGAAGGAAAAATGTTGGGACCGCCGCTCGACTTCGAGATAAACGGAATTTCGAGATAACCGAGTTTGAGATAACGAGTGTCAGCTGTATCACCTCTATGCAGCTCGGTGATAATTTAATTGGTTCATGCGACTCGGGAATTACTGGACAAGAAACCACAGCTAGCTAGTTATTATTTCTTAAATACAAAGCCCCAGTTTCACTGTTAGTTACAGTGGCAAGAGAGAGTTGTTTGTAGTTCGGTCTTTCCTTCCCTCTCTGTTGCAGACCGGCCATTCATACAAGATGTCTGAGATTTGCTGAGTCTAGTCTCGGTCAATTTCGAGTGGTTGAAACTACAAAAAAAGCAAACTCTATTAAAAATGCCTTTATAATATCTGGCGGAGATTTCAACCTACCAGGATGGGATTGGAAGAAAAAATCCTTGAAACCCGACACAGCATACGCTAACATCCACTACAAGTTCACAGATATCCTTGATGACAACGGTCTGGTCCAACTAGTCAAAGAACCTAGTACGAGGGGATCAAACATACTAGACCTCATGCTGACCAATAACCCACCACGTTTTATGCGTACGAAGGTCATCCCAGGATTATCTGACCATGACATCGTCTATTCGGAGGTAGATACCAATCCATTGAAGCGAAAGCAGCCCCCACGTAAAATCGCACTCTATAAGAATGCAAAGTGGGAATCTTTGAAAACAGACATGGAGCTCACCTACCAAAAAGTCAAGGACAAAGCATCCAATGGAGGTTCTACTGAAGACCTCTGGCGTAGATTCAAAGTCGATCTAGAGTGTAGCATTGATACACATATACCGCACAAAGTAGCCAAACCTAGGGACAGTCTGCCTTGGCTAACACCAGAAATCCGTCAGCTTATACGTCGCCGTGACCGTCTCTACAAACGTAAAAAGAAGTCAGCTGATGCAAACTTGACGTTGAAATTCAAAGACTCCAAACGTCTAGTACAGAGGGAAATCAGGCGTGCCTACTGGAAGTACATCGAAAACATAGTCTCACCTACAGAAAATGACTCGCAGCATGACTGTATGAAGAGGTTTTGGACATACGTAAAGCATAAAAGGGCAGATAACAAAGGAATAGCACCGTTAAGAAGTGACGGAATCTTACATTCCAACCCTGTAGACCAAGCAACCATACTTAATAAACAGTTTCAGTCTGCATTCTCTACTAAGGACACACACACCAAAGAAGACTTCACTCTGCGATGTAACATGTCAGGAACATTTCCCACATGCGAAGATCTTCTTATAACAGAAAATGGTGTCCTGAAGCTATTACAGAAGCTGAACCCATCAAAAGCTGCTGGTCCAGATAACATCAAACCTAGAGTATTGAAAGAACTGTCGAATAAGTTGGCACCTATCCTAACTATCATCTTCAATAAATCACTTGAAACAGGGGATATACCATCTGACTGGAGATCTGCTAATGTGAGCCCAGTTTACAAAAAAGGAGAACGCTATAAAGCTGAGAATTATAGACCTATCTCGCTTACATGTGTTTGCTGTAAGATAATGGAGCATGTTATTACCAGTCATATAATGAATCATGCCGAATGCCACAACATACTATATCCCTTATACAACATGGATTCCGCAGCAAACGATCTTGTGAAACACAACTAATTGAATTTGTGGATGACATCACCATTAACATGAGTAAAGGCAAGCAGACGGACGTTCTTATTATGGATTTCTCCAAAGCATTTGACAAGGTGAGCCACAGCCTATTAGTGCACAAACTCGAGCACTACGGAATCCGAGGGAAGGTCAGTAGATGGATAGATCTCAGGGCTTTCTAATAAATCGTTCCCAGTCAGTTGTAGTCGAAGGGGAGTGCTCACCAAGTATAGATGTGGAATCCGGGGTCCCACAGGGGAGTGTCGTCGGTCCGTCGTTATTTGTGTACTACATAAACGACATGCCCTCTGGAATAAAGTCCACCGTTCGACTCTTCGCGGACGACACGATTGCTTACCTCACTATCTCATCAGATTCGGATGTTTCAGACCTACAGACTGACCTTGACAAATTAGCAAAATGGGAATCCAAATGGAAAATGTCATTTCATCCTGACAAATGTCATGTCCTATCTATCAGTAAGAAAAGGAACCCTATTAGAACATCCTATACACTTCATGGTCACATCTTAAAGTCTGTTCCAAGTGTTCTCTCACATCTGATCTTAATTGGAACCAACATGTCAGTAACATCTGTAACAAAGCCAACAGAACATTAGGATTTCTGAAGCGAAACCTAAACATCAGCGCTACATCGGTCAAGGTCAACGCGTACAAATCATTAGTAAGACCACTAGTTGAGTATGCTAGCCCAGTCTGGGACCCATATCACAAATTAGAAATAGACAGACTGGAAATGGTACAAAGTCGAGGGGCAAGATATGTTACAAACAGGCATGGAAATAGGTCCAGCGTAAGCGACATGTTACTACATCTGAATTGGAACTCTTTAGAAAATAGAAGGAAAGAAGGCTGACTCGCACTATTTTATAAGATCGAACATGACAAAGTTGCCATCAGTAAGGAGGGACGCCTAGTAAGACCAAGACGTATGACCCGTAACATGCATGATAGGAGTTACCAATTACCATCTGCCACCAGTGACTACCGCAAGTACTCATTCTTTCCACGTACTATCAGGGACTGGAATTCACTACCACCTGGAATCATGGCTGCGCCGTCACTTGAAGCCTTTAAGGCTTCGGTGACACACATGTAAATTTCTTAGAATCTGTTTTTATCCAGTTTTTAACCTTAACGCATGCGCACCCAAGTATTTCATGGCAGAACAATCAACTTGTTGATGGTGGCCATTATCAGGCAGAAGCAGCAGAAGCAGAAAATATTCATGACATGAACATAAATCGACTGTAATCCTACCTAGTAATAGTATACTTCAATCATAACATCTCTGCCCTTGTTAAGCTGTGAAACCACTTTAAATCCATGTAATAGTCACTTGTAACCTGAAATTTTTTGGCAATTTCACTTTGACTTTATCCATCTTGTTTACTTTTCACCGCTAGATCCTAGAGGCGATATGATTGGCTCTCTTGATCTGAGTATGGGTCAGGCATGTGCCAGACTAATCTGTACTAGTTTACTCAGATTGAGGGAGCCAATGACAGATCGCCTCTAGGATCTAGAGGTGAAAAGTAATTTCTTTAAAAGTTTCGCTCGAAATTGACCGAGACTAGACTCAGCAAATCTCAGAATCTCCTATGAATGGCCGGTCTGCAACAGAGAGGGAAGGAAAGACCAAATAGCAAACGGCACTCTGTTGCCACTGGCACTGTACTTGCAGGCAAACAATAGGCGATGACGGCAGGGGTAGATTTAAAATTGAAGAAAAGCAGATCAGAAATTGGATACATGCGTAGGAAACAGACTTGGATTCAAACTTTAAGTGAATCCGCATTGTATAGACGTATATGTAATTTGTATATATAAAGGTCGAAAAGTCTCTCACCGAAAGGTCGAAAAGTAAGGACAAAAATTGTTCGAACTGGTCGAATGGTATCGGGTCGAAAGTTCAAAGGTAAAAAAGACTGCAGTCGAAAGAGAATGCGGTCCAAACTAATGGTAACCCTCAGATCAGAGGAAATCCCAGAGTTGTTGAAATATTTTCTAATGAACCGGTCATTCAGACCGGTACTAGTCCTAAATCAACCGGTCCGAAAGAATTTTAACTGGTCCGACTTTTTTTTAAAATAAAAAGTTGATTTCTGCAGTATATACTGTATATTATGAAATACATTACACTATGGAAATGATGGTAATCCAAATATGATTGAATTATCAATTAAATAAAATGTATCCTGTGTCAAATTAGACAGTCATGTTTAAATATTTTGCCGTCTGTCTGCCTGTGTAACTGCACTGTCCGTTTGTTACCATTCAGGACCTTTTCTTTATCAAAAAAAAAAAAAAAAAAAAAAATATCTAAATTCTTTTATTCAATTTTCAATTTCTTTTATTAAACTTGCATGTTTTATATCTTACATGTATGTCAATTCATGAGGCCATGGCGTACATGTATATCTACATGCGTATTGAATTAACACCAAAATGAGAGGGAGACTTTTTACGAAGTTACAGTTCTCGAGAAGATCAAGAATGAATGAATTGGATTTTTTATTTCGGCACCCTTCAACAAATCGATAAATGTACCAATGTCACCGAAATTAAATGCAGGACTTACATGTTGCGCCGTGCGATCAACCCTTGCGTAAATGCGCAGTGTCTCTCTGGATGTTTTTTATTTATTATAACAATATGCCAATAGTGTATAGTACTAATGGAGATTTTCATAAGAAATAAAAATATCTAGAACTAGAAAGTAGCATTGATAGGGAAATCAATCCATTTTCCGTGAGAGAGGGAACCCACGGTTCAAGACTAAAATTTCATCGACGATCCACGAATTTTAGTTATGGCAACTATCCTTACGTATTTTGTCAGAAGAGTTTAATTGTTGTTTCGATTTATATTTGCGAATTTTCCTAAAATAACAGACAGGAACATCCCATCCCATCCCATCCCTTTGAAAAAAATGAGCATGTGCATGGTCAGTTTAGTAATTGCATGTTTAACGAGTCGGATTTTCCGTTTTCAAACTTTAATAATTCAGAAAAGTTTGCACATTACTACAATTGGCAGCTCTCATTACTGCAAATATGCATAATTTAAGTCTGTGTATGTTAAACGTCTTCAATTCAAGTTGACGTTCGGAAGATCTGTTGTCGAGAATCAATCGGACAATACTTGACATTTGGTCGATTTCTTTTTAAATACATCGAAGAAAAGAGATTTTTAATTAAATCTGACAACGTCACATGTATGAGTAAATGACTTCCATGACAATGTCATGTTCAGAAATCATTAATATTTATCCTATAGTGATAAAGTCGTAAACTGTGATATTTAAATGGACAATATGACTTCCTAAAATATTATGCAGTGGCTAGATATGAAAAAAAAAAGAAAACGTTTCCTCTTATTTTTTACCGGTCATTCGGACCGGTGAGCTGGCGTTACCAACCGGTCATTTCAAATTTTAACCGGTTTTGCCGGTCGGACCGGTTAATTTCAACATCTCTGAATCCGATAATTCATTGATCAGAGGCAGTTCGGGAGTAAAAGTGCAAAATACCAAAAATCTCTCTATCATCTATTTCATCAACAATATCATCATCTTCTTCCTCTGGTAACACTTGTCTGTCATGACTTTGTTCAAAGATTATTGGATTTGCATTGTCAAGTCGTTGTCGGTCCATTCCGGATATCGCTGAAAATTGTAAATTGCAAAGCGGATTCGGAGCAGTACCAGTGCCGTTCCCCCCACATTTCCCTATCCTAATCGCTAAAGCACAAAAGACGAGTACAGCACGTGACGGAAAAGAGACACACGACATGTAAACATCAAACACAAAAGACTTTACTGGTCGGGTACATATTATCGCCGGGCACATATTATCGCCACTTCGTTTATATCTCTGCATGTCGTTGATGTAGGAATTTCATTTTTTCACCATAATAGGGATGTTCGAGTGACGAAAAAGTGACGTCACACTGCGCATGCGCATGAAAATTGGTTGGCAAAAAGTGGTTCTCCTATATATATGTATAGCAATGTCCACTGCTATTCACGTTAATAATCTTTATCTGTACAGTTTATCGACAGATTAGTCCGACTTGCAGACCTACGACGACGGTGTTATCTGTTTTTTCGTCTTCGGTCTGACTGCTATGCATAGGCAAAACTTGAGAATTTCTGTGCGAAAAAAAATTCGGGAAAGTCATCCTTTTTTTGACAAATTCCAGTCTCTTCAAGCAAAAAATAACTCACCCAGTCCTTCTCCCCCTAAAAAATCCCCTCTAGGCCTGGTTTCACCTCTGTGCGCATGACAAACTGTCGTCGATCAGAGGAAAATCGGAAGAGAAGAAGAGGTGAAACCAGGCTTAGAGGGGATTTTTAGGGGCAGGAGGATTGGGTGAGTTATTTTTTGGTTGAAGAGACTGGAATTTGTCAAAAAAAGGACGACTTGCCGAAATTTTTTTCGCACAAAAATTCTCAAGTTTTGCCTATGCATAGCAGTCAGACCGAAGACGAAAAAACAGATAACACCGTCGTAGGTCTGCAAGTCGGACTATCGACAGATATAATTAAGTTAATTAAGATTACTTCAAACTTGTTATAATATCAATCGATCGTTTTAATAGACCATTTTCGAGTTACAACTAATGACCGTTATAAACCTTCAGTTTAGTCACTGCTATGACGCACCTGCTTAGTTACGTCAAGTAGGGTTACTTCCGGTCTACCTTAGCAACGTCACATATTGTGACATCAACGGTGTAAAATCGATCTAATCTACTCAAAATTGAAAAACTACTTTTCTTTGAATATGAAAATTAATATAATCGCTGCTTTCGTTTGTATTGACCATTAATTTGTTTATGTCATCAATGACAATGTAAATTATAAGTCATCGGATTTTACTTTTTTTTCAGTCATATCATATAGAGATATATAAATATTGAAAAAGTGAAAAACAGGAATTTCTTTTAACAGAAAATTTAAAAGTCTTACATAAAAAAATTAGAAAATGGTAACCCAACTGAATTTCTTTTTTAAAACATAACAATAATTGTGATTTAACCCCCCCCCCCCCTTTAACGCCATTGCCTTTTTATGCAAATATATCCTTAAGAAATTGTCAGTAAATAAAAGGTTCTAAAATTTAAATGACATTTAGTATTTCTGAAGTAATATAAGCCGCTTTCTCTTCTGAATGCATCAATTCAGTATGAAAATCGGTATTAACAGGGGTTTTTTTTTGGGGGGGGGGGGTTAAAACTATTTTGATAAATGGCAGCGTGTGCTATTGGTAACTTGAGAAAATAAGAAAGATACGAAAGATATGTCCCTGTACACCTGACGAAGGCATTAAAAAAAAGATGTTCAAAATTGAAAAAAAAAATCTTTAAAACGGTGCCTTGGAATAATGAAAACAAATTGTATATAGATAAAAAATAATGCGTGGATCTAAAACATTTTTCCAAGGATGAGGTTCATCTGGCTCTGAAGTTGAGAAATTGGGAGCGTTGAAATAGAACAATGACTGACATCTTGAGGAGGAGGGGAGTTTTGAGCCTCAACACCCGCGCGGGTGTAAACTCCACGCAAAATAAAATGTAAATCCTATGAGATTCAAAGTTCAAGTAAACGTTTTGTTTGCCGTATTCACAGATAGACCTTCTTGTATCTATTTAGTCATGATCCTTGAACATATATTTCAATAAATACTTGTGGCCTGTAAACTTTAAAATGAAAATTGTTCTCGTGAATCTCTAGGGGACGGAGTTTACCCCAGTCACGCTCATGGCCTGATCAATATTTTACAAACAAGGAATGGAAAGCCGATAGGAGGAGGGGGGGGGGGTTCAGCCAGGTAAGGAAAATATACCAGTCCTGAGTCCGAGAAGATAATTATTTCAAACATTTTTTTTTTCATTTTTCATTCTTTTAGATCCTGCATGATCTTTTTCCGATTACAGAGTCACAGATACAATGTCACTGTGTATATCAATGCTATCATGATATTTGATCGTCAGCAGGGTACACCTTTTGGGGAGGGGGTACCTCTCTCCCCCTCCCACCCCTTACCTCCCCCTCTCCTCTCCCCTTCCTTTTCACCCTTCCCTTACCTCCCCCCTCCCGCCCCTTTCTCCCTCCTCCCGCCCCCTTTCTTCCCTGTCCCTCTCTCCCGCCCCCTTCCCCTCCCTTTCACCCTGTCCAACCCCCTCACCTTCATAAGCTTTACTCGGCATCACGTCGTTGGCCGGTTGCCGGGGCACTGGGTAGATGTACAGGTCAAAATCAAACATTTAAACACCTGTCTTGTCAAATGCCTATCCCCATCTAACTGTCACAAACAATAAATTCAGTCTATACACCTGGACACGTGTCCAGAGTCTCTTGTTATGTCTCCTCGTAACCCCCCCCCCCCTTTCCTGCCCATTCAACTTTTACATAGAGCATCCCCTTTGACTGATACCTTTTGCTTGAATTTTTCCAACCCCAAATCATGTAAATGGTGCACATTTATGACGCTACAATGCCATTTGGTTGCGTAAATAGTTTATTTCTTAATCGTGATCACGTTATTTTTAGACTCAAATGTAAACCGGAAGTAGGGCATCTTGACAAAACGTCGAAGCGGAGTATAATATCCGAACGTGATCGGTAACTCGAAAATGGTCTATTGCTTGTGATATTTTTTTTCAATTTAATTTTTCTCTGTTAATCACCGGTATGCTAATATAAATAGCATTTAATAGTCTGTGTGTTGATTTAATGTTTAAAGTCGTGAATGTGAACATCTTATATCATTCATCAATTTATCAAGTCCAACCTATACAGTGTATCTCATATACACATGACGATGATCTGACACCTGCCATTTACCTTGATTTTTTGTCGGCTTTCCAGGTAGATTTTTCACCCAGGCCGCGGCGGAACCAATGATCCGCAAAGGAGAGAAAGCCACTGCATGTGATCTATCCATTTCATGTTTCAGTTTTAGATATTTTGACACGGATGAAACATCTAAACCATTTTTTTTTTTTTTGGTAAATACTTACATTACATTTGTCTTTTAGTTGAAAGAAGCAAAAAGGAAATACAACGGTTACCCATTTGTATATCGATCATAATCATATAAGTTGGAACAGTGGATCATTATTCAATATTTCTCATATATATCTCAAGATTTATTTATTTATTTATTTATCTATTTATTTATTTACATTGTATTCATTCATTCATAAATTTATTTATTTATTTATTTATTTATTTATTTATTTATTTATTTATTTATTTATTTATTTATTTCAACGGGATCATTGTTTAAATGATTCCGAAAATTAGATAGATGGAAGTCCGAACATCTATTCTTGAAATTCTTTTCAAATATTAGATGTTTTAACAGTCGAGGTGCAAAGGATGGAAATATAACGCTAGGATTTTATATGGTCCGAGATCCCTCTCTTTAATTCATATTAACATTTATCATTTATTTTTATTGAGTATTTTAATCTTATCTATCATTTTGAATTCATGAATGTCTCTTTTTATCCCAACGATTTTCAATCTCAAGGGGTGCGGCTGCCATAATTTACATGGAAGTTGAGAAATAAATGCTTCTTAAGGCATTCTTCAGTCCCCCCCCCCCTTTTCTCTAGCAAGCAAAAAGTTAGATAAGGCATGTCAATTTAAAAAAAAAAATCCATATCCAAAGTTAGAAAATTACTGAAGGAATAATAAAAGAGAAAAAGAGAATTTGTGCGTGTTTTCATTGTAATTACTATGACCGGCTTTATCTATAAATTGGAGACAGTCGTGAGAAAAAAACGAAAAAAAAAAAAAAAAAAGCTAAGAAAATGAGTACTCTTTATTTCATTAAACATTGTCTGTGAGTTAAATTAATTTTTTTTTCCGTTTTGTGTTTTCAAACAGTTCGACATTAATTTTGGTCAAACTATATCCCTCATTCCATCCCGTTCAAATGCTCCGCCTTAATTGAATCACAACTACCTGTAATATGCATGTTTGAGGGATAGGTGTGTACTTGTCAAAACAACTGGTAATTAATCGGGTATGTTACACCTAATACAGGAGCATAAAAATGGGACACAATGAATTACACCGGCTTCTTTGAAAAGCAAAATTTGAAGAAAAAAAAATATCGGCAGTTTATTTTCTTGCCCTCCCCCCCCCCAACCCCCATCGAACGGCAGTCTGATGTACTAATAAACTCAGCGGGATTTCTTTATTGTTGTGATTAGAATGGTCAGTGTCACAGCAGGACTTATCAATAAAATAATAATAGGAAAGTAGCGCTTATTAGAGCATCATTTGTCGATTTATCCCGGGTATCACGTATATTTCCCTTCACTGCCAACCGTTTTTGCCAACCAGCCTCGTTTTCGCGAGACCCGTGACGTCACGGCGAACATCCCTATTACATCTTTGATACATGAAAGGGTATAAAAAATTTCAGATAATTCCATACCCTGCAAATACTGAATTTTATGATAGAAAGTCAGTAAATCTGAATGTATTTTCCCCGCCTCAGCGGGGAAAGGGTAGGTCACTTCGTCTTACTAGATCTCTTTGGTTTTCGAAAAAAATTGTATGAATTTTTCACATACAAAAAGAAGAAAGTTCAAAGATTTAAATAATGTAAAGTTTGTCCAAAAAGTCTAAGATTTTCAGTAAGAACTGGTGGAGGTGGCGATAATATATACCTTCCCTTCCTTCAAACTTGGTCCAACCCTTACATCCAAGAATCATCGCTTAACAAGAACTGATCATCAGATTTTCATGAAACTTGGAAGAAATGTGTATCAAGGGTTTTTCTTCCTTCTGTGGAAATTTCATGAAATTGCACGAAGAAATAAAGATTTTAGAGTAAAAAACATTGAAAAAAGTGGCGATAATATGTGCCCGACCAGTATACACATAAAATGACGAGACCAATGGGTAACCGGTGCCGACTTTGGACGGCCATTTTACCTCAAATTTAATTTAATTACTTGATTCATGTCGCATTTTGTTGTGTTCACAAATCTGGGTCATCCAGACGCTTGAATTTGAATTCTTACGGAATAAACCAATTTTATGTTTTTTGTTTTCATAATTTCTTTGTGCTGCCCCTTTAATTATTTGTGCCGCTTTTTTTTTTAAACCTGCACATTTTAAGACACTTGTCCTAACCCCCCCAAAAGCCAAGCCCCGTTTTCTGGTAGAATTGTACCCCCAAGAAACCCTCTTCCCGGGGGACACTTCCCCCTTTCAACGGAATGAAAAGATCGTATGGAAAATGATATTTGTCTGTATATATATATACTTCTGTTATTTGTGCCGCCCCCCATAATTATTTGTGCCGCTTTTTTAGAAACCTGCATATTTTAAGACACTTGTCCTAACCCCCCCCCCCCCAAAAAAAAAAGAAAAGCCAATCCCCGTTTTCTGGTAGAATTGTACCCCCCAAGAAACCCTCTTCCCGGGGACACTTCCCCCTTTCAATGGAATGAAAAGATTGTATGGAAAATGAAATCTGTCTGTATATGTATACTCTTGTTATTTGTGCTGTCCCCTTTAAATATTTGTGCCGCTTTTTCAGAAACCTGCACATTTTAAGACACTTGTCCTAACCCCCCAAAAAGCCAATCCCCGTTTTCTGGTAGAATTGTACCCCCCAAGAAACCCTCTTCCCGGGGATACTTCCCTCTTTCAATGGAATGAAAAGATTGTATGGAAAATGAAATCTGTCTGTATATGTATACTCTTGTTATTTGTGCTGCCCCCTTTAAATATTTGTGCCGCTTTTTCAGAAACCTGCACATTTTAAGACACTTGTCCTACCCCCCCCCCCCCCAAAAAAAAAGCCAATCCCCGTTTTCTGGTAGAATTGTACCCCCCAAGAAACCCTCTTCCCGGGGGACATTCCCCCTTTCAACGGAATAAAAAGATCGTATGGAAAATGAAATTCGTCTGTATGTATATACTCCTGTTATTTGTGCCGCCCCCCTTTAATTATTTGTGCCGCTTTACAGTATCATGTTCAGAATGTATCTTGAAAAATCTTAATGGCTTTATTCCGTAAGAACATTTGAAATTAAAGCGTCTGGATGACCAAGATTGATGAACACGACAAAATGCGAAAGTAATCAAGTTTGTAGAAAAGCATAAAAACTTATTTGTGCCGTGGCACAAATAACAGGATTATGCCATTTTACCTCAAACTTATATTGCAACACAAGGTCTATTGGTTTCAATTGTTAAAAGAAGACACTAGTAAGATACTGAAAAAGTTTACTAAAAATATCCCTGTGGAAAGTGCTTAAATCATCAGACATCACGTAAATTATTCAAATTTCAGAAGGTGCGACTGGTCTCTCGTACTTTGCACATAAAGTAAGTTCCGGAATAGATAGTTGTAGATTTAATTACTTGCTACCGGTATCTTATCGTAAAAATCAGAAAATGAAATGGAATTGCTGTATATATAAATTAAAATTTTAAAGGAGGTAAATATACTTTTGTAATGAAAAATGAGTTTGCCCAATTGATTTGTATGAAAGGATGAAAAAACATTTTATCATTAACGTTTCAACATTTCCAGTTAAATTCAAGTTTCCAGTCGCTTGATCTTTCCCATATTGTTTAATTACCTAAATCATCAAAATGGTAAGAATTTTCAATTTGAATCAAATTATTGAAAGATTCTCAGTGAAATAAACATTAGAAATTTTCTTATCATGAAATGGGGCATGTCACGCTAAATTATTTTTTAAGTATGGAAGCCCATTAGTGTATAGATTAAAAATGGTTTATTGAGTTCTTTTTCGTATTTTCGTATTTATTTCTATCTTGTACTTAGGCCATACCAAGTTAATTAAATGTTCTTTGGATTTCCCGCACCATATTTATCAAAATTCAAAAAACAACATTGTAAAAATAAAATGCTCACCGCACCAATAAATTTCTGGCTCAAGAATTTTTTAGGGTCGGTTCTGATTTCTGCAAATTTTAAAGCTTCTAGAAGTCTCAGATTGTGCAAATTTCAAAGAAAATGATACTTTTTGTGTTTAAAAAATTTTGTTGGGAGCAAATTTGTTGTCCCATATACATGGCACTGAAAGGCAGATGTTGCGACAATTGTCAACTAACAGTTAGTAAATTGCAGTGGTGTATGAAGAATAACATTCGAATCAAATAAATTTAACAATCAATGATATATTATTTGTTTTGAAATTATTTGAATAAGTTTTCCAGTTATCTTTGATTTTTTATCAATATTTTTTTTTAGGTTGAGGCCATATTTGTGTTATTTTTACTGGAATATCCAGGATTCTTCCAGAAATGGCTAATATGAGCTATGGCAAAGCCATGAAGGGGACATAGCATGGATAGAAAAGATCCTCCTAGTTGTGGCAATCACAGTGATTTCTAGTACAACTCATCATACCCAAATTCAGATTTCAAAATATGCATTTGGTTATGACGACTCATACTTAGAGATTTCTACCACAACAGCATAAAGACATTAATTTTCTCACCCTTGAAACTATGTTTAAGTAAATTTCACACAGGTGAGTTAGCCAAAGCGAAATAATAATATTTTAATAATTTATATTCAATTTGTATAAGTAAATTTCACACAGGTGAGTTAGCCACAGCTGGTAGCTCAATCATGAATTTAAGTACTGTAGTAAATTTTGAATTTCTTCCTTTCCAGTTATGCTGAGTTATCCTGAGTTTGTGAAATATGAACCTACAGAAGTTGAAGAGATACTACACATGTGGTGCTGTGGTACAGTTTGAGGAAGACATGTACAACGAGTTTAAGGGACACAGAAACTTATCGGTGGAAGAGTTGCCTCCCTGGACACAAGAAAATAAGAATGAACGAGCATCTAGGCGAGCTGTATCAAGGTTAACTATGGAAATTTGAAGGATTTTAATTCGTTATAAAAACAAAGGGACATTCCTAACATGCTTCACTTTTCTACAGACCATTTTCTCTGTTTTGAGGAAATGGTACCTGTACCCTAGAAGGGGGTACAGAATTTTTAAATTACAACATTTTACTAATTATAACGTAGGGGAATATATGTACTTCTGTGAAATGATCAAAACCAAATGATTACAATAAATTTTTAGCTTGAACATATTGATTCAGTCTACAGCTATGTCATTGAAGCATTTCTACTCATTGCATGATGTAAGTAACGACATGTAGAATTCAAGTAAAATGTGTTCAGTTCTATCAAAGACAATGCTTAGTGTATTTATAACTTCAAAAGATGCTCTTCTAGAATAGTTGTTTATGTTTCTCAGATCCCTAAATGCCTTTCTCAACACTGGAAAAGGAGGAACAGTTTATCTTGGAATTTTGGACAGCGGTGTTGTGAGAGGAATCAAAATGACCCAATTTCAGGTAACTGATCATTAACATATTATTCTTATATATATGCACAGCCAATGTTCGGCTGTTCTAACCTGCAAACTGAACCCGCGGTTTGATGAATTTTAACGTCGCCCTTTTACCAAGAAAAAGCAATTTCGGATAACAAGAATGAAACAGACAACTATGGTGCATATATATAGAATAAATGCCATAATTTGTGTTTTGTTCCGGGTATGCAACACAAAGCAAGTGCATTTATCGCATAAAATGCACTAACTTGCATTACATGTACGATAAATGCACTTGCTGTGTGTTGCATATCCGTAACAAAACACAAATTAAGACACTTATTCTCTATATGTTCACAATTGTGAGATTTATTGCTGATAATTATATATGACTTTTTTTGTATTTTAA
Organism: Pinctada imbricata; assembly: GCA_033119305.1. Classification (NCBI taxonomy): domain Eukaryota; kingdom Metazoa; phylum Mollusca; class Bivalvia; order Pterioida; family Pteriidae; genus Pinctada; species Pinctada imbricata. The sequence goes on along the minus strand of VSWD01000012.1, from coordinate 49,489,497 downwards.
AACATTAATTTGCGATTTTCAAGGGACAGAACTTTTATAATATTATAATTTAAGATCAGTAGGCATATTGTTTTGTATCTGTTTTTTGTCTGTCTGAAACTCTTCCCTTTTGCAAATAACTTTTTCGTAAGTAATATAGGAACTGTTACAGTGATGTAGGACAATCAGGTATGAAAAAATAATATTTCTTGCACCAAGATTTCTCTTAAAAACTTTTATTACCAACTGAAGGTTAAATTTTGGCATCGTTTTTCATAAACACATCAGATTCTTCAAGTTGTTTTTCAACTGAAAGATTTTTGTAGATTATTTGTTCTTTAAATTTCATTCCAGTTTTTGTTCCTAAAAAAAAACTATTATGGTGAGACCTCATGATGACAAGGTTGCATTGCAAATACATGCATTTATGATATGTTATATCATATTTATTAGGCAGCTATGTTTAATCCTATACATTGTATTTGATGCTAGACTCAAACTCTAAATAAACTTTGACTTAAACGTGTTAAATCATACAATTTTTGAATGAGAATTATTCAGATAAAATCAATTTTATCTCAACTCTATTTCACTGTTTTTAAAGGCTCAAAAGAGTAAAATCTAGTCCAAGAATAATTTTGGAAATGGATATTTGGTGAAACTATTTTTGGTTTTTAGTTTTAACATATTTTATTTCTCATTAAGTGCAGAAATGGGAATTGGGCAAAAGTTTCCCAACGTTACATGTGCCTGAGAAACTATTTCATAAATTTCATACCTATATCTGATCCCATCAGAATCTGAAGTTATATTAGGTCTTGATATAATGTTTTGCATAATGTTGCTAATATTTGCCAATGGGTAAAAACATGTCTTTTTTCAAATAGATATTAATATAAAAAGGAAAAGTTTTCAATGTCCTTCCCCCTGAAATAGAACACTATCGTTGTTAGATGGATCATGTTGTGGGAGGTCTGGATGATTTGATGCAGCGATACTCACCTCCCGTCACCAAGCACAGATATCGGGTCAAATTTGTGCCGGTTTTTCCTGAGGACACGACAGAAGAGCAGCGACAGAAACGATGTCAAAAGGAATCAGTGTGAGTCATTAGTTAAATTTAGTAACTTTCTAAGTGGGTTTTTATCATTGTGCACGAACATTTTATAGATTCATTCCCATAAAGCCAAGGGTTTTCTGATCCCCTCTGTTGGGGATGGGATATAGCATTCCTGCCGTGCGTCCATGTGTTTGTTTGTTTGTTTCTAGGTTCTTGTGAACAGCATAGAAGACAGCAATTATTACAAAAACATTGATCCTTCCTAAAATGTATGAGCCCTATCGATTTTTAATGACAAGGGTCAAAGGTCAGGGTCACCGTGGATTTAAGTTTTAAATTCTTGTGAACAGTATAGAATACAAAGCAATCATCATAGAAATATCAGTCCTTCCTTAAGGTGGTAGTCTCAACATACCCCCTACATTCAATTTTCTTCATAATTGCAATATTAATTAGATATGATATCATGCATATTTTTCCTAAGTTTGAAAGAAATCGAACCTATCGTTTGGCGTGGGTCGCAATTCAAAATCTCCAAATTTTGCCCCCTTTCAATTCAGAAAATGGCAACTTTGTCACGAAATTTGTTCGCAGATATTAAATGAGCCTGCAAATTTATAAATTTTCAGCTTTGCATTTCAAAGATAATACATACATCATTCTTTTTTAGTAAAATTTTGATGTTTTAATACCACCATACTTATTTTAAGAAGCCATTTTTATAGAAAATAAGGATAAACATGTACCTGCCTGAAGTTCCGAAAATTGTCACATTTACATAGCTCATGAAAAAACGTATCATTTAATGTCAATAAAAAACTAATGGACAAGAGATCAATTATCTATCTTAAATCTGTGCAAATTACAGGGAAATTGAACCTATTTTTACCGAATTAGCGCCATTCGGGTTACCCCTACCCCTTCTTTTGTTAACGTCGCGATGCATTACGTGGAGGTTAAGCATAGCGTTGTATGTCTTGTCTGCAAATATTTTATCAACATGCTTACGCGAAATTGTAAAATTAAGTTGAATAAACAAAAGTTAACTTTATTTCAGAATTAATTCGTAATTCGTGCATTTGACTCAGTTGATATGCCGATTAACACGGGAAGCAACCTAATAAGAGGTAAAATTTAAGAAAAAAAAAAAAGAAAGAAAATTAAAAAAAAAAAGGGAAAAACAGGATTGACTGTCCAATGGGCGGGTATAGATGGAGTCGAGTTGTTCCTGGACCTCTCCTTGTGAAATTTGTACAACTTTATTATTTTCCGATTTTTTTTAATAAAAAGTAATCGTCCCAGATTGCCGAGCCGGACAACTAACCCCTTTTCTACTACGATACATTTTTTTTCTCTTCTAGATGACCTTCTTATCAAACAAAGGTATCTCATAAAGCTAGATCTTCTCTATTTACACTAATTATGCTCAAATAAAATCAAAGTTATCATGGTCATATTTATAAGACAGTGATTTTTTTCAGTAATTTGGGAATGGGGTCGGGGCCCGTGCAATCGGGAAAATTAACGACATTTGGGAATATTTGGGAGGTACTAAATATAAAAGTAAAATGACAGTTTATACAATCAAAAGTTCAGAATTGAATGTTTAATCATATAATTTTCTTTTTGAAATATGATTTAATTTCTTATGCTTACAACAATAAGGCAAATAATTAGTACATTTGCTACTTTTGAACCAGTTAATTTCACTATTTTCGCTGATAATTCCATCTAAATGAAATTGGGAAATTTAAGAGTCACAATTGGGAAAAAAGATACTATTTTTCATTGGGAATGGGGCCGAATAACGGCCCCAAAAAGGGGCAAAAAAATCCCTGTAAGATAACATCAGATTTCTTAAGACATTTACGGAATGAAACATGCCATAGATCAAGGGATTCATGTAGATACTAAAATTATCAAAAGAATAAAGAAATGTATAAATCTCGGAAACATATCTAATCTATGAGTAATGCTCAATTTAAGGAAATATTGCAAAGAAATGAAATGCATACTGATGAAAATAGATAATGATATATAGAGCAACAGTAACCACTGTGTACTGCGCGGGAAATTCTCCTATTATGACGTCATGGTTAAGTCATGCAGATGCTTGTCGTGAAAACAAACGATGGTAATGTCATGCCACACAACAAACATTCGCGAGATCGATTTTGAGTTATGTCCCTTACCCTGAGACTACCATCTTAAATGTTCTCCATGGGGAGAGGATGAACCCTATTGATTTTCAAGGTCAAGGGTCAAAGGGCAAGGTCACTGTGGACTAAGGCTTTAACTCCAGAAGACAAAGCAATCACCATAGAAATACAATCCTTTCTTAAATAATCCACATGGGGAGAGGATGAACCCTATTGATTTTCAAGATTAAGAGTCAAAGAGTTAAAGAGTAAGGTCACTGTGGACTTAGGCTTAAAATCCTTAATGTTAACAGCATAGAACACGTAGAAGACAAAGCAATCATCGCAAGATCAACAAACCTTCTTCAAATGTTTCTCATAAGGAGAGGATGAACCCTATTGATTTTCAAGGTAAAGGGTCAAAAGTCAAGTTCACTATGGGCTTGACTTTAAAATCATTTGCTGATTAAATAGAACATGCTGTTGTGAAAGGATGCTATGCATGCGTTGCCTTTTTAGTCCCCTACCGGCAACGCCGAAGGGGACTCTTAGTTTCCTCTCGGTCTGTCTGTCCGTCTGTCTGTCTGTCCGTCTGTCTGTCCGTCTGTCCGTCTGTCCCATTTTCAGTTTTCCGGACTTTTTTTCGCTGTTGTTGCATATATTGAACTCATTTTTGGTATGTGTATATATCTCAATGTGATACAGATCAAGTTTGAGTTTGCTTTCGATTGACCTAATTTTACAAGAGTTATGGCCCTTGGACTTAGCAAATTTTATGAAAGTTTCAGTTTTCCGGACTTTTTTCCGCTGTTGTTGCATATATTGAACTCATTTTTGGTATGTGGATATATCTCAATGTGATACAGATCAAGTTTGAGTTTGCTTTGGATTGACCTAATTTTACAAGAGTTATGGCCCTTGGACTTTGCAAATTTTATGAAAATTTCGGTTTTCAGGACTTTTTTCCAATGTTGTTGGATATATTGAACTCATTTTTAATATGTGGATATATCTCAATGTGATACAGATCAAGTTTGAGTTTGCTTTCGATTGACCTAATTTTACAAGAGTTATGGCCCTTGGACTTAGCAAATTTTATGAAAATTTCGGTTTTCCGGACTTTTTTCCACTGTTGTCGGATAAATTGAACTCATTTTTGGTATGTGGATATATCTCAGTGGGATACAGATGAAGTTTGATTTTGCTTTAGATTCACCTATTTCTAGAAGAGTTATGGCCCTTGGACTTAGCAAATTTTATGAAAATTTCAGTTTTCCGGACTTTTCTTTGGTTCTATTGCAAATAATGCACTGATTTTTGGTGAATGAATACATCTCAGTGTGATACAGACCAAGTTTGAGTTTGGTTTCCATTGGCCTATTTTTACAAGAGTTATGGCCCTTGGACTTAGCAAATTTCATCAAATTTTCAGTTTTCCGGACTTTTTCATGCCTGTTATTGCAGATAATGAACTGATTTTTTGTATGTGAATACATTATAGTGTGATGCAGATTTGAGTTTAATTTAGTTTGACTAATTTTCACAAGAGTTATGGCCCTTGGACTTAGCAAATTTCGTGAGTTCATTTTCCCAGACCTTTCTTGGCTGTTGTTGAAGAAGATGAACTGATGAACAGAGATGCAAATCATAAATTTATGCCGCCGGTAGGGGACTTATATCGCACAGCGATCATTGCATTTTTTTATTTGGTTTTAAGATAATTCGGATGAAAATGTTCTCTGGCCAGTCAAAAAATGAAAATGTAAAGATCGCTATGTGTTATAAGTCCCCTACCGGCGGCATAAATTTATGTCCTGCATCTCTGTTCATTAGTTCATTATCTGCATCAACAGCTAAGAAAAGTCTGGGAAACTGAATTCAGGAAATTTGCTAACTTAGCAATGCTAAGTCGAAGGGCCATAACTCTTGTGAAAATTAGTCAATCTAAATTTAACTCGAACTTGATCTGCATCACGCTATAATCATGTATTCACATACAAAAAAATCAGTTCATTATCTGCAATAACAGGCATGAAAAAGTCTGGAAAACTGAAAATTTCATGAAATTTACCAAGTCCAAGGGCCATAACTCTTGTAAAAATAGGCCATTTGAAACCAAACTCAACTTGGTCTATATCACACTGAGATGTATTCATATACCAAAAATCAGTGCATTATTTGCAATAGAACCGAAGAAAATGCCGGAAAATTGAAATTTTCATAAAATTTGCTAAGTCCATTGACCAAGGGCCAGAACTCTTGTAAAAATATGTCAATCTAAAGCAATCTCTAACTTGATCTGTACCACATTGAGATACAATGTATATCCACATACCAAAAATGAGTTTAATTTATGCAACAACAGCGAAAAATAGTCCGGAAAACTGAAATTGTCATAAAATTTGCTAAGTCCAAGGGCCATAACTCTTGTAAAATTAGCTCAAGCAAAAGCAAACTCAAATTTGATCTGTATCACATTGAGATATATCCACAATATGATATTAATATATGCAACAACAGCGGAAAAAAAGTCTGGAAAACTGAAAATGGGACAGACGGACGGACAGACAGACAGACCGAAAGGAAACTAAGAAATTCAATCCCCTTCGGCGTTGCCGGTAGGGGACTAAAAATTCATGTACATGTAATATTATTATAAGTTCCCTTCAAATTTAAAGTAGCAATATTACTGGTAATGAAGTCAATGAATCAAGAGACTCACAGCATTATGAGGCATAAGTCATATACAATGAATATTACGCATAAATGGCTAAATAAATTTTAAAATGTGGAGACTGAGATTGAATATAAAAATGAGGAATTCAACTTTTAAGACTCATAATTTTTTCCATGAAAGCTTCTGTTTTTCATAGATTGGTCAACAAATATGGCTGCCAAGGGCTTTTGTTGGCTGAGGCATTTTCAAGATCTCTGAAACTGATTCACAGAATTTCACAAACCTGGCAAATTGGCCACTATCATTCTTGTGTCTGCAGCTCAGGTTAGCGATGTGGCCCCCATTGGCCTCTTGTTTCCTAAGTGAAAAATAAAGCTCAGATTAAAAGAGCACATTTATATACTGGTACATTTATTAACCAAGCAATATGATTATATTGTTATAGTGACAATGTTGATATAAAAGATCGATTGAGGCCTCACCAGTACAGGAGCCATAACTTTTGCTGGTGTGACAAGGACAGTATAGCTCAGTTTAATTGTGTAAGTACAGTAAAAGAAAACAAAATTCAAATATGATATCAGACACATGCACAGGAGTTTGCTTTTATGGTCACCCACTTAAATTAAAAGTGAGCTTTTGTAAAAAGAAAAAAAAAGAATCTGTCCGTCGCCCATCCTTCATCATCGTTATACATCTATCTGTCTGTCCGTCCGTCCGTCCGTCCGTCTTTCTGTCTGTCTGAAATTGCATGTCAATGAAATATTTGGATGAAATTTGGTATATATGTATTCAAAGTCCATATTAATCAAAATTGTGTGTTCAGTATCCAGATCTCTCCAGGGGCGGAACTAGTGCGGGGCAACACGTGTCCAAAAGAGTGCCCCTCTTCAAAAATATTCTCCAAGAAGCTGCATGTGTCTGTAAACTATTTATCTCTTGACAATCTAAAAGGATAGGTTATAAAAATTACGTTCATTTGATGAAGATGGGACATATTATAAAGAATTACATGTTTTATGGAGGTGGTTTAAAATATACTTACTTTTGCAGTATTTATTTTCCTTATCTGAAAAAGGTTTTCTAGGGTTTTGAGTATATTTGTCACACTGACCTTATTCTATGATTTGGAACTATAGGCTGCAGGATTTTATGAAATTCTACCAGATCATTTGTTTTCTTGATTAATTGATACATGTACATTTAGAAATTCTAGCTTTTTAGCTCACCTGAGCCAAAGGCTCAAAGTGAGCTATTGTCATACCGGATTGTCCGTCGTCCGTCCGTCCGTCCGTTAACTTTTCACATTTTCATCTTCTCCTCTGAAACCGCTCGGAGGATTTTGATGAAACTTGGTATGCATGAAGTACTAAAGGTCCTCTACTAAGTTTGTTTATTTCGGCTCGATCCCTTCAGGGGTGGATCCAAGGCGGGGTCAAATAGGCCCCGGAGGGTACCCCTCTTCAAAAATCTTCTTCTCCAGTTCCACTGAATGGATTGAAAAATTAATTGTATCTATGTGATCTAGAAGGATGTATGATTCAAGTTTGTTCATTTCGTTAAAATCCGATAACTAATTTTTGACGCGTTTTTGACGTCTTTTCGGACTTAGTCAGAAATGCACATTTTTGCACTTTTTCTTTAAATAACTCAATAAGTGTATGATTTTACACACTCATTTACTACATATTTATCATATTTAACTTACTTAATGCTTTGATATGTATTTTATGCTTAAATTTTATTTTTTTGATTTTTTATGAATTTTTTTCTTATGTAAAAAGGAAGGGGGGGGGTGATTTTCATACATTTTCTGCTTCTTTTCTATAACCACTCTTCAGATTGTCATGACAATTTGTAGGTATGAGGTACTCATGCATGGTACCCTACAAGTGAAAGAATTTTGTCAAGATATCCACTTTTGGATTTTTAAGGAATATTTCTTAAGATTGTACATAGGTATAATGTATGTTTTCTTACAAAAAATAGGAGAAAAATTCTCAAATCGTACCGGGTTATACACATTGATACTACTTTTGAATGAATAAATTTTATTTGAATCACAAAAAAAAATGACGTAAAGATTAAAAGTACACACCTTTTTTAATATTTTTTCAAAGCCATGCACCTGGTTCCGGACCGGAATTATTCGAATTTTATGATCTGAGGACCCATTTTCACACGTATTCTTCCACACATGTAGATGTCTCACACACTTTAAAACTATATTCAAAATTTTATTTCATCTATCTAGTAAACAATCATGGGAAGACAATTCAAGATGAACATTGTGTGTATTTTCAACCAATTGTTGAAAATAATAAGAAAATAATCGGAACTATTTGACAGGACAATGACCTAGATATGCATTAATTCATCTTCGTCCCCAAGGCGCATCGTATTCCGCTAGGCGCTTTATTGCAATACAAACCGCAAAGCAGTACTGCCATATATTTCAGGAGATACAGTGCAAACGGAATAGATTTTTATACTTGGAACACTCTCAATGTCAATTAGAGCGTGCATGGGTATCAGGTGAGCATTGTGCCCCCTGGGGCTCTTGTTATATCAATAACTTCTATTTCTAATTTTCAATCAGGGTCTTATAGCGACTGACTACGTTGTTGAGATAAAAATAAAACCTTGGGATCCGAATGACGTACGTAATCAGGACGTAGCGTGTGGGAGTTTAGCCAAAGTCCATCCTTATCACGAAGACGAAGAAGGCAATGTATACTTCAGAAGACAAGCTAGTCTTATTAAGGTTTGTTATTCGGTAATTTTGAAGAACAGAGTTACTTCCCATTTGGGACGGTTTCTGACGTAGACTACCGTAATTGTGACGTCATAAAATTATATGAAAACAGTTCCTAAACTCTGGGTAAAGACGGTTCAAAATGGTTGATACTGTTATACCATTTTCATGACGTCATAATGGTTTTACGTCAGATACCGCCTCAAATAGGAAATAACTCTGTATTCTGCAAAGACACAATATGCTTCTGCATTGTGCTCGCTCACCTGCATGCTTGCCTTGAATCCCTCATTTGATGTCATAATTCACAGTAATTTAGCTAAATTTGATGTCACATAGAACTATATATTTAAAGCACAAGTAATCACAATGTTTATTTATGAATTATGTTAAAATCTATGGATGAGAGAAAAACAATCCCTTTGTACAGCGACAAGGAAGATTCACCCTCAGCAAGCCTCACCGTAGACTGCAATTATCTTTGATACTCAGATTGGATTTCCCTGTCCTTGTACAAAAAGTTTCTTCGCTCAATGAAACCGTGATAAGGTTTACTGTGAAATCATTTATTTTCTTGGGGCCTAATTTTCGTGGATTCATTAGATTCAGTATTTTCATTTGGATGCAATTTCGCGGATGCCGCACATGCCCACTGACTTACATGTATTTCCACTCGTGCCAAGATGTCACTTAATATGACCTTATTCAAAGAGCCCCATTTTCACAAGGTTGGCTTATTTTGTTTGCAATTAAAAGCAATAAATGTATGTATCCACAATATTGGAAGGTGTTAATTATACGTTCCATCGCCTGTAAAATATGCTTCTTGTTTTGTTGTTAAAAGTTACATGTACTTGCTTTATGTACAATTATTTGTTTGGGATGAAAATTCGTGGATGAGGTTATGCACAAAAACCACGAAAATTGAGCCCCCACAAAATTCCGTCTTTTCGATTTTGCAGTCCTGCGTTCGATTTGTGCAGGTATCTGACGTAAAAGCATTGTGACGTCATTAAATTTCTTTGAAAACGTCATATATGTAACCCTATTTCCCTGAATTTCATGCTGGTTTCCATATAATTTGATGACGTCACAATGCGTTGACGTCAGATACCTGCACAAATGGGAAGTAACTCTGTATTTCGAAAAGACCGAATAAAATGATTTCACAGTATTCACACTTGTATCATACTAAAACCTTGCACTGGTCTACAAGTTTCTTAACATTAATGAAGCTGTAATATGTTTTGTACAGAATTAAAAAGCGTTTTAGAGAACTTTCAATTTCTCTTTTCTCTTTTATACACTGACGTATAGTATACAATGGCTGAAGTGGCACAGCTCACCAGGTTAGAAACTAGAGAAAGATGTGAACAGGAGGTGCAAAGGTAAAAACATTATTTTTTTTTTTTTTTTTTTAAATCATAAAAAAACCCAGTTTATCCTCAGGAATAAAGAATTTGTATATTTTTTACGTGAGACTAAGCCATTGATATCGATGCTTGATCTCAGAAATTTGTCTTATTATGTTAAACGTCTTCAAATTCAATAGCATCATTTAAGAACAGATTAATTTGCAGCATAGACCAGACAATAAAAATATAATAATCTCATCAAAATCCAAAACTTAAATTTTATACACCCATCTTTAGAAGGGACGTATTATGGTACAGCGATGTCTGTTTAAATTTAGAATGGCTTAATCTCAGAGTATCTTTAAAACCTTCTTTCACTCACTCCTGATTCCACTCCTTAGGCCATTTCTTTGTTATTTTCTGTTTTGCGTCCTCGTGCTGGTAGGTTTTGAGCCCAAAGTCATAAAACAAAACAAAATTAAAATATAAGATGTTTTGCAAATTAAATGTGTGTTGTTACAAAAATTAAAGAAAAATGGTATATTTCTTTATATTTCATAAAAAATGTAAAAGTACTACAATGACTTATTGTCTATCATTCTTTTGTTCACTAAAAATATGTCAAGATGATCAAATGAGACAAGCACACAGTCACATAATATGAAATTGCAACTCTGTTTTATATGCTTGTTTGTTTTTCTCCCTGGCTGGCTGGTAGATTTCTCAATTTCAAAAGGACGCAAAACAGAATAAAAACAAGAAATGGCCTTATCCACACAGAAATAAAAATGATCATCCGAATCCAGACCCTTACCAAGTTCTTCTCACTTGCAAAGCTGAGTTTCAAACTCTCTATTAATTTATGTCTAAATTTCTTTTTTCACACATTAGTTTTCATGTTAATGTGCCTATTTTTAAAAGAAATAACAATTACCTAGCTGTGGTTAATGTCCAGCTATTCACCAAATTGCATGAACCAATCAAATTATCAAGGAGCCTCGAAGTGGCAAGATGATAATTTGATTGGTTCTTGTGACAAAGGGAATTACTGGACAATAAACCACAGTGACTGCTAGGTACTTTTTTTCTGTTCTAAAATATTCCAATAATTGGAGATGACATGTATTTTCAGAAAAGTTCTGTGTCTATTAACTATTTTCTATTCTTCAGATTAAAAGAGGAAATACAAAGATTAAAAAGTGAGGGAAAATGACAACTTGGTAGAAAGGAATTCCAAAGATTTCTATCCTGTGAATGAACCCAAGCTGATACAAAGTTATTGAATCCCTCTGTGGAAAGATGTACATGCATAATAATTTATATTAGTATGATTTATACTACAGTCAACATGGCCAGGATGGTATTTTAACAATGCTCGTACCACAGATGGTGATCATGATATTTTTATAGAGGGCCTTGGTGTTTACAATTTTGAGAAACCAAAGGACTTTTTCTATATTTTGGGAAGTTTTCCTATACAAATGTATATATAAATTTGTTGAATTTCTCAAAAATCCATTAGATATGAGGAAATACAACAGTGCATGATTGCCCGCAATAGGGCATTTTAGGTAAACATGGTAAACACATGGAAGGAACATGACAGTCATGTGCTTTTGTCTTTTGAAGACAAAGAAATTAAAGGACGCGTGACATAGAGTCACTGTGAAGAAGGATTAAAGTGATAAACTTTAAGGTTGATTGTATAATCATACATGTACAGAGAAGGAGTCTAGAGTGGTGAAAAATAATGTAACAGTTACTTTATGAGAAAGTGATCATGAATTTAATTGAACAAGGAATGATTTTAGATGAAGGGTAGCAATGGAAGTCTATACGGCTTAAGGGATGTACTGTCCCTTCCGCTGGGTTTTATCACGTTTAGTGTCGTAGCCGCTTGTATCTTTTTTTGTGCTACATGTATAAATTCACTTATCTACTAACTGTACATGTATGTATTAAATTTGCTTTATTTCACATGAAAAGATCATCTGTGGTAAAGTTTTAATGAATTTTGAAATACGTTTTTGGCATTCGATTTTTCAAATTGGACCAATGTTACTCTGCACATCTCAGCCTCAATGACATCTTTTAATGATACACTGTCAGATTATGACTCAATACTACAAAATATCACTACTTGGTCCAGTGTTCTTATGAGTTGTACCAATCTTGAGGGCAAATGTATTACATGTGTTGTAGCAAAGCAAACCTGACTGGATGAAGCTTAGTAGCCTATTTTCTACGTATTAGCTGTGAACTTTCCATGCCTAGATTTTGTATGTATAGGCACCAGACATCACACCATGTGGGAACATCTTTCATTGTGACATCATATTTGATCACATTATCTAGATGCATTGTCATTTTTCCACTGTGATGTCACAATGAAAGTTTGTGATGTCACAATGAAAGTTTGTGATGTCACAATGAAAGTTTGAGATGTTGCAATGAAAGTTTGTGATGTCACAATGAAAGTTTGTGATGTCACCATGAAAGTTTGTGATGTCACAATGAAAGTTTGTGATGTCACCATGAAAGTTTGAGATGTTGCAATGAAAGTTTGTGATGTCACCATGAAAGTTTGTGATGTCACCATGAAAGTTTGTGATGTCACAATGAAAGTTTGTGATGTCACCATGAAAGTTTGAGATGTTGCAATGAAAGTTTGTGATGTCACCATGAAAGTTTGTGATGTCACCATGAAAGTTTGTGATGTCACCATGAAAGTTTGTGATGTCACCATGAAAGTTTGTAATGTCTAGTGTCTGGCCTTTTATGACTTGATCATTTGAAAATCTTACTCTCCTGGAAATCTGAAAAGATTTATTCTGACCTAGTGATATATGCTAAAACAATGTGCATGATATCCGTGAGTACGTATTATAATATGATATACATGTATATATATATATATATTATTACATTCAATGCAAAGGCAACATTTATGCAGGGATCTGGTGCCAGTTTTACAAAAATACTTATGAAAATTTAAGGAATTTTTGTAATTCTTGATCGCCTAAATACTTCTTATGAACTAAAATCATGATGTTTTGTTTCTGAATTGGTACATGTATTTAGTATGTAAAAATGCTATTAGAAAGGACAGCATAATCTTAAATAAAAAAGATTTTAAGCTTTTTTTTTAAAATGAAAGTTACGAAAATTCCTGAAATTTTTCGTATACTAGTAAGTATTTTTGTAAAACTGGTGTGCCACCTGTTTTCCAGTACATGTCAGTCTGTCTGCCTGGTAGTCTAACTTTCATGTGAATGATTAGGCTTTTTAGCTCGCCGGGACGAAAAAGTCTGGAGAGCTAATGCCATACCCTCAGCGTCGTTGTCGTTGTCGTCGTCCGTAGACAAAACTTTAACCTGGGCTATACATGTATCTCTTGAACTATAAGGGGTAGGGCTTTGATATTTCACATGTAGATACCTTTTAACGAGACCTTTCATTTGAGACCATGACCTTTGACCTAGTGACCTTGCCTTGGGACTTTGACCTACTTTTCAAAAACTTTAACCTGGTTTCTCACAAAAACCTGTATAGGCGAGCTATGTAATCTTTGATTACCCTATGTTTTGTTTGTATACAGAATAGTTCAATGTACCATAATGAAATCTGCAGGTATATTAAACTGGATGAGGCTCAACACATACATTTATTGAGGGAAAGGTCAAGGTCAAAATACATATTGTAATGATGTAATCTGATTTAGTAAAACATGCAACAGGAGACAAATCTAATTATAATTTCCGATACATGCGTGAAATTTCTGTGAATTCACAGAATATAACATATTCTTGTAAACTCAAGTCACTTGGCTGAATAAGTTTGTCCTGTCAGGTCATTTTGCTACCATTTTTTTCATTTGCTAACATCTTTATTGTACATTGTTTACAATCAACCTTACAGCACAACTAGCTATTGCCATGACAATAAAATTCTTGGTGCAAATGTGTATAGAAATGTATCCATGGAGAGAAGTGACGACACAATATAAAAATATCTATCTATTCTGAATATGTCACTATTTTAGTAGCTCAAAATTACTCTGGGCGTTCATCACACTGTCGAGTAACCTGTGATGAAAGGTTAACACTTACTGGTGTTAAAGGTCAGGGATCAAAGGTCAAGCTCACAATAATAGGAAAACCTTTCAAAACTAAAGAGGAGGTCACTAATTGAATTGAATACACATAGATTATGATATGATCAGTAGCAAGTGATAAGAGGTCAATTTGTTTGCAAAGTGAACCCGAAAGGCAGATGTAAGACCAGGCATTTCTGTCTTTTCAATCTTTTAAACATAAATTCGATTTATGACAGTATCAGACGTAAAAGTACTATAAAAAGCTCTGTTTCCCAAAATTTTACGATGGTTTTCTTAGAATTTGCTGACATCACAATTTATTTCAGATACCTGTACCAATGGGAAGTAACTCTGTATTTTGTAAAGACGGACATATTTTGAAATTCTTGTTGATACAAACTTTAGTAGGCAAAGATTACATGAATGATCGCAAAACTATTGCCTGCTTATTGGGTATTTTCGACAACCAGAGTTACTTGCCATTTTTGACTGTATCTGATGTACACTTATTGTCAGTGATGTCATTTTACGGAAACGGTCCTTAAATTATAGGAACTGAGCGAAATTTATGTTACCATACAGATTTTATGTTGCCATATTTCCTATGGTTTTATCTGATATACAGACATTCTCAAAATGGAAATAACTTTGTAGTCCAAAAAGACTCATAAGGAGAGGGTATTATTTGTAATTTTCAAGGTCGGAGATCAAAGGTCAAGGTCTAAGAAGACAAGAATTTGAAAACCATGTGTCCTCTCTATAGTGATCAAAGAAAGAACCTGAGAGTAACATGCTAGATGTTGAGGTCAGAATTAAGTCTAAGCTTCAAGGGGCGTCACAATTCTGTTTTCCATGTATGAACTTCTATGCTTCACTAAGGCCATTTCTTTTCTTCTTTTTTCTATGCCCCCGTAATCTAAGATTCGAAGGCATATAGTTTTTGGTCTGTCCGTCCGTCTGTCTGTCTGTTTCTCTGTTAGCCTGTTTGTCCGCAAAAACTTTAACATTGGCCATAACTTTTGACTGGTAAGTGATAGGGCTTTCATATTTCACATGTGTATTCCTTGTGACAAGACCTTTCCATTGATACCAAAAATTTTGACCTCATGACCTTGACCTTTGACCTACTTTCCAAACACTTTAACATTGGGCATGTCTGTTTGTCTGTCTGTCTGTTTGTCC
The DNA here is from genome assembly GCA_033119305.1 of Pinctada imbricata. Taxonomy (NCBI): domain Eukaryota; kingdom Metazoa; phylum Mollusca; class Bivalvia; order Pterioida; family Pteriidae; genus Pinctada; species Pinctada imbricata. The sequence continues at coordinate 49,474,255 of VSWD01000012.1, read as the reverse complement.
AAAAAACTTTAACATTGGACATAACTTTTGACTGGTAAGTGATACAGCTTTCATATTTCTCATGTGTATTCCTTGTGACAAGACCTTTCCTTTGATACCAAAATTTTTGACCTCATGACCTTGACCTTTGACGTATTTTTCAAAATCTTTAACATTGGGCATGACTTTTAAATGGTAAGTTATAGGGCTTTGATATTTTACATGTGTAATTTTTTATGTTAAAACCATTCTATTGATACCAAAATTTTTTACCTTGACATTGACCTTTGACCTACTTTACAAAAACTTTTACATTTGGAATATCTTTTGAATGGTAAGTGATAGGGCTTTGATATTTCACATGTATATTCCTTGTCACAAAATTTTCCATCGATGCCCCAAAAAAATTAATACAGTGACATTCGTGTTTCACAAACACAGGCTTTATTTATCATTCTGTGGTTAAGTTATGCAACTTGTATTTTGCGAGAGTCCCCGCCCCTCGGGATCTTTTGAAATGTGTGTGGTATTTTTCTCCTTTATAACTCTAGCTCTATAAAGTATAATTGATAGAGAGTTATGGGCCTGTATGTTTACGATACAAGCAGAATTTGTATATATGACTGACAAAATGAAGTCTAGAAATTTCCAAGCCAATACGATTTCTTCATGTTCGCTACGTTTCCTCAAGACAAAATTAATGATCGATTATCTTACTCATTAAATGGTGTTTTGATCGATAGCAGAAAACTTACATTTGTACATCTGAATCAAAAGGTTTCTTTTCCTCAACACACTATGTACACATCATACAAATGGACATACATGTATAGTGGACCTGTACGTGTCATGCACTGTCCTTCCTCTTGGACAGCACATATGTTAGATTTGGTGATGATCTATACAGTCAAGCAGGTCGTAGGGATTCCTATGGGTACTAACTGTGCGTCTCTTCTTGTAGATTTATTTATTTTCATATACTTACGAAAAATAATTTATCAAAAATCTTCAAAAGCAAAGAAAATTTGATGATTTGAAATGTTTAATACTTCTAGGTATCTGGATGATATTCTTACTACCCGGTATTGACAATTTCCCCTGGCTTGATGGTGATTTCCCACTTTACCGTCATACGGCATTTACATATAACAGCTTATCCGGTACGCTAGAGCATGTACTAAAATTTTGGATTTTCACTGTAGAATTTTATATATTACCAAGAAACTTTTAGGTCAAGGATGCCGCTTTCATAAACTAGTTATTATAATAAGACTTTCTGGAAATTTTACGAACTAAATAACAGTCAGCTTCTTTTAAAATTCGGATATATACAAGCAACATAGTATATTACTTTGAGTATTACGCAATTAACCTGCTTTTTATGGTGATATGATAAACAAAATTGGAAGGATGAAAGGTAGACAGCATAACCATCGAAAATGCATAAGAATCATCAAAGTTTAACGCTTTTTATACCGTGGATATGATCATAATGCCACCGGACGGACACTAGGCTTGGTACTTGACCAATCTACAGTCTTGTACCAGCAAATTCTTAAGACTTGCACTCTGTCTGAAGTCAACTATGACGACGGACTCCATGACGCGCCCTGTCCAAACCTCTCTAAAGAAGACAGGACCCCGACCACCTGCCCTCTCTGAATCTCAGTCGGGCTCCCTGGGTAATATCATTCATGAGCTCGCTACAGCCTGCAGAGCACGGACTGTATTACGTAAGCCCCTTTTTATATCCATTTACATCTTCATCTGTGTGTTGTTTTGGACCCCTGCGTTTTGCTGTCTTGTTTGTGTGGTCATCTAACAATGAGGAGGTTATTTTACACTTCAACTGTGCGTTCTTCGATACCTTTTGGTAACCGGAAAAATGGTAGGGTTGTGCGCACGTAGTCCGCCACTTGCTACTCGCGTAGCAGATGACCGTCCTAAGTTGGACCCAGTTACCAATTGGTCTCGTTTGTTAATTGTCTTTTGTGCTTAGTGTTTCCATGTCGTATGCCTCTTTTTCGTCTCTTGCTGTGCTCGTCTTCCCGGCTGTGTTTTCACATCGGGTGTTTTGGCTGAGGGTTTGTTTGTGTGTTTTGCATTGGGTGTTTTGCTGTTGGTACTACAACCGAGTCTGGTTGGAGATCCCCTCCCTTACCTTAAAAATGATAAAGATACCATGACATTCTCTACATTAATTTTATTGATAGATATTTTTTCATAAGGCACGGTCCATTTGATATTCTGGGGGGGGGGGGGGCTTGGGTTTTTTTCGAAAAAAATAATTTTGCTCTCGATTTTGATGAAAAAAATTAATTTTCTTATGGTGTGACAGAAAAAAATAATCTTGCTCTTACAAATAATCTGAATTTGAAGAATTACCTTAAAATTTCGCTAAAATTCTTGAAAATTTTCCGGCTCGCTTAGCTCGCCGCAGTTTCAAATTGTATCAAAAATGTTTGGCTCGCTTCGCTCGCCATAGTTTTCTATCAAAACATTATTCACTAATAGCATTTTAACTTCAGATATTTGAAGATATCAAAAGTTATACATGTATGTGAATGAAAAAGGACTTTCTTAAAAGCTTAAATATATTATCAATATTTATGTATTGCTGTTAATACGTATACACGTTGCATGTATCCCATAGAGTCATGTTCTTGTAAGCTTGGAAGGAGAACTTCAGTTATTCACCAATTTACAATTCTTAGTAACATTTAAAAAATTGTCTAGAAGTTCCCCTCAGACCCTCTTATACATGTACATGTTATATACATGTACCTATATAAAATATTGAGAATTGTATTGTAAAAATCTTTTATCTCTCTGTTTAAAAGTGAATTGAATACTTGCATAAAAATAAACTAATATATTAATATTTAGAGTTTTGAGTAAAAATATAGATAATTTCTATTGATAAAACACAAACATTCTTAATATGCGCATCACTTTGTTAGAAAAATTTCCTTGCTCCAACTTTGCCAGAAAAAAATAATTTTGCGCCGGTCCGGGGCGAAAAAAATAATCTTGCTCCGACAAAAAACCCAAGCCCCCCCCCCCCCCCCCCCCCTGAATATCAAATGGACCATGCCTAAGCTTAATTTTACAAGAGTTACCTCTCGTCGACAGCCATATTGTAGGTCAAATAAGCAAATGATTTAAACCATTTTATGTTGAAAATTTTATAAATGTGGAACATGAAATTGAATATTCAATTAAAAATCAAATGAATTAAAAATTGAATTTAATTTTGATTATACTCTCATGCATACTTAGAATATACTCAGTGTATACTTAGTGTATTCAAAAATTCTAAAATTTCGGTTGAGAATTAAAAGAACATAGTGCTATGAATGCGGGTCTTATGAAGAAAAATCACTGGCTTGTCATTCAATATGGCCGACAAAGGGAGGTTCTAGCTGATTTTACTGTAGATTCATTAGGAGGACAGGCACCAGACATCACAACATTCAGCAATATTTTCATTGTGGCGTCAAAATAAGATCAGTGCGATTAAATATGCATTTCAAAATGTTGCTAAATCATGTGATGTCTGGTGACTGTGCATATAAAGTCAAGTTTTTAAAACTGCATTTAATATTTTCTGGAAAATGGACTACTAGTATTGTGACTCTGTGACCTATCTACAGAACTTACTGTATCTTACGAAATAAAGTTTGTTTCAAAAAGTATTTATATTATAGTACGGACAGTCTTGGTCTAGTTTTGGGGTAAAACATATTGATTTTCGTTAAAAATCACTAAAAAGGGGAAAATCATATACATACGGAAATTAATTTAGGTACATGTATTTAAAAGAAGTATATAATTGAAGCTTTTAAGGTCAATATTTAATTTGTGAAATTAGGTGAATTAATCCATTCTAATGTGGAACTTTCATATTCAAATTTATCCTAATGTTTTTTGGGCAAAGGATACATTCTTTTTTTTAAAGTATTGCATTTTATCGACAAATACCTTAACTTCGTTTAGAAAAGTTTGCTTCAGGATCCTCCAGAGTTAATGCCATTTTGAAAAGATTTTCTGAAAGTTAAAATGTTCTTCTTCAAAATCAATCAAAATTACTAGTACTCGTTGCCGAAAATCGCGAATATAAAAAAAATAGAGTATATATGCGTGCTGAACTGAAATGAAAGACTAACTTATTCTTCAATTTGTTAATAATGGCAACAATACACGTCAAAAGCATTTAATAAATATTTCAAAACATATCATTCCAAAATTGTCGATTTTCACTACCTTTTTGGGTAAAATCCTTGATTTTTGCACATTTTCATGATATAAATATATGTAGTTTATTTAGAAGTTTTGACCTGATATAGATCTCCTATTCATATGTCATAGATTCACACCATTTATTCAATTAATAAATGACTGTCTTACTTTTGGTGTTCATGGGTGTATAATTCTTGTTGGTCACGTACAAATTCCATGAGAATTATACACCCATGAACACCAAAAGTAAGACATTCATTACTTATATTTACATTTATGCTAAATATCGGTCAATTTTATTTTCATGCATTTCGCATACTTTCCTGTTATAGCGTTGAATGAGTTTGAACGTCGGTAAATTCTCCCTACATGCAAAACTTGAACGTGACGTCACAATAGCAACCCAAGTTATTGGAATATAATTCTAGTTGCCTAATGGGCGTTCAACATGGGGAATATACTAGTAATGTAAATATTTAAGAAATGGCTGTCTTACTTTTGGTGTTCATGGGTGTATAATTCTGGTTGGGCACGTGCAAATTCCGTGAATCGCGAAGCGATTCTCGGAAAATTTGCACGTGTCCAACCAGAATTATACACCCATGAACACCAAAAGTAAGACAGTCATTACTTATATTTACATTTATTCTAATTATAGGTCATTTTTATTTGCATGAACATCGCACATTTTGCCTGTAACAGCGTCAGATGTATCTTAATTTTGGTAAATTCTCCCTACATGCAATACCTGAACGTGACGTCACAATAGCATACCAAGTTATTGGAATATAATTCTAGTTGCCTAATGGGCGTTCAACATGGGGAATCTACTAGTAATGTAAATATAATCGTTTTAACGTACTTCTAAAACGATGCAAACACATTATATTAGGGGGAGGGGGGGTGGAAATAATATTTTCTAGTAGAAAAATAAAATATGGAAAAAATTGTCATTAAAAATCCCAAAAGACATGGGCTCCTCCTAACTCAAATCCAATCTGGAAATGTTTGCATTGTCCTCTGTGACGAAGTCTTAGTGCCTTTATGTGACCATACCTGAAATCACAGATTTATCTTGTATGAATACAAGCCCTCGATAGCAGCATACATCCAACATGTCGGAGCCACAAAACACAAACAAAACGAATATCCCCTAACTTTAAGCAGAGTTGCGAAAGCTGATTTTCCAGTGTATAAATGCTAAACGTCTTCAAATCCATTAGCATCATTTAAGACCAGATAGATTAACAGCATGGACCAGACATGCACGTTTCAACCGTCGTCAGTGATCCTTGATCAAAACAATGAAATATGGCCAAAATCTGTGAAAATTATGTCCAAATATGCCGAAAGACGTGGTGAGATGGCTGGGATATGATGCTACAGGACCCAGGTTTCAGAAATTTGAGAAAATTTTGTAAACAGAAATTATCGAATTCGTTTGAATTTACAACCGAAAGGCTACAAGTGTAAGCCTATGGCCTACAGGTTATGGGTGTAGTTCGCGTTGTGTATTAAATAGTCATTTTGAAAACTATAAACAGAAGTCCGAATAAAGTTCTAAGTTTATTTAAATCGTAACATCTTAATCATAGCGGTATCAGAGCGCAACTTAAACTAAAAGTTACAAACTAAAAACTAAAACTGAAACTGGAGTCTAACTTAACCGAAACTTAACTGGTCGGCAAAACGATGCGCCGAGTATATATGTGGACGATTGGAAATTGCTAACACCTGCACAAAATAATAAGTTATTGGTTTTTGATTAAAAAGACATTTTGGAAATTAGATTCTACCAAATACAGAACAATAATGGCTTTTACGGGGAGATTTCCAATTAGCTTTCAATTAACTCGTACGGAAAACAAAGACTAAAGTACTTGCAGGTGTGCAAATTACTACAGTTTTCAGCATCATGGGAATCAAATTAAACAGATTACAGAATTTACAAACTAGAATTTAATTGTCTCAATATGAAGTTCAAACTTAAAGTCAAGAAATTAAGTTATAATGATTCCCCTTTTACTATAGAAAACTCAAGATAGCAATTTCCATATACATGTAACTAATTAATATGAATAATTAATTAGCTTAATTATTGTGGGGGAGAGGCCATATGGTTACACAAGTGCCATCTGGGCAAGGTTAGAAACAGTCATATCTTTTATCCGGAAAATGATGCAGGGTGAGTGGGCGGACATCAATATTTGGTTTCCGTTCTATAACTCATATAATATAAATCCTAGTGCAATGAAACTTAATTACACTTACCATGAGTCAAGGATGCCCGCTTTTGCTTTTGGGGTCAAAAGGTCAATTGAAGGTTAAAGAACACTGATAATTAAGATGATTCCATATTAGATCATTTAAGAGTATGTATTGTACCTTTGATCATGAAACTCGCTAGAAATGATCCTCTTGAGTCAAGGATACATGACCCCTATTGATATTGGGGTCCAAAATGTCAAGGTCATAGGACTTTAATGATTGAAAATTTTCCCAGATTATATTTGCGCGTGTATTGTACCTAATATCATGAAACTTGTCAAAAATATTTCCCATAAGTAAAGAATGACCCCTAATGATTTAGGAGTCAAACGGTCAAGGTACTCTGATGTTTGAAAAGGGTCTCCAATGACAAATATGGATAATGGCCATATCCCTGTATACAGCGCAAAATCGATAATTCAGAAAATCAGAAACCGAAGGCATACAAAATCAGGATAAATCAAGAACCAAAGCAAACAAACAAGAACCTCCACCATATGAATAGAAGCGAACTCTCGATATGGGAGTGAGACCTGGTGCCCAGGAAGAGTAAGCATCTCCTGCTTGCTTGCAAATCATATAAGAGTATACATTGGACTCATCATCGTGAAACTTGCGAGAAATGTTTCCCATGTGACAAATGTTAAACGTCTTCAAATTCAATAGCATTATTTGAGAACAGATACATTTTCAGCATGGACCAGACATGCACGTTTCGGGTACCTAACCCTCGTGAGTGATCCTCAATGTAAGCAATGTAATATGGCCAAAAGATGATGATTATTATTATGGGGTCAGAAGGACGCATTTCAGACCATACACAATTCATGTAAGTCTGCAAATTCATACTTGCATTCCAGTTTTGCAACTCGGAACTTTGCATCTTAAACTTATTATTTATAATTTTAAAATGTAACATTATGTTGAACATGTTGAAGAAAAATTACAAAAAAATATTCACCTGCAGGATTCCTGTTTTAAATGGCATTTGTTTAAGTACGTATGACCGTCACTTCCACATACTGGACGTTTCGCTGAAGGACATTTCCTCTTTTTCATGCACCATTTTCTCACGCGGAATCTCTTTCCTCCTTTGTTGTTTTGTTGGGCATGTTGATACAAACCAGGACGATTTAATTGTACAGATGTTGATTTATCGCTATCAGCGAACTGGTAACTCTTTATCAGGGTGTCGTCTGGATTATGTGAGGATTGATAAGAGTCCTGCGGTTTACCTCTCACATCGTGCAATTTCCCGCTTCCTTTCAAATTTTGTATTTTCCCGCTTCCTTTGAAATTGTGCGTATTCCCGCTTCCCCTAAAATGCTGTATTTTCCTGCTTCCTTTAAAATGCTGCACTTTCCTGATTCCTTTCAAATGGTCTGGCTTGAAATCGATGTTTGTAACTGGGTTATAATTCTTGTTGCTGCGACTCTGCTTCCTTTTTGTAGGAAATTGTTTGTTTCTGTTCTTAACTAAATTTTGTCTGTGCTTTGGAACATTTTGTTGTACTCTCTTATGTCCTTTCTTTATGTTTTTCTTGTTTTTCTTACGTTTTATAGCTTTCATATGTTTAGGCTTTTTGGTGATTTTGGATGCTTCTTTGCGTTGAACAGTGAGATCGTGCTTTTGACCATGTGGTCTTGCAGTCAAATGCTGTTTTCCATCAATACCATAAACTATTTGATGACTCCTAAGTTTATCATCAAGTTTAAAATGTCCTTGCACTTTACCATTGTTCTTTTTCTTTTGTGTATTTCCAATATTATTTGGAAGAGAAACTTTGGGCTGAGATTTATGCTTCATCTGGTGCTTCCTCACGTGATCATGATTTGAATGGCTCAAGTGACCATGTTTAGAATGGCCCACGTGACCAATTTTGGAATGACGCCAATGACCGTGTTTGGAATGATTTGCATGACCGAGTTTGGAATGACTCACATGACCGTGTTTCAAATGACTCGCATGACCGTGCTTGGAGTGACTTGTATGGCCATGTTTGGAAAAACTAGCATGACCGTTTTTAGAATGGCTCAAGTAGCTTTTCTTTGAATTATTAAAATGGTCATCCTTTGATTGGTTCATGTGATCATGCTTGGGGTAAATTAGGTATGCAGGCTTGGAACGAGTAATGTGGTCATCTTTTGAATAGCTATTTTTCTTCACGGTACTTCCTTTATTGTCAATTCTAAGTTTCTGCCTGGCATGTACATCAACTATTTTTGTGTTGAGTACTACATGTACCTTGGAGGGGTGCTTTCCACTGTTGATGGAATGTGGCGTTCTTTTACTGGTAGTATGCCGTGACTTGTCATAGTTATTGGAATGCAATTTTTCGCGAAAGTCCAGTTTTAACCCGCTGAGTTTTCCATCAACGTTCGCAGCTTTTCCATCCTTTTTGGTGACGTGTGTTGTTCCATATGCATCTAGATTAAAGATTGAAAAAAAATATTAGGCTGCCTTTCATGGAATGGTTGGATGTTTTGCTTTAGTGTGGACTTCTTTATTTGTAATAAATGTCAAGGAAACTTTGCAATAACTTGGATAAGCGGGTATAAATAAAAAAATAAATACGAGGGGTGACTAAGCCTCGGTTTTCTGGGATGCAGAAGGTATTCAGCTTATCGATTATCTCCAAAAAGTGCTTCACTTCTGACACAATTACTGGAAAATATCAAACTTAATAAGCGTCGCGGAAATTTAGCTCACTAGTATGTTATGTTCCATCAGGACAATGCTCATGTTCACAAGTCTGTTACTGCCATTCATGATTGTGGCATTAACTTGATTGTTTACCCGCCTTATTCACATGATCTTCCTCCATCGGACCTTCATCTTATCCCAAAACTGAAAGCGGCTATTTCTGGCACCCACTTTCAGTCCGATTATGACTTCATACTTGCAGTGGATGTCTTTCGGACCAATCAAGATAAGTGGTAATGGACATTTTTCATGCTTGCGGACTTCGGACATCGCGAAGTGACTTTGTCACAAACTCAAAATATAAATTCTGTTCCAATGAACTTAGAGTTTTCATTTTATAAATACATATTTAAAGTTGTCTATTGTCATTTTCTCCATTTTTGTTCTGATTGAACGTTTTCAATCGCGCCTGATTTCTTTTATATGACCCCTAAAGTGCGAAGTCCGGAGTGCTTAGTCCGAAGTACGTTAACTTAAAAAATGTCCATTAAGGCCATTGGACTCCGGTGGCAAAAGTGTATAGATACTGAAGGGGATTATGTAAAAAAATTAATGTAAAATGTATGCATGATAGAATAATTTTTTTTTTCAATACTTGGCTCACAACATACCAATCAGCCCTCGTACTATCAAACCTTATGCGATAGAGAACCTAGAGAATGTAACAAATGAGAAACTTTGAGGTGTTATTATTGATTCAAGTGTAGATCACGCATTGACGCAATTTGTATAAAAAAAATATATCTTCAAACTAGCCCTACTGAAAAAATAAAACAATGTCTAAATTTTTAGATATATAAATCTCTTTTTCAATGGATACTTTCTACCATCCATCGATAATTGTCTGATTGTTCGGAGAAAGTATGCCGCTCGCATCATCATATACGATTCCCAGTCACTTCCTCTTTTTGAAAAAAAAACTTGATTGGTTTAACATGTACAAGAGAAAGAGTATAATAAGGGAGTGCTTTTTAGCTCACCTGGACGTAGCTCAAGTGAGCTATAATTGTCATAGCGTGCTGTGCATCCGTCTGCCATCCGGCGTAAACTTTTTCATTTTCGATATCTCATCTGCAACCGCTGCACAGAATTTCACGAAATCTTACAGGAAGCAAGAACTCAAGGTCCTCTAAAAAAGCTTGTGATTTTCGTGCCGATTGGTCAACAAATATGGCCGCCAAGGGCTAACGCACGATCATTTGAACTTCAATGAGATATTAAAGCTAAAAGAAAATCATTATGGGAAGACTCTTAGTCAATAGATACGGTGATCATTTGTTCAAGCTATATCATACTTACACGAAAGGAAGAGAATCAGTACTACTAAACAAAAAGTCCTCATGGCTTAATGCATTGATATTCCATACACATAAGTCGCACCTTGTGTTGAACTAGACGTATACAGATGCTGATTAGGGTATGTAAGAGCATATCATATATACAGAGCGATAAACAAGATAAACTTGGAGATACTAGGACTATTATGTAAACATAAAGGTACAGTCTCCGTTAAAGTATTAAATTACTGCATTTGCGCATCCGCGGCATGTACAAAGTATTCTAATGGTACAGTTAGTAGTAACATAAGTTTTTGATTACCTTTCACAATGTCACAATATCCCACTATAGTTATTCGAACCAGAACTAATCCCATACGAGAAATGTTGCATTTGAAATAAGAAATATTCTGATGTCCATTTGAAGGTGATCAAATACGTAACCAAACTTCAAGCTGCTAAAAATATTTGACAGTAATGACATATTCTATATCTTTGATTAGAAAAAAGCGCACATACATGGGTACTATCAGCAAACAAGGTCCTTCAACTAATCTACGATAATCTAGTGCTTCACCAGGATAATTAAAAATCGGCTTTTGGATCTTTAGACTGCAACATATACGTTATACCTACTATCTAGCTCTATACAGTGAGATCTCAACCGATTAGGGCCCATTTATGGGTTTGATGGCGTGAATGTTTATTTTGGTTCAAAACGACGGCTCTTTTAATATGAATGAAGAAACATACAAAATGACCCGGTAAATGCAGTTAAAACAGATACGTTACCGACAGATTTCATTTTTGTATCTGTTTCAAATGGTAACGTATCTGTTTGGATGTTAAACGTCTTCATATTGAATAGCATCATTTAAGAACAGATAAATTAGCAACATGGACCAGATATTATTCGTAGTATTTTAGAGAAACTAACATGAATCTACTAAAATAATGGGTTACTTATGTACACTGTTTTCTTATTAAAGATAAGTCTGACCATATACATGTATTTTGATAATTGAAACTTTTATAACATTTGCTCTACCACTGATATATCAACGTAAAATGTTGTCAATGATTTTTTTTAACAATTTACATAAAACCATCACTTATGATATTTTCTGACATGACAAGCGATACATATATAATACATAGTGTATTTAGCTGACCAGGGTTGCGTGCTCTGAATATAATAATTGTAGATGGAATGTACAGAGAGCGAAAATTTTTAAGACAGAATTATTGATTTTTTTTTCAGACGTCGAATTTTCAAATTATGTACTATTTAAATCAAAAAGATTTATTATTATACAATTATGGACTTTTAACACGGTGCATATGATGTGATATTGACTATTGAGTTAAAAGTCCATAACTGTTTTATTCTATAATTTCATTTTTGATTCATAATAAATAACGTCGCCATAAATTTGCAGAAATTAGTGGGGGTAATCCCGATCTATTTTTAGACCTAGGTATATGGTGATTTATTCATGTGGTGGAGGTTTCTTTTTGTTTGTTTTGGCACCTTCTCATCTGTATTTTGCAAGCCTTCGGTTGATGATTTTCTGAATTATCGATTACTGTTTATTGGGAAGTCATCATTGTCCATATATTTGTCATGCAGCCCCTTTCACAAAAAAAAAGAAATACGAGAAAATTAAGGAATTTTCATAGCATTTGATAGTTTAGTTCTTATGATTTAAAATAGTGATGTCTTCATCTAAATATATAAATGATGTAGTACTGTATGAAGAAATAAAATTCTTTGATCGCTGAGCGATATAAGTCCCCTACCGGCATCATTCTATGTCCTGCAACTCTGCTAAGAGCGCTTCGATTAAACATAAATTTTAAATTGACCTGTGCGTGCATCAACAGATAAATGCCCACGCAAAAATGAGTTAATCATCTGCAATAACGGAATAGATATGGAAAACTGAGAATTTCATGAATTTTTCTTAGTCTAGGTGTCCTAAATTTTGTAAATCTGTATCACACTACAATGTATTAACATACCGAATTCAATTTAAGGTCTATAACAACAGCCAAGAAAAGTAAATAAAACTGAAAATTTCAATCTCATGAAATTTGCTATGTCCAAGGGCCATAATTCTTGTAAAAATAGGTCAATGAAACCCAAACTTGATCTGTATCACACTAAGATGTATTCATTTATAGAATAACTGTCTTTTGGAATGTGATTATACTGTGATAACCTACAATGGATCCAGGAATTATGTTCCATAGGTGTCATCCCGATTGTCCCACATTTATATAAAAAAGGTATAAAAGTCATGTGGGACAATCGGGATATGGTGTGCAGGTTAATTAGGTAATTGCGGCAATTATGTCATTTAGAGATCAAAGGGTGAAGGTAAAAGTCTGATTCATGATTTCTTAATTAACGGTATGAATGTTTTTGTACTTTCTGGTGTGCTTTTATTTATTTATCTCTTTTATTCATTTTTTTCGGACTTTAGGACCATCCTCTAAAAATCCTGGATCCGCCCATGAAATATACTAAAAGATGAGATTTGTAGACCAATTTTTGTGACCCTATATTTTGGCTTTTTTTTTTTTTTTTTTTTTTTTTTGCAAAGTACTTGACCATTTTCGGAACACCGAATTTTAAAGCTGTCAATCTCGATCAATTTCGGACAAAACTGGATGATTTTTGGATATTGAAAAATGATGTAGATTAAAAAAGGGCGGTTCTCTGCGACTTCCCTCTGTGCACGACATTGTAGATGGCGCTAGGAAAATTCACTTTGGCTTTATTCAAACTGTTTGATGTGAAGTACTACTGACGATGATTCAATATCCGAACACACGTGTCTATAGTACAATAAAAGTGGTACTATAGAACACATATTTTAATATTGACAAATTCAAAGGGGCGAAAGGAGTCAAAAGTGATTAAGCAACTTAGATGCAAGATTTTTAAAATACTTCAAAATTGTCACAGAATATTGAAAATAAGTTTCTTCAAATTACTTCATAAAGAACGACGTCTGTCCGGAAACCGTACCGACACTAGTATAGCTCATGACCATACTTCTTTTTGAATCAAGACTCCTCTTTTCATTGACATAAAGATTTTTTCATCACTATATTGCATATACATGTACGTTTCGAAATTAATTTTCTGTACAGATACAATTTAAGTATATGTTTATGCTCTTTCAGTTGAAATGCGCAATTTCTGAATTATAATTATAAATCTTGATCACGTATGAAATCAATGATATACGGCATACGAAACCAATCCTTTAGAATCCATAAGTTAGATTGTATATTTATCGATAGTGGATTTATATTTATTGTTTTCAGTAGTTATATATGCCATACTCTATTCTTGAAGCAAAAAAAAAGCCCTGATTATTATATCCAATAGCTTTAAATTCAATCAATAATGGTGCCAAAAATGAAGATCGTCCATGTCTTTGGAGTGAAATATTCTTTTGCAAAAACTACCTATTTTGAGAAAATATTAGGCTTAAAGAGTAAATGTACGTCCATATGAAAGTGTTCGAGAGAGAAAAATACATAAGGACATTTAGCCAGAAAAAAGTTAACAACGGGGGGGGGGGGGTTTACATGTATGAGTAATAATAAAGAATATATAATTTTCAAACGTGTAACAAAAAACTTACAACAATAAAACAGACTATAACCTGAATGTTTGTATTATCATTATGCATGTGTTTGTTTAAAAATGTAGGACAATCGGGATATGATTTTTTCCAAATGTGGGACAATCGGGATTAAACCGTTCCATAATGCGCGTTAGCGCATTATGAGAAACATAATTCCTGGTTCCATTGTAGGTTATCACAGTATAATCACATATTAAAAGACAGTTATTATATATATTTACATTCAAGTTTTTCACGCTTTAATGACGTTAAGATACGTTTACAACTACGTTGCTAAGGCTCTGTTACTACGTACCGTCGAAGTTCAAATCAAGCCAACTTACTATGACGTTATAGTTCAAATCACGCCACTGCGGTTATACTCCTATAATCACAGTGTAAATTCTATACAAATGAATGGGCATATGTAAATATATATTAATAATCAATTCAATATCTGCAATAGAACTGTACAATGTCCGGAAAACTGAAAATTTCATGAAATTTGCTAGGTCCAGGGGCCATAACTCCTGTGAAAATAGGTCAATCAAACCCAAACTCAAACTTGATATGTATCACAATAAGATGTATTCACATACCAATAATCAATAGGTGTCCTAAATTTTGTAAATCTGTATCACACTACAATGTATTAACATACCAAAAATCAATTTAAGATCTATAACAACAGCCAAGAAAAGTCCATAAAGCTGAAAATTTCAATGTCATGAAATTTGCTATGTCCAGGGGCCATAACTTTTGTAAAAATAGGGCAATGAAACCCGAACTCGAACTTGATCTGTAATACATTGAGATATATATACCAAAAAATCAGTTCAATATATGCAACAACAGCGAAAAAAAGGTCTGGTAAACTGAAGTGTGACGGACAGACAAACGGGGTGGAAACTATAAGTCCCCTCCGGCGAGCCGGTAGGGGGGGGCTTATAATATAACAAAACATAATACAGTCTAAATTGAGGGACTAGTAACTTTTATCAGGACTTGCGAAGACAAGGTTTGACATTGAAAATACATGAAAAATCTAAGTCCGAGGGCCAGAACTCAGGTCTTTGTTGACAGCAATCCCCTTCCTTCATGCACATCTACATATCATGACCTTTCATTGTGTAAAGTTTCATTAGAATCCATCCATTGGTTTGGGAGGAGCTGCAATGACAAGCTTTCGTCTACAGACGGAAGGATATGGTGAATCAAGTATACCCTCCACAACTTTGTTGCGGGGGTATAAATCTTTCATTGTGTAAAGTTTCACTGAAATTCAATAAATATTTTGGGAGGAGTTGCGATGACAATTAAGGTTTGAAATTGAAAATGCATGAAAAATCTTAGTCCAAGGGCCATAACTCAGGTCTAACATTTTCAACAGCAATCACGTTTCTTCTAGCATAACTTCATATCATGATTGTTCATCGAGGCCGGTTTAGCGCAGTGGTAGTGCGCTCGCTTCTCACCTCGAAGGTCCCGGGATCGAATCCCAGATTCGGTAAAGGGTCTTATATGGGAGGGTAGGTTGTCCCCCATCCAGGCCTCTGCAGGAGGGGGTCCTCCTGTAACTTCGGATTCCTTCTGCTCCTTGGACCCCCTCACGCCAACATCTGATCCATCGTGACATTAATATAAGTTGTGTAACTTGTTTGTTAAACGTTGTAAAATAAAGTTTAATTTTTTTCATTGTGTAAAGTTTTATTGGAGTCCATCCATTGGTTTGGGAGAAGTTGCGTTGACAAGCCTTCGTCTAGACTGACGGACGGACGGACAGACATGGTGAATCCAGTATACCCCCACAACTTTGCTGCGGGGCATAATTAGTGCGCTTTCCGGGGCGATAATATTTTCCCGTAACTGTGAAGTGAAGCATAGTTTGTGCCGTTAATTGGTCGTCCTTTTTGAGATAAATCTCTCAGCAGAATACCAGCTTCTGCATCCCAGGAAACCGGGGCCCACAATATATCAATCAACCCACGTATATATAAGATAGCCTTATGAGATGAACAATGACAATTAGGATTCGAAATTTAAATGCATAGAAAATCTAAGTCAAAGGACCATAACTCGTGTTTAACCATTTTGGCTGCGATCCCCTTTCTTCATGCAGGCATCTAGATATACTATGATCTTTTATTGTGTGAAGTTTCTGAGGAGGTGCAATGACAAGGTTTGATATTGAAAATGCATGAAAAATCTAAATCCAAGGTCGATTCCTCAAGTTTAACTTTTTTGGACAGCAATCCTTTCTTGATGCACATCTACATATCATAATCATTCCTTGTTTACAGTTTCATTTAAATCCCTCAATTTGTTTGGAAGGAATTACGATGGCAACTTTTCGTCTACAGACAGACGGCCATGGTGAATCCAGTAGACTACCCCGACTATCTTGGGGGTATAATGATGCCATAAGAAGTCTATTAATTACACAAGTAGTAGTGTGCGGTAGAAATACTCGTATGCCACTCGGCAGTTGGACGGAGCGCCTCCTAACGGTGCTGATCTGGCTATAAACGCTCATCCTGTCATTATGAGAAACGGGCTTTGTGTCCTTGCTTTGTGTATCTAGCGTGTGTCCTTACCTTTGGCATTGCCCTAACAGGTAACTGGGCTGTAACTTATGCACTCATACTTCTCGTCTCACAAAAGGTCTAAAGTCCTTGTGATGAATACCAAGGTACCTCTGGGAAGCACTGATAGCCCACCATCTTGGCAAACGAGCTCTTGGTAACACGTGTTGGGTCCGCAATCGAGGCGATCACGTCCAAAGGAGCCCCCAAAAAGAGATTGGGCTATAAAAATGACCGGTTGGGCATCCTAGGGCTGGTAAATTATCTTTTGATAATGTGTATTAAATAACAACTAATGAATATTCATTGTCCGAAACATGCATGTAATGTGCGCTGCGTTTAGCAATTTCTGTTCAGAAGTTTCTTTTGACAGTAAGTGTTTTGAATATTTTCTCTGGCCTGGTCGCCATAGCACTTTCTATATAGACATAACCTCAGACAGTGCATGTATTTTATAAATTGTTTTCATTTTCGTGCATGAACATTGATGGTGGGTGCGGCTAGCCAACAGGGGATGCTTACTCCTCCCGGGCACCTGGTCCCACCTCTAGCTTGCTGGGGGTCCTTCGATGCTAGAGGTCAAGGTCAATTTATGTAAGTATGATCAAAAATACATCAAATGACAAATATGGATAATGACCATATCCCTGTACACAGCACAAAATCGATAATTCAGAAAATCAGAAACCGAAGGCATACAAAATCAGGATAAAACAGAAACCAATACAAAGCAAATAAACATAAACCTCCACCACATGAAAAAAAGCGGACTCCCGATATGAGAGCGAGACCAGGTGCCCAGGAATAGTAAGCATCTCCTGCTTGCATGCAACCCCCGCCGCTTCAATTCGGTAGAACTGTCACATCCTGTAACTTCCATTTCGGAAGTCATAGAGTACAATCTTTTGTTGGATGGTTCAAATGGTCTATGACCGAATAGCATCCACCATTCTGGAGAGTGGGACATCATAGTGTATGACGAGTTCCCCATATCGACCGTAGAACTTCCTCAGTGACGATGTTAGTCGGTCACAAACATATCCCTGACTGAGAAGCTTATCTGAAAGACGCCTAGCTCTCAGAACAAAATCCGTATATTTGGTACTTGCTCTGGCATAGCGTATCAACTAAGATATGAACACGCCATAAGCAGGCGATGAAGGGATGTTGCTACTCAGAAAAGGAAAGTTTGTAATGCTGAAATTGAAGTCGTCACGTTTGTTATAGTGAGGTGTTCATGTGACCATCAGTGTCGTAGGATAACATAATGTCCAAATGGCATGCTGAATTATTTGTCTCTTTGACTTCAAGCTCCGAAGGATAGATACTGCTCAGGCAATCCGCGAAATTTGGATTATTGATGGACAACACATCGTCTATGTATCTGTAAGTGAAGTTGAAGTCAGAAGCTAAGTATCTTTTCCCTTCAGAGACCAAAGATTAAATGAATTCAGCTTCGTACGAGTAAAGGAAAATGTCGGCAAGGAGTAGGGCACAATTGGCCCCCCTTGGAATTCCGACAATTTGCTGGAAGACCTGTCCTCCAAACACAACAAACATGTAAGTTTGTAAAATGTAGCACTTATTCTTTGCTCGATATAAACTTTTAAAGGCAAAATCAATCAAGCGGAAAAAGAAGGTCAAGGTCACAATATGAAAGTTTGATCAAATATACACCCGACATGTCAGATTGGAACATGTGGCACTTATACTGTGCACAATATTAGCTTTCGAAGGCAAAATCATCTGATCGGAAAAAAGTAGGTCAAGGTAATTTTATGTAAGTTTGATCAAAGATACATCAAAGATACATTTCGGCCATATTACACTGTTTAGATTGAGGATCACTTACGAGGTTTAAATACCCAAAACGTGCATGTCTGGTCCGGCCATGTTGTAAATTTATCTGCTGTAAAATGATGCTAATGAATTTGAAGACGTTAAACATTTGTACCACTTGGTGGGTGTCACTATTGGTGGACCAGGAGTCCCCAAGGGCACATGTAGCCAGGTTCGATAATTTTCGGTTGGTCGTATCTTCAAACGCAATTGAAAATTTCTGTTTACAAAATTTTATCAAATTTCTGAAACCTCGGTCCTGTAGCATCATATCCCAGCCATCTTGCTACGTCTTTCGGCATATTTAGGACATAATTTTCACAGATTTTGGCCATATTACATTTTTAAGATTGAGGATCACTGACGAGGGTTAAATACCCGAAACGTGCATGTCTGGTCAATACTGTAAATTTGTCTGCTCTAAAATGATGCTAATGAATCTGAAGATGTTAAACATTCTGATAAATCTCTGACGGAAAGCAACAATACATAATGTGTCTTCTTTGTTTTCACTTGGAGTGTTTGGTGTGTTGCTGTTGATGCTGCAACCGAGTCTTGTTTGAGATCCCCTCCTTTCTTTTGTATTTGAATTGATTATCTGCTCTTCTATCAAGAGCGTCATTTCTACCAAGTTTCATCAAAACCCTTGAAGCTGTTCTAACTTCAACTTCTATTGATATAATGGAAGATATTAATGAACGAACTTTACGCTCTGGTAATATAGCACCTATTATCTTCTCTAGGATGAGCCAAGAAGTAACAACAAGTCTGGATAAAGATAAAAACTGAGAGTCCCATTCGGCGTTGCCGGTAGGGGACTAAAAATATACAGACATAAAAGTGAAGAAAACAAAGTTGCATTTTTCGTAATATTTTACTGTTTAAAATCAAACAAAATTACATGTAATCTTTTAACACTTAAATAATGAACATGAACTTTACTTGTCTAGAATGTCTGGATTCCTAATTATACATTCAAAAGTATTGCAACTAAAGCCATGAAAATTGAACCACTCATGATGAACGATGTTTGATTTTTTTCGACGAACTTTTTTTTCTCCATGGTTTACAACCAGGAGGACCCAAAGACAATTTAGAGAAATAAGACATTAGTTATACAATTCTAAGCATTCAAAGACAAAAGACTCATGATGATTAACCTTACAATTCTACACATTCACAGAAATAAGACGTAAATTATGCAATTCGAAATGAGACATTCGTGATTATTCATTATATTAACATCAGAGAAATTAGACACTAATTTTCAATCCAATTCAGCGAAAGAAAAAAATAAATATTACAATATGAACATCCAGAGAAATAAGACATTACGGTATTCAATGGGTAATTAGAAGTAATCAGGGCACCCATGTATGTAAATCCGGAAACCTTCAATCACAGCATAGTTTTAATGTAAAAATTATTTATTTGAAGAATATAAATATTGAAAAATTGGTCACTTTAAGAGTTACGGGCCCTTACAGTTAACATTAAACTCTATGGGAAATATTTATTTTATCTCAAGTTAATTCAACAGAAAGCATCAAATAATAACAACTGGTCAAAATTTCTGAAAATATATTTCATCAAATTTCGCTGAAAAAAAAGTTCACCAATTATTTTCTCTGCAATCAATTTTCAGTATTTTTCATCAAGGGCAGATGACTCCTAAACATGACCCCTTTCAAAAACTTCTTATTTCGATATCTACTAGGATTGTACAAAAGTTGAAATTATCATACGACAAAGAAGAATACACTTAATTTCATTTTTTGGCATACTATCTAAAATTATCCATTGGATATCTTAAATATGCAATTCTAAACATTCAGAATAAAGCCTGTGTTTGTGAAACACGAATGCCCCCGGTGGCATCTTTGTTAGTATAAACACCTATTTTCTGTTAAGTACATGTATGTGAAAGGTCAGGGTCACTTGGTTAAAAATTTTTGGCATAGATTGAAAAACATGTGACAAGGAATACACATATGAAATAACAAAGCCCCATCACTTACCATTCAAAAGTTATTCCACATGTTAAAGTTTTTGTAAAGTAGGTCAAAGGTCAAGGTCCAGGTCTCGAGGTAATAAAAATTTGGTATCAATGGAAAGGTCTTGTCACAAGAAATACAAATGTGAAATATCAAAGCCCTATCACTTACCATTCAAAAGTTATGCCCAATGTTAAAGTTTTTGAAAAGTAGGCCAAAGGTCAAGGTCAGATGGTCCAAAATCTAGGTATAAATGGAAAAGTCTTGCCACAAGAAATACACATGTGAAATATCAAAGCCATATCACTTACCAAACAAAAGTTATGCCCAATGTTAAAGTTTTTGAAAAGTAAGTCAAAGGTTAAGGTCAAGGTCACGAGGTCAGAAATTTTGGTATCAGTGGAAAGGTCTTGTCACAAGAATAACACATGTAAAATATCAAAGCCCTATCTCTTATCATTCAAAAGTAATGCCCAATGTTTAAGTTTTTGAAAAGTAGGTCAAAGGGCAAGGTCAGGAGATAAAAAAAAATTCGTATCATTGTAAAGGTTTTACCATAAGGAATACTCATGTGAAATATCAAAGCCCTATCACTTACCATTCAAAAGTAATGCCCAATGTTAAAGTTTTTGAAAAGTAGGTCAAAGGTCAAGGTCAAGGTCATGAGGTCAAAAATTTTGGTATCATTGGAAAGGTCTTGTCACAAGGAATACACATGTGAAATATGAAAGCCCTATCACTTACCATTCAAAAGTCATGCCCAATGTTAAAGTTTTTGAAAAGAAGGTCAAAGGTCAAGGTCAAGGTCATGAGGTAAAATTTTTGGTATTGTTGAAAAGGTCTTGTCACAAGGAATACACATGTGAAATATCAAAGCCCTGTCACCACCCATTCAAAAGTTATGTCCAATGTTAAAATTTTTCGGACAAGCAGACAGACACACAGACGGACAGGCCAAAAACTATATGCCCCCGAATCTTTGATTCCGGGGGCATAAAAATATGAATCTATACATTCAGAAAAAAAGACACTTACACTACCCATCACATATCAATGTAAGTATCCAGGTAGTATAAACATAAGAAAATAGACGATTTTCACCTTAAGGCAGAAGACTTGAATTTCAGACACTCCAAGACCCGACATCACAACATTTGATGTTATTTCTTACTGTGACGTCGAAACAGATTTGTGACGTCATAATGAAAAATAAGGTCAAAAGTTGTGACGTCGGGTCTTTGAGTGTCTAAAATGCAAGTCTAGCTGTAATATGAAGAAGGTATATTCATGAAAAGCTCATCACAATTCTTTCTATTCTGAGCTTTATAATGCAAGTAAAAATATCAACATAGCGTTTGCGAGAAAAATGCAAGACAAAATACTGAAATGAAAAAATTCCAGTAATGATTTTAAGGTTTTTGTGTCAAAAATTGACATTTAATTTTTATTGAAAAATTGCAAATATTTATAAAACAGAAATTTTGCTGGGAAATTTACTTGAATTGTTAAATGTATGGTTAATCTTTTATTATTGATTATCAAAACAATGGGTAAAAATCTTTCTCTTTTTGAAAATAAGAGAAAAGTATTGGGTGGAAACATATTAAAGGCGGATAGTGTGTGTAATGTACAATTCTAAACGTTCAGAAAGTTAAGATACTGTAAAACTAGAATATTTAGCGCTCGATTTATTTTAGCGCCATTAGCGCAAAGGCATGGTTGCGCTAAATTAAGTTGTGCGCTAAAATTTTCAGATGCAACATCAAATTTCAATATTAAGAAAGTATTCGATATTCTATTCAAAGTGCATTACACCGTGTCCACGACATGGTCTATCCGGCAACGCTTGTTGTTTTTATAGCTAATTAGATAATTGGATTAACGCTAGCGCTTGGGTAGATAATGATTAATATGTACATTTGTACTGAGTAGATCATGGTAATAACCAATCATGAAATATCAATAAGAGTCGGACGAGATTATTCTTTAACAAAAAAAAAAACAAACAAAAAAACAAAAAATAAATAAGAAAAAAAAAACAACAAAAAACATTACTTAAGTTGCATTTAATCGGAACATATTTTCATTCCAACCAATTAGACAAAAAATTGTAGTCGTACCTAAATGCAGGAATAGACGTTCATATGTATTATTTCTAACGAGAAGACTTCTCTCTGGCTTATATTTAGATGGCGTAACATTTGTGTGAAAACAGTACTTTTTAACACATTGTACATATACGGTAAAAACAGAGATCTATAAAGAAAAGCTTGCAAACATTAATACAAGCATACGAATAGGCAATTCAATTGTCCAAGACACGTGCCGGCATGTAGTCAATACCTCTATGTATATCGCTTTGAACATGTACATTAGATGCGCAGTCTTTAAAAGGATTTTTTTACACAACGTGAATAAAATCAGGATGTTAACGCCGTTGCCGTAAAATGATTCGTTACGTCAAGTTGAAAAATTTGGACGATATATATATTCATCCATGTTACAGCACAGCGTTATTTTCTTTCATCACTTTTAATAGAATTGATAATTATTTCGTATTACCAACGACCGTCCGAACATGAGACACGACGGATATTTTTTTCTGACCTAACAAAAAATACGATTCATCAACGGCAATTTGCTACCGGCGATGTCTGAGAAACAAAGTCCTAAAGTCACTGTGCGCTAATTTTATTGACCAGATGGTGTCAATGCGCTAAATTAAGTTTGCGCCAAAAGGTTTTCATCCCTCATTGCGCTAAAAAATGTTTGCGCTAAATATTCTCGTTTTACAGTATAAAATTACAATTCTAAACATCCACAGGATTAAAATATCAAAATTTAATATACAATTATCTCTATAATAGAATTTTGGCGGGCGTACATATGCAATACCAGTCCAATATGCTAACACTAGAATACAAAACATCGAAACATTTTTGATTATATACGCATCCATCTTTTCAACTAATTTTCAAAATTACAACAAGTTTTTAACTTCTCTACCAATTTTGTGTAAATAGGATAAGTAATATGCATTAGAAAAATAAAAGGATCATACCTTTCTCATGTTAAAACAAATCTAAATAAAACATAATAATGCATAATATTTAGGCAGCACTTAAAATAAGACATTCATGTCGATAAAAATAATTCCATAAGTACATATCTAAGAAACATATTGCGTTACTTGTCCTTTTCACAAAATCTAGAGATCAGAGCACCATGTTTTAGCGATTTATTTTGCCGTCTTAAGAATTTTCCAATTACATATGGTTTCCTCCTTCAGTGGTAACAGGAAATGTGCATAAACTCACCCATTCAACTGTTTGTGAGCTGTTATACGGAAAACTAATTGTCTACGGGAAATTCCCACGTTAATTTCAAACCTCCGACATTAAGTCTACAGTGACATCATGTTGTCTGAAGTCACATATTATAGTCAGTTTTACTAAAGAAAATCTGTCGGCTTTTTTTTTAACTTAGCTACACATAACAAATATGGGGGCATTTTCTAATAGACTTTTTTCACCGTGACGAACTTCGCACTTCGCTCTTCGAACTTCGCACTTTAATTTCATAAGTGGATTGACGAAAAAAGCGCGCCAATTGTAGAGGAAGTTCAATGTACCATTCCATTGAGTTTACTAATCAAAATGTAGATGACTCTGCTTATGAGTTTATACGCGATTGGCAGCTACGCCACTTATTCTTCAATGTTCGAAAAGCAAAGTACGAAGTTCGAAGCACAAAGTTCGTCACGATGAAAAATGTCTATTACAACTAAGAGAGTTCTAGAGACTGGGTATCAATTTATAAGATGACAATAGTATATTTCGGAGAAAATCGCCAAAACAGGGTGCTCTGGAGTAAGCGCATACGCAAAGATAAAAAACATTGCTATGGGTAAATAAAGGACTAGGCAAATAAATAAATAAGTAAATAAAACTTTAATTTGCGTTTGAATATATATAGACGAATATATTTAAGCATTGACTAAAACGAAAAAAGTTTCATCATAAGTGGCATATTTCAAACATGCAGTGACAATTAAAACAAACAAACAAAATTGCGTATAACATAAAATTTATGTACAAGTTTGAATGACTTTTATAACTAAATTGTTATATTGCGCCTCGATGTTTCTAGTTATATACAAAAAAGATTCCGACGACATGCTTGTATTTATCACTTTAAAAAAACATACAATAAAACACTACTAAAGACCTCCAAAGTTCAATTTTTTCCATCATTTATATGAAACGCAAGAAACATTTGAAGTGCGCAAACGAGATCAAACAACCATCATTGTAAAATGTATTGTAACAGTTATAAAATCAATTAATATGTCTGTATTAAGTAGTAACACGTGATTAACTTTGTTCATTCAGAAGTTCTCTGCTGTTCCAATGGGTATTCTTATGATTTTGCTTTGCCTTCTCTACTATGAGACTGGGTGACTGATGGTTGCCTCTTTGGCGTTTATTAGAAAGATTAATAAAAGAGAATTGGTAACAAGAGAACAATAAAACATATTTAAGATAATAAATTTCAGCTACAATTTTGATATATATAAATATAAATTTCAGTAAATTAAGGCATTATTTTTTATATATTTTTTAATATTTAAAAAAAACTACATTTAAACAAAAACTACAATGTAATATTCACTATGTATAATATAAAGTTAAACAAAAACTTCAGTTCAACATTATCTAGTATAAGAACATATATCAAGACGGTGTCTAAATAGACATACAAACTACAATTAAACACAAACTTAATCTAAACACAAACAATTGGTAAATGAACGTCTCTTTTCATATTATAATTATAATTATAATGAAGACAAAACATAAAGAAAACAAATCATGCAAATAGAAAATAACTTCTAAGACAAAGTGTCAAATTCCACTTGCTAGTTGGTAAAATGAAATTTAATTTTCTTTCCATAAAGTATTTGCTTGATGTGATCACAGTGTATTCGACAGAAAATACTACATATATGGATACGTCTTTACATGTCAAATCTTAACAACTTTAAGCTCAAACACCTTTTCGCCTGCTATTTGATACTCTGTAAATTGACGGTTTAATTCTAGTAGCTCCATTTTGGCTATTGTAGATACTTTGCACCTACCGTGTTTCACTAACGTATCGTATATGGCTTCCAGTCTAGTTTTCTTTAGTGTATCCAAATAAGCATTTTTCTTTGCTGAGGTAGGAAAGCCGTCTTTAGTGATGTCCAAAAATGTATCGTCCAAATACCCAAGATCTGTTAAGATGTTTAGCTCCTTCAAACTGCGGACAATATCCTCCCCATTTTTGCCGAAGTCAGATGGTGTAATTGGCTTGAAATCTGACAAATCAGCAGGATGCAACTTCTCCTTAACGGTTTTGCTTAAGAATGCATACACAAATATCAACTTCTGTTGAAGCATGTTAATAAACGTCTCTTCTCCAATTCGTTCCATTCGTTTTCGCAATTCTTCCCTGTACGGAGACTCTGCAGTACTGGAGCTAGTGGCTTTTTGGTAAAATCCCAAAGCGTTTGTTTGCTTTCCTTGTAATCTGTCCATCCAAAATAGTTGTGCCGAAACTCGAATTTGTGAGCACGCGTCTCGAGTCGTTTGTCCTAGACCCTCTTTGACATGATAAAGGTAAGTGACATTGCTTATAGAATCATGCATAAGAATGTCAAAGAGTTCTACATTGTTGAAACAAACACGATCGCCTGGGATAAAGATCTTATCGTCCTTCCGTTGGGTAAAGTAGGTATGTCTCATTATACTCCCCTTCACTCAAAATACTTCGGCTCCTGAGATATCTCAACAATCCCATGTGTAAGACATCAATGTCCTCGTTTGGAAATTCTGTCTTCAGGAGATCTAAATGACTTTTCGTAAGATTTGCATTTTGTACTTGATATGCCTCAAATTCATCGTTCCAACGAATTAATTTTCTACGCTTTTGTAGAATGTCTCTGATATCATTATTCTCTACCGTCTCTATTTCATTTCTATAAAGAGCTCCCTCTACTGTCATAACGGTAATTTCACTTTTGCCAGCTGATTTTCCATCTTTTTTTTACTTTTCTTCGTCTTAGATGTGGCAGATTTTTCATTGCAATCGGTCTTTTCTTCGGGATTAATCGCATCTGTTTTCCCTGAAGTATTGTCCTTTGACACTGCCTGTCGTAAAAATTTATAAATCCGGGACGATTCAAGAAAATTACAACTCTTCTCCGTTAAGTTGTTTCCCTTGTCAAATGACAGAAATTCAAATGGCTCTGACAAAATATCCAGAAGTTTCTCTGCATTTGCTTCCTTGAAGTCAAAGCTTTCTGCTATCTCGACTGCAGTAAAGCCTCTCTGCTGTTCTTTTTTCTTAGAAGAGCTATACCAGGGTAAGGGTAATTTGCCCTTGTCTTTCGAAAGTATAGCACCTTTTGCAAACTCTACGAAATTCCTGTCTACTAATTTACTAAATGCAGATGTCAGCACATACCACTTCTGTGCCAACTTGTAAACTTTGCAGGAGAGTTCTCTAGAATCAACACTGCCATGAACAAATGTAAGCAATTCTCGGGGTTTCCCAAGTCCTCCAAATGATAAGAAGATCAAGTCTTCCTTGAGGTGT
This sequence comes from Pinctada imbricata, assembly GCA_033119305.1. Classification (NCBI taxonomy): domain Eukaryota; kingdom Metazoa; phylum Mollusca; class Bivalvia; order Pterioida; family Pteriidae; genus Pinctada; species Pinctada imbricata. The sequence goes on along the minus strand of VSWD01000012.1, from coordinate 49,447,094 downwards.
TCAAGCATCCTGCTTCTCCATAATTTCGAATCACTTTGAGAAAATGGCTCTGACAATTCCTCATAGTATGTTTGCAGTTCTGATTTCAATTCACCAACGGATGGAGGGTATCTCCAACTACATACTTCTTTGTAATCTTTTCGTTTGCCTTTCAGAGGTATTTGTCTAAATAATTGTACTGACAATGAATCGCTCCATTCTTCAATATATCGATGACTCAGGGAAAAATCGGAGTCTGGTATTTCCTTTTCATCACACATATAAGCAATAAAAGCAGACTTCAGATCTTTCTCATAATCTCCGATTCGCGTTTTGTCAACATCTCTGTAAACGTTATCAAAATTATAAAATGTCACTCCATCATGTTTATTCAACTCTCCTTGCAGGCCTTCCAAAACTTTTGCGCATTTTTCTAAACTCATTTTCAGCTCAAACCTGAAACAATTTAGCTGAATGGTCATTCTTGTGGGTTTTTCTTTTTCTCCACCAAGGAGGGCAAAGACAGAATTATCTGTTCGCATGAAACTAGTTGCAGAAGTAACAACCTCGTTCAATCCTGGACAATTAACATGCGACTGTGATGCGAAGACCTTCCGTGTCCTTATTTCTGGACCTGCAATATTCATTGTTTCTAACTTTACTATCCGCCTTCCATCCATCAAAGCATTTGCAACGTCTGATCTGAATTTGGAATCCGACATGTACAGAATTTTCTGGGGAGGATAACTCTCACACACGCCAAATACTTCAGGTGTATTATCACTTGTGACTCGGTACAAAATTATAAGATTACTCGTTCTTCTGTTTCCTTTTGGAATAGATGCCTTTTCCCCTGTCAGCTTCTGATCAATATACTGACTCGTCTTATTTTCATTTTCATCATCACCAAATTCACAAGTGAACCAAATACATTTAAATGGCTCGACACATTCTTGTTGATAGTCCTTATCTTTCAGGGTCAGTGCGTCTTCATTTTGGAACATCTCTAACAAATCACTTTGAAGGGAAATATCATCTTTTGTGTTTTTTGGCAGAAACTTGTTGCAGATTTTGTATATAGTTACCCTTTTGTACATTTTAACCTCTGATTCCTCCGTCTGTACCTCATCTCTGACAGATTGGTCTTCTCCAATCTCAGATTCATCTTCATCTGAGGAAAAACACCTCGATATACTTGAAGCAACAGAAGGACTTGGGACAGGCTCTTCTTCTGTCTCATTACCAGATTCTGTTCTTTTCCTTTTTGGTGAAACTTAAATAAAAAAAAACACAAGTAAGTGATCTTCAAGTACAACACTCGGTTACAACACCAATAGCAAAACCTCAAATCACCCAATGCAAAAACACAGAGCAGACACGCACAGAAAGAGACGCAAAAGGGACAAGGAACACCGACTCACATAATAGAAACATCGAATACAAAATACCACATATAAACCAACGAGACCAATGGACAACCATGACGACTTAGGACGGCCATCCGCAACGCAAGTAGCAAATGGTGTGGTTATACGGATATCGTGGGTACAAGCCTCCAACTTTTCCGATTACCAAGGTAATCACATATCGATTAAATAGCTCACCTCGCGGCAGCGAAATTCAATTTAAACATATTTCTTAGTACATGTACATGTATACGTGTATTTTTTTTAAATGAAAACCAATCAAGCAAAAAGAAGAAAATCCATGTCTTTTTATGAAAGTTTGATTCGGTTGGTCGTTTCTTAAAACGCATTTGAAAATTTCTGTTTACAAAATTTTCTCAAATTTCTAAAACCTGGGTCCTGCAGCATCATATCCCAGCCATCCTGCTACGTCTTTCGGTACATTCAGGACATATTTTCACAGATGTTGGCCATATTACATTGTTTAGATTGAGGATCACTGACGAGGGTTAAATACCCGAAACGTGCATGCCTGGTCCATGCTGTAAATTTATCTGCTCTGAAATGATGTTAATGAATTTGAAGACGTTAAACATTAGTACAATTGTAGCACTTATACATTGCTCAATATTGGCTTTAGAGGCAATATCATTCAAGCGGAAATAGTAGTCAAGATCATTTAATGAAAGTTTGAATATTGTAATATATATATATTTTGTTTTACATCAATGACTTGCCACTTCACACTCAACGCACCATCATTGACCTATTTGCTGATGAGGCAACGATGCACACATCTGCTAAAGATATCAAAAAAATTCAAGATGATTTGAAATGTGCTGTAAGAAATGTTGAAAGATGAAAACCAATGAATCGAAAAGCAAATGTATGTTGATAGGAGCTAGACAAACAAGAGCCCCAGGAGGGCACAACGCTTACCTGATACCCATGCACGCTCTAATTGACATACTGACATTATATACTAATAGTGCCAGTAACAGGATTCAGGGATGGGGTCAATTGCATTTGAATGTAATTAATTAAATTACACATTACATTGTATCTTTTACAGGGATTTTTCAAGTCCGTTTTTGGGTCCGATTATCGGACCCATTCCCAACGCCAAAATGGCCTGTATTTTCCCAATTTATGGTTGAAATTTCCCAATTTGAACCTCATAATTTTTTTAAGTGTTCTTCAATAAAGAGCAAAATAATGACGACTGAAATACATTGCAGAAATACGACATTGACGATCGATGTGTAAAATGGTCAGAAATCTGATATCCGGTATAGGTTTACGTTTTAATCATCAAATCGTATCTCCAGTATTAGGAACCCATGACCATGTTGTCAAAAAATGACAAAAGGGAGTACATCTTCTTTGTAGAGGAGAGATACGTTCTTCAAAATAAAATTTTGGATAGTGACTATAAAAGAAACAACAGAAAGTAGTTCATGTTCAGTAAACAGAATAGGGCAACTCGGACAGTGGGAATATCCCCCGTCAAACACTGACTTTGAATCTGAATCCTGATTGATCATTATCATTGAAGTAGCCACTCTGACTCTGAACAGATGCCTGCATCCTAGAAGAGTATCATTATGTCCTTTGAAGTACAATCTAAAGTATAGATGGTTTTACTAGTTTACTTGTTTATTTTATTGAAGACACTTTGAATAAGAAGGAGTTATATCTCTGTGTAATGATTTATTCCATTAAGAATCAAACTAAACTGTTGGAAATTCCCAATTTCATTAAAACGCCGCGGTTTTTCCCAATTTCACCGGACCCTGGACCCAAAGTAAAATACCCTGAAAAATCCCTGACTTTTGGCAATGTAATAAATTAAATTACAATTACATTGCAAATGAAATTAATCAAATTACACATTAAATTTCATTTAATGAATTTATTCTAAGCCTATCATTTTTTTAAACAATTCTGAATAGACATTTCAAGTCACTGACAAGATGCAAGAAAGTGCAGAACAATATTCATTCTACAGTCCATTAAGCCTATTTATGTTCCCTGACAAATCATTAATGCGCAATGCACACATTTTGCCTAGAAATTTTCCCCAGAAATTTTGGCACTTAAAAATATGCCATTAATTTTTAACTTGTCTTTGATAAGTAGGTAATCCCAACTGAATTGTTAAATTAGAATCATAATGTAACAATTTTATGCATGCAATCTTTCTATTGTGCACATCCAGGTTAAAAATATCATCTCTAATTTCCAATTTTTAACAAAAGACCATTGGGAGCAGGCGCTCTAATAAAGATTTTTTTTCTGTATTTTTGTTTTTTGTTCTTTTTTTTTGTATAGGAGTGTATGAAAGGGTGTGTATGTCTATCTGCTCTAACTTTTCTCTTTTGAAAAGGCATACTAAAAATTGAATTATATGTTATCTACAAATGCCTATAAATTGTGAATAAAAAAAAAAAAGAATCATAATGTAACAATTTTATGCATGCAATCTTTCTATTGTGCACATCCAGGTTAAAAATATCATCTCTAATTTCCAAAATTTAACGAAGACAGGGAGCAGGCGCTCTAATAAAGAATAAGCAGCACAACAAAACAACATATCAATTAAACTGCAACCAGAATATCTCATATGATTCATAATATCCGAGATATAGTATTTCAAAAAAGAATGTCACACCCATTTTCCAGGATCCTAGGTGCCTGGATCTTCTAGCTCAAATGTCAACTATCAATGACACAACAAGACTACATAGCCATAATATTACATAAAGAATGAACTCTCCATCACTAATAGCTTTAGAAGAGTTGAGAGCACAATTATACAGGAAAAAATTACCACACCCATTGTCTAAGACCCTGAGGGTCAGGGGCTAAAAAAAAATATCAGGTGCACAACGAGACCACAGGCGAATCACATTACAAGAAGAATTATGTCTCAATCATTTATAGTGTCAGGAGTTGCGGGCAAAACATTACATACTGTTATATCGGAGAAAATGATCACACACATTTTCAAAGACCCTTGGGGTGAGGAGCTCAAACAAAATATTGGGTGCACAATTAGACCTTTTACAACAGACCGATCAAATTGCGAAAAGAATTAAGTCAGGAGTTGCAAGCATAAGATTACATAGAGTTATAATAGGAGAAAATGGCCACATCCATTTTCTAAGACCATGGGGGTCAGGGGCTCAAACAAAATATCAGGTACACAACTAGACGACAGACATGTCATATTGCAAAAATAAATAAGTCCCAATCATTATAGTGTCAGAGGAGATGCAAGCACAAGATTACATATACTTGTATAGGACAAAATGACCACATCCATTTTCTTAGACCCTGGGGGTCAGGAGCTCAAACAAAATATCAGGTGCATAAATAGACCACAGACTCATCATATTGCAGAAAGAATTAAGTCATAATCATTTATAGTGTCAGAGGAGTTGCGAACACAAGATTACACAGACTTATATAGGACAAAATGACCACAATCCATTTTATAAGACCCTGGGGTTAGGGACTCAAACAAAATATCAGTTGCACAACAAGACCACAGACCAATCATATTGCAAAATGAATTAAGTCTCCATCGTTTATAGTGTCTGAGGAGTTGCGAGCACAAGATTACATAGACATTATCAGACATATATAGGACAAAATGACCACATCCACTTTCTAAGACCCTAGGGGTCAGGGGCTCAAACAAAATATCAGTTGCATGACTAGACCAAGACCGATCATATTGCAAATAGAATACAGTCTCCATCATTTATAGTGTCAGAGGAGTTGTGAGCACAAGATTACATAGACTTATACAGGACAAAATGACCACATCCATTTTCTAAGACCCTAGGGGTCAGGGGCTCAAACAAAATATCAGGTGCACAACTAGACCACAGACCCATCATATTGCAAAAAGAATAAAGTCTCCATCATTTATAGTGTCAGAGGAGTTGTGAGCACAAGATTACATAGACTTATATAGGACAAAATGAAAACACCCATTTTCTAAGACCCGGGAGGTCAGGGGCTCAAACAAAATATCAGTTGCACGACTAGACCACAGACTCATCATATTGTAAAAAGAATTAAGTCTCCATCATTTATAGTGTCAGAAGAATTGCGAGGATAAGATTACATACTAGACATTATCAGACATATATAGGACAAAATGACCACACCCATTTCTAAGACCCTAGGTTCAGGGGCTCAAACAAAATATCAGGTGCACAACTAGACTACAGACCTATAATATTTGCACAAGGAATGAAGTTTCAATCATTTATAGTGTCAGAGGAGTTGCGAGCACAAGATTACATAGACTTATATAGGACAAAATGACCACACCAATTTTCTCAGACCCTGGGGTCAGGGACTCCCACAAAATATCAGGTGCATAACAAGAACACAGACTCATCTTATTGCAGAAAGAATTAAATCATCATCATTTAGAGTGTCAGAGGAGTTGCGAGGATAAGATTACATACTAGACATTATCAGACATATATAGGACAAAATGACCACATCCATTTTCTAAGACTCTAGGGATCAGGGCTCAAACAAAATATCAGTTGCATTACTAGACCACAGACCCATCATATTGCAAAAAGAATAAAGTCTCCATCATTTATAGTGTCAGAGAAGTTGTGAGCACAAGATTACATAGACTTATATAGGACAAAATGACCACACCCATTTTCTAAGACCCTAAGGGTCAGGGGCTCAAACAAAATATCAGGTGCACAACTAGACCACAGACCCATCATATTGCAAAAAGATTAAAGTCTCCATCATTTATACTGTCAGAGGAGCTGCGAGCACAAGATTACATAGACTTATATAGGACAAAATGACAACACCCATTTTCTAAGACCCTAGGGGTCAGGGGCTCAAACAAAATATCAGGTGCACGACTAGACCACAGACCCATCAAATAGCAGAAGGAATGAAGTCTCCATCATTTATAGTCTGTGTCAGACGAGTTGCAAGCACAAGATTACATAAACTTATATAGGACAAAATGACCACATCCATTTTCTAAGACCCTGGAGTCAGGGGCCCAAACAAAATATCAGGTGCACGACTAGACCACAGACCCTTCATATTGCAAAAAGAATGAAGTCTCCATCATTTATAGTGTCAGAGGAGTTGCGAGCACAAGATTACATAGACTTATAAAGTACAAAATGACCACACCAATTTTCTAAGACCCTTGGGGTAAGGGACTCACACAAAATATCAGGTGCATACCTAGACCACAGACTCATCGTATTACCGAAGAATTAAGTCTCCATCATTTATAGCGTCAGAGGAATTGCGAGCACAACATTACATAGACTTATATAGGACAAAATGACCACACTTATTTTCTAAGACCCTAGGGGTCAGGGGCTCAAACAAAATATCAGGTGCATGACTAGACCAAGACCCATCATATTGCAAAAAGAATACAGTCTCCATCATTTATAGTGTCAGAGGAGTTGCGAGCACAAGATTACATAGACATTATCAGACATATAGGACAAAATGACCACATCCATTTTATAAGACCCTGGGGTCACGGGCTCAAACAAAATATCAGGTGCACAAGTAGACCACAGACCCATCATATTGCAAAAGGAATTAAGTCTCCATCATTTATAGTGTCAGAGGAGTTGCCAGCACAAGATTACATAGACTTATATAGGACAAAAAGACCACACCCATTTTCTAAGACCCTGGGGGTCAGGGACTCACACAAAATATCAGGTGCACACCTAGACCACAGACTCATCGTATTACTGAAAGAATTAAGTCTCCATCATTTATAGTGTCAGAGGAATTGCGAGCACAAGATTACATAGACATTATCAGACATATATAGGACAAAATGACCACACCCATTTTCTAAGACCATGGGGGTCAGGGGCTCACACAAAATATCAGGAGCACAACTAGACCACACCCTAATCATATTGCAAAAAGAATGAAGTCTCAATCATTTATAGTGTCAGAGGAGTTGCGAGCACAAGATTACATGGACTTATATAGGACAAAATGACCACACCCATTTTCTAAGACCCTGGGGGTCAAGGGCTCAAACAAAAGATCAGGTGCATGACTAGACCACAGACTTATCATATTGCAAAAAGAATGAAGTCTCCATCATTTATAGTGTCAGAGGAGTTGCGAGCACAAGATTACATAGACTTATATAGGAGAATATAACCACACCCATTTTCTAAGACCCTGGGGTCAAGGGCTGAAAACAAATTTCAGGTGCACAACTAGACTTCATACAAAGTAGAATGCAAAAAGAATTAACTTTCTATCTCCTATAGTTTCAGAGGAGTTGAGAGCACAAGAATTGTTTATGAACGGACGCCGGACGAAGGGTGATGACATAAGCTCGACTGGTCAGAGACCAGTAGAGCTAAAAATGGAACAAACTTTATGCAATTTGGAGCGAATTAATCAAAATCAAGTCATTAGCACCATATAGCCTGTCTCAGTTGAGTATCATTTAAGTGAATAGATTATAGGTATCATATGCCATTCAAGAAATTAAAATGAAGTGATCTGCTGGCAAGAGATGAACTTATTCTGTTTTTGATGTTTAATATGACCGAAAATCAAGCTGAATTATTTAAACTTTAGAATAATTTTCAACATTGGAAAATTACAAAAAAGAAGGATGCCTTAACAAGAGTTGTTTTTTCGGGTCCCAGTCTGAAGTCAAATTTTTAACATGTTTTTCACGTCTTTTTGGACTTAGTCAGAAATGCTGATGTATGAACTGTTTCTTTGACTAACTCTATAAATGAATGTTTTTGTGCCCTCATTTAGTGCATATTTGTTATATTTAAGTTACTTTTGCTTTGATTTACATTACATGCTATAATCTTCTTTTTTGGAATTTCAATGACTTTTCTAAAATATGAATAGACATGTGTGCACATGGACCCAAGGGTTGTCGGTTCAAGTCCAGGCGCTGTCACCCAAGTTTTTTTGTCTTCTTTTTTCATTTTTTTTTTTCAATTTTGTCACCTTTTTATGCACTTCTAAATCATCTAAAAACCTTTAATTTAATTTTTGACCAAAACTTTTTTTTCTTCCATTTTTATTTTTTCCGTTTTGCAAAATCTTTTACTGTGTATTTGACATATTTAAGTCTCTTATTGCTGTGATATATAGTTCATACCTAATTTATATATTTTTGAATTTTGAAAAAAAGGTTTATGTGTATATAGTCCCAGGGTTGTGGGTTCAAATTCTGGTACTGACATTATCATAATGCAATATCAGTAGGTTAAGAGTGTGCATGGGTATCAGGTGAGCGTTGTGCCCTATTGGGCTCTTGTTACACAATATTTTAAAATAATTATTTTTCCAAAGAAAAAAATCTTAACATGGGGCGAAATTCTGTGACAGGTGTGAAAAATATATACTCAAGAGAGGGAGGAAAGAGGCCGAATATAGCCGATTTTTGGCAGCATTTTCTCATGGCAGCAAACAGGGAGTAGTCATAGATTACACAGTTTTTAATTTGAAAATCTGTCCTATCAAGGACCAACGAAAATGCTAACAACTAAACAAAACAGAAAAAGGAAATCAACTATTGATACCCAAAACTTCCTAATATGTGCAGTCGAACATAAAATATAGGTCATGACCTACATTTGAATGTAGTTTTCTGATTTACTCCTAAGACAAAACATTTGTGCACATTTTGCCTCCCTTGCACTTAAGGTCATAGCTGGGTAATCAGGAAAAAAGGCAAAATTCTGCCATGTTTTGCGCAAAAGCGACCTTTCACATAATAAACATTTTGGCAGTTTGTAAAATATATGAACCCATAATACTTTTTTTATAAAAAATGCATGATAAAAACAGAAAGATTCAATATAATTATTATCTTCAAAAAATGCATGATAAAAACAGAAAGATTCAATATAATTATTATCTTCAAATTTTTATGGCGAGAGAAAAACGAGGCATTTTCAGGGCTCAAACTCATGACCTCAGGATTACGCTGAAGAACCTTTGCCGACTGAGCTGCCAAATACTTACATTAAGGAGAGTAATATTTTTTTTATATTCTCTGCATTTAAAAACTCTTCAGTGTGGGAGGCGACAGCAAAGTATCACCCGTTTATGTCTTTAACATGTTTAAAATAAAGAAATAAAATCTTTACATTGATAACTAAAATTTCCTGACATGTGCACTCAAGTGGAAAATATAGGTCATGACCTACATTTTAACGAAGATTTGTGATCTATTCATAAAGATGCATCATCTGTGCAAGTTTGGCCTTCCTGGCATTTAAAATAAAGTAATAAACTTCTTAAACGGCAGGTGCGGCAAGCCAACAGGGGGTGCTTTCTCCTCCGGGGCACCTGGTCCCACCTCTAGTAAGTTATGAAAGTTAAGACTTAGGACTAACGATATCTTTATAAAACAATCGCCTAGTCCCACCTCTAGCTTGCTAGGGGTTCGTTGATACTCCTTTTGGTGGTATATTGTATTATTGTGAGTGCTGTTGAGATAATCGTCAGGATATTCTTTAACGCATTCTTAACATTGATACCCAAATCCTAAAATGTGCACTCAAGCGGAAAACATAGGTCATGACCTACATTTGAACATAGATTTGTAATCTACTCATATTTAAAGACAGTTAGACTCATCATCTGTGCAAGTTTGACCTTTCTTACACTTAAAATAAAGAAATAAACATCTTAATATACATTGTGCTAGTGTGGACGCGGATGCAGACGATAGGGTGATAGCATTAACTTTGATTAAGCTCCCTCTCACCTCGTGAGGTGACCTAAAAATAGTTCTTACAAATATATATGAATGAAAATCTATATACCTCTTGCAAAATAATCGTCAATCTTCTCCTGTCTTCTTTTTCCATTTTCGTCCATTTCTTCATCACTAGATTAACAGACAGATATCATGAATTTTAGGCTATCCCTGACAAAATCTTTATATAACTACATTTTAGGCTATTGGTGACTTAATTATCATCATTCCAAATTTAAAGAAATTAACAATCAAATATGGCAACTGCTCATACAATACATGCTTCTTTACTGCTAAAAACTATAGGTGCTTGCTCCTAAAAAGAACAAAATTGTTCCCTCAGCACTGCTTTTAACAATAACAATAAAGAGACATCAAAGATGCAAAGTGCCGAGTTGCAAAACTTGAATGGTCTCGACAGATGGGAAACATCACAGACACAATTCAGGTTGATACACAAAAGTAACACAATCATATATAATTCAGAAACCAAACCATTTTCAATTACCTGAGTCCTATGAATTTGACCTTTGATCTTTTGATCCCAAAATCAATAGCCTGAATAGGGGTCATCCTTGATTCATGGAAAACATTACTGACAAGTTTCATGATTAAAGGTGCAATACATGCTCAAATATGTTTCCGAAACCATTTTCAATTAACAGAGTCCTATGACCTTGACCTTTGACGCCAAAATCATTAGATGTCATCCTTGATTCATGGGAAACATTTCTGGAACATTTCATGATTATGATTGCAATACAGGCTCAAATGTTATCCGGAAACCATTTTCAATCATCAGTGATATGAGATTGACCTATGACCTTTTGACCTCAAAATCAATAGGGGTCTGATTCATGGGAAACATTACTGGCAAGTTTTGTGATCATAGGTGCAATACACCCTCTTGTATCATCCAGAAACCATTTTCAAACATCAGAGTTCTGTGACCTAGACCTTTGGACCAATAAATCAATCGGGGTCATCCTTAATTCATGAGATATATTTCTGGAAAGTTTCATGATCATAGGTGCAATACAGGCTCCAATATGGCTTGGAAACCATTTTCAATCATCTGAGTCCTATGACCTTGACCTTTGACCTTTAGACCTCAAAATCATCCCTGAGTCATGGGAAACATTACTGACAAGTTTTGTGATCATAGGTGCAATACACCCTCTTGTATCATCCAGAAACCATTTTCAAACATCGGAGCACTATGACCTTGACCTTTGACCTTAAAATCAATAGGGGTCAACCTTGATGCATGGGAATAATTTCTGGCAAGTTTCATGAACATAGGTGCAATACATCCTCTTATATCATCCAGAAACCATTTTCAAACATCGGAGTACTATGACCTTGAACTTTGACCTTATCAGTTTTGACCCAAAAATCAATAGGGGTCATCCTTGACTCATGGTGAGTATGTGTATGAAGTTTCCATGCACTAGCATATATCATACTTGACTTATAGTCCGGAAACCAATTGTTGACGTCCGCCCACACACCTGCCCATCTCACATCAAATTAAAAGCCAAGTTTTGCAACTAGGCTAAAAACTGAAATCATATGTGTTAAGTTCATCACTGTTAGCCTGCAATCAGGTACCCGTATTTCTGTAAGCATGTTGAAAAAAAAATCCAGAAAACTGAAAAATTCTTTCATATTCAATTAACTAAGTCCAGAACCGTAACTCTTTCAAATATTAGGGGTGAAACAATATGCCAAAAGTGGATCGCGATATATATATAGAAACACTTTATTGCGACATATTGCGATATATTGTTTCTTTTCGTTTTGATCAGTTTTTAATGTAATATTAGGTTCCTCTCATAGTGTTTGTCCATACTGTTCATATTTCTTATTGAATTTCTTGTTGTCAATATATTTGCTTGATAGAAGCAAAGACAACCCTTACGGAAAATTCTGATAAGTGGCTAATCAGTCACTTATCATTTTACTTATAAGCGACTGACATTATACTTATAAACCACTGATAAGCAACTTATACTTGACTGATATGCTTTACTTATAAGCCACTGATTAGGATTTTGTATGCAAATGAGGTAAGTGGTCTATGCTTCACTTATAGGTGGCTTATACTTCACTTACTAAGTCACTTATATACATTTCACTTATATACACTTATTGTATTTACACTTGACTAATACTTCACTTATAAGTGAAGTATAAGTGGAGTAAGCCTGGCACTTGTCAGTGGATGATAAGTGATGTATGAGTCACTTATAAGTGAAGTATAAGGCACTTATAAGTGAACATGAGTAGCTGTTCCTGAGAGTCTGGAAGGTTGCTTGTTCAATTCTTCTGAATAACCACTAGTAGGGGTGTATTCTGCATTATGGATAAATGAAAATTGCCATTCAAATATCAAAATGTTGCATCCTCCATAATGTTCGATTTAAATATAGCAAGATTGTTGAAGGCTTGTGCTTGCAGCTTAGTAAAATGTGACAGACAACAGAAAAATCATCTTTAAGTGTTATTATGCTTGGCAGGCATCACAAAAACTAGCTAAAGTGACAAAAGATAATTACATGTATATATACATCATGGCTTTGAAATAGACTAGGTATTCCCCGGAATACGTGTGGTGCCAGCAAGAGCAAAGCGTGACAGACGGACGGACGACGGACAAAGTGATCCCTAAGTGGCGCCAGCGCCACTTTGCTTCGCTGGTGCCACAACAAAGTTTTGTAACTAAGTTCTTTTCATTGAATTATTAACCTGTCTTATTGTGCTTTATAAATACTCAAAACAGAATCGCATTAAAAAATTCTCCTTAACTGATCGGCCATTTAAATAAAACATAATGTGAACTTCTATTCATTTAATACTGATAGTATTCTTTGGTATAACTTGAACAATGTGATACATTGTAAAAATGGTCACAGTCTATAATCTTGCTATTTTTTCGATTTTTTAACGGCCTTCGCAACTTCTTGCCGAATGTCGGAACACTTTCCATTGATAGCTTGGACTATCTCCTTCTCTGAAATCTTTTCCCTGTTGAATATCTCATGCTGCATTCTAAAATAAAACATTGACAAAGCACAAATTACATGAGTGATACAGCATAATATGTTATATCTATGTATGAAACACATGCAACACATTTTTCGAAAATTTCAACATCAGGACATTCATTTTCAATTTATTATAATACTAGAGTGTTCGAGGAACACATATGTCTCTTCTTGTGCCATGGGTAGACAGTGTGTGAAGTATAAAATTGTAAGTCATGTATAAGCCCAAACAAAAATGTGTCTGGTCTGACCCTAATTTTTGACGCAGACCCTGGAACCTTTTTATGACACCTTTAATGAAAAGTAGATTTCGCTAATATGAGTAAAATGCATTATAGAGGACTTAACAGTTGGTCGGAGTAATATAACCAGCTTACACTTTCAAACAGATTATGATTGAATGTATTATACATACCTATTATGGCATCAACAATATCCGGGTTAAGCGGCTGTCTGTTACACTTGGTTTCCGAACTTTTCTCTGTTGTCCTTTGAGATAATGACTTGAAATTTAGTACAGTCAAACATTGATAACTCAAATCACAAGGGGCCTTCAAATTAGAGTTTCAAGAGGTATTCGATTTTTCGAAGTAAATTATATATAATGTTAAAAACATTCGAATGGGACTAGTTTGTTAATTCAAGTTTTCGGGGGAATTCGAGTTTTTGACATTGGAGTTTCTGAAGTTCGACTTAATTGGACTGTATATGAAGTTGTCTTGAGGTCTTGAGGAAGGAAAATTAATTTTTGCGCGCGAAGTCAAGTAGGCGGGAGGGGGAGAATCCTGACCCCCCCCCCCCCCCCCCAAATACATCACATTACCAGTACTTTACTCTGTTTACAAGTAGAGAAAATTAACACTACTACAGTACACGACAGTGTTTGCAAATTTATAGTATAATCTACATAACAGGTCAACAGATTATAGCTTACCCCGTATTCTAACAATGGCCGCTCGGTAAGGTTTTCCTTGAAACTTGGCAGTGACCAGGTTTCCTTCTTCATATTGATCGATTTCACATCTCGGCTTTATTATTGTACTGGTAATGATAATTCTGAAAATATCCTAAAAATATTCAGATCCCCTAAATATTTGAGATTTAGCCCAGATAACCTCTTTCCGTAACTCTTTTTCAGTAGAACACGTATTAATCACAAAGAAGTAAAACATAAATCAAATAACAGCCTACCTTCAATCATGCTTATTGATGCTGCAATGGCATTATCTCCAAATTTCTTAGTTATGCACTGTCTTCAACTTCCAACAGAGTCATCAGTTTGGAACACTGATAAATCGATGAAAACAAACACATTTTCCCACGGTCCACGTCCATCCACTGACGTGCTCAGTACAAAGGAAACTAGGCTTCATTGTTTCAATTAACGTGTCTATAATGTACCGGTACCAAAGTAAAGGAAACCCTATGATAGTCATCAAAATTCTTGAAGATTCGATTCTGGCATTCGACTTTTCCGCCTCGCCCGAACCTTTTAAAAATCCGATGTTTTGATTGGCTATTTCTTATCACAGTCGTTTCGTACACAATCATTTCAAACTAAAACGCCTCGATCTGCATAAATATACATTGATTATTTTCAATGCGTCTGTTTTACTTAATAATCTTAGTTCTTATATCCATTACTGACACAATGTTTAATTTGTTTTTTTTTCAAACTGATTTATAAAAAAAAATAATCATCGATCCATTGACCATATTTTTTTTTTTTGCTAATCTGGGAAAAAAATAGAATTATCTTGAAAGATTTTTTTTTATTTCCGACCCTAGGAAATTATAAAATAACAAAAAAAAGAAGATATATATATATATAAAGGAAAGAAAATAAAAATAAAAAACGATGTCAAATAATCGTATTCTAGAAATCATGTTATAAACACCTAAAGACCGATCGCCAAGTTTTCTGAAATTAGGCGAGATTAACTATGTATTGTATATGGAAAACGAAAGTAAAACATCGGCCGTGGTGGAGATGGATACTCGTGTGTTCTGACAATCCTAGCCGAAATTTAAAGTTTTAAGACGGTTATTTAAAGTAATTACTTATAGAGGTAACATTTTAAGTAAAAGAATTCTTGATCCATAGCCAATCTTTCTTAGTAATTAGTAATATATCTAAGTAAAGTTGTTTTTTTTTTGAGAGTACATTTTTTGGAGAGAATATTCTGTGAAATATAATTGGGAGCGAAATTTAATTTGAGAAGAAAAGATAATTAATTTTTCCTATTTCCTGACAGATTGGCAAACAAAGAATTCGTAAATTTTATGAAAAATTCATTTAAGTTAAGTTAAAAGTTTAAAAAAAAGGGGGGGGGGGCAGACAGGGGGTACCCCTCTCCCACCCTTTTCCTCCCACCCCTTACCAGCCTCCCCCTTCCCCTCTTCCCTTTCCTTATCCCTGCCTCTCCCCCTTCCCTTTCCTCCAACCTCTTCCTCCCCTGCCTTTCATCCTGTCCTCTCCCTCAAAACTTGAAAAAGGGTTGTATTATAAAGCTTCATTCATTTGGTCATGCATTTAATGTCACTTAAAAGTATACGTACTTTCTATTTTGCTAAATAATGAGACTATCTATATATATTTGCTGGTGCCACACGTATTCAGGGGAATACTCTGGTGTTATTTATCTTGTATTTCATAAATTTTGATTTTTGTCTGTCTGTTTGTCTGTTGTCAACTTTAACCTTCATCATAACTTTTGAATCGTAAGAGATAGAGAATTCATATTTGGTATGCATACTCAACTAAAGATACCTTTTCAAATGACAAAGGTCATTGACCTTGTTACCTTGACTGTGACCTTTAAGCTAAAAATAAAATTTTCCAGACTTTGTTGCCACCTGGGGCATAGTGTTTCACAAACACATCTTATTTTATGTATTTTCATTCCATAAAAGGTCATGTGTGTATCAATTACTGGTTAAAATAATTGTAGTTGTGCTTAACTTAGCTTTTTGTGTCACCTGTGAAGCAAAGCGACACTTAGGAATCACTTTGTCCGTCGTCTGTATGTCTGTCTGTCCAATCATCTGTGATACATTACTATGGAAGACCCCAGGCATCTCAACTGTTTTTAGAACACCTCATTTTATAAGTGAAAAAAATTCTTTAATGAAGAAAATTCTAAGTCCAGAGCTCCAAATTTTCTCCGTATGAAATAAATGCTAAGTCCAGAGATCCGCATTTTTTCTGCATCAAGAATTGACTAAGTCTTTTTCTCCATATAATTTCCATATCGAAATTTTACTAAGTCCCAAACTTTGTACACTTTCCGTATCAGAAATAAACAAAGTCCAAAATTCCGCATTTTCTCCGCATTTCTGAATTTTGCACTCCGTATATTTTCCGTATTTCCGTTAACTGAAATTTACCTCCGCAGTTTCTCCATGAATTTTCCATGGAAATTTTATGGAAAAATATGGAAATACGGAAATCTGAGGTACGGGCATCGTCAGATTCAGATTGTGGTACATATATAGCATCACTGTGAACAAAAGTTAGCAATATTTCAGCTACATGGTGATGGAACATAGTTGATTGCTCTGGTGTTGTCAGGCACCCAATATATGGGCAGCTAGGGGAATGCAGGGGTCTTTAACGTGTACATTAATTTAAAATATGTCAAGCCTAACCTGAAATGGACACCAGGTAGCTGTCCCCCTTGCCATTTGAGGTTCACCCGCTAATAGGGAATGACGGCAGGATTAAAACTGGCAACCTTCCGATCACAAGGCTGATATACTATAACTCATTCGCCAATCCCCTTTGACAGGCTTAATTCTATTGGGGACAAGCCACATAAATATACAAGTGCACCGATAAAGCAAAAAAAAAATTGTATTTGCAACATTAATCACAAAACCAAGGAGTTTTCAGCACCGAGTTGCAATTGGCACTTTTTTATCATGCCCCCTCCTTGTCTTAGCTTTGATGGCATCTAGCATTTGGATTGTTTGTTAGTCCACCTGTCTGTACATGTACAAATATAGCATCTTACTGGATGTTGTTTCTAAATAAGGCCATAAAAACATGGACAATATGTGCATTTCTTGTCACTGGTCACAGGCTGAAAAAGTTAGGAACGGTGAATTGCTATTGGATGGCATCTAGAATGCAATTTCACCCACCACGAGTATCAATTACTCTACTGTGCAATGCCTGAGTACCTCATTGTCTGTCTGTCAGTCTGTCCATAAAGTTTTCTTGTTAAAGCATCTCTGAAATATGATCTCCTCAGGTTGACCATAGCTAATTGATCACATGTAGTAACATAGCACATGTACATACAGAGCAGGAACATATATATGGATCACTTTGTCCGTCAGGCCGTCTATGAAGGTGAATTCATATTTTACAATGGTTCATTTGATGATTTAGTATTTTCTCTAGCTAAAAAAATTATGAACCCCCCCCCCTCCAAAAAAAAAAATTAATTTAAAAAAAAAAATTAAAAATCAGCTACACTGAAAGTGCAGTAATAAATCAGTATTGTACAAAAAACCGCATTTAAATTGAAATATTATTAAAGAAGATATTGATTTTTAAAAATAAAACCATATCTGATCACTTTTAGGACTTAGACATTTTCTGATGTCTTGGCTTGAAATTATTCTAAGTCCAAAGACTTACATTACTCTGCAATTCACTTATAGCACACTTACTTTCCTTCATATTTCACTTATAAGTGACTGATCAGTGGAGTATCAGTGAATTCTGGTTTCACTAACACTTATACAGACTTACATTTCACTTACATGCCTAAAACTGAAACTTATCAGTGAAGTATAAGTCACTTATAAGCTACTGATAAACCACTTATAAGTATCTGTTAGGAATTTCTGTAAGGGAAGTCATTGAATCCTTTTAATTGTTCATTATGGGGTTGCTTATTTTCAATTAAATTCATTAAAATCAAAGTGATTAAATAATTTCCTCATGTAGTTTATAAGAGCGCAATATTATACAATTATTGACTGGGAATGAGGGCAATATAAGATTTGTTGGACCTGAAGAAAAAATATTGCCCGAGGCCGAAGGCCGAGGGCTATATTTTGTCTGAAGGTCCAACAAATCATATATTGCCCGAATTCCCAGTCAATAATTGTTTTGTTATACCTTACATCAATACTGCAGCAACGAACCGATTAGCCCGGCATGTTTACATTCATTTTCTTCTATAAGAGAAAGAGCGCGTAAAAAATAGGTAGAGCTAATAGCGTCATCAATGACGTGACGTCACAAACGATGTACCGTTTATCGGTCAATATTTTTTGAAATATTGCCCTAGGGCCAATATTGATGTAAATATTGACCGCTTGGTCAAATATACGAATTTATAGGCATTTTTCTCATGGGGATTTTATATAGAGATACTGGCAAGGGTATAACAAATTGAGGTATACATATTTGTATCGTGATGATTTACAAATTTATCAAATATCGCAATATATTGATCGATATATTGATACATCCCTATGGAATGTAATGGCTGTGCCTTGAATAAAAGTATTAAGAGCAATTCTCTGAGTCTGTCCCCCCCCCCCCCACTCCAAAAAAAAATCTATGACACCTTGGCACATATAGATTTTACAGATTTTCAGCATGTTCAGTTTGGAAGTTCATCTATATAAGCACAGCCACTTCAGCATTTCAGGTTTCTCAATTCTTTTTCAAGACAGTTACAGATATAATACTAATTATATGTATGCAGGCTAACGATGTTAGATGAACTTGAGTTTTATTGTTTAACATTGATCTATACGGTATTTGACAAAAGTACAGTATTTAGACTTGACAAATTTCATGAGTTTTCATTTTCCAAACTTAAACAATGAACATAATGTTTGAAAAAATGTTAATCATGTTAAATAAATAACATGATTAAAGCCAATATGGTATCCTAGCTGTTTCAAGCGTTGCTTGGGGTACATTTTGTCCCTTTTAGGAGCATTTATTTTGTCAGTATCAACAGTAAAGAAACATCGTGTCATCAAAGACCGACTTCATTTATAATGGCAACATCGCCTCCCAACCAGCATCTGTACCATGCATTAAACCAGGTATCTCAAGTTGATAAACTACCATATTATTTCATTATCTGATTGGCCCTGATTCTTCCTTTATACCAGTAGAAAACACAAAAATCATACCTGTCAACTTTGAAATCTTAAAAAGAGGGAGATCTCCCTCCTTCAGTCCTTGGCATTTGAAAAAGAGGGAGATTGTGCGTGAACCCATTTTGCTACATTTTTAATGAATCGCGACATTTTGTGCAAAACCAATTTTCAAATAATTTCTTGGTGCAGACATATTTTAATCCAAAAACATTTATAAACAATGAAACATGTATCAATAATTTATTGCATTCTAGATATTTTCTTGCATTTTGTCATGCAATTTCTCATGAAATGCTCTGAATGTCCCTATTTAAGTTATTCTTCTTTGACTTTGGTAAATATGCAAAAGGGGGAGAAAGAGGGATGTTGGGCCAAAAAGAGGGAGATTTTGGTCTCCCTCGAGGGAGGAATGCCAAGGAGGGAGATGAGGTCAAAAAGAGGGAGTCTCCCTCCAAAAGAGGGAGAGTTGACAGGTGTACAAAAATATTGCTCTGCCTCACACGCACTACATTCTAAAAAAAGTGATCCCTAAGTGTCGCTATGCTTCGCAGGCGACACAAAAAGTAAAACCCCATCTCCCTTATTTCTCTTCTCTTTACCCTTTCATAAACAGTCTTCATGAAAACCCAATGGCCTGATGCCCGAGGCTAATAGAAGTATAATTTCACTAGATAAACTAAACAAATATCTTGTAAAAATTGTCTATGGACCAGTGGTGGAAAAAAAAGTTTTCATAATGCATTAAGGCACATCAGCTATTATATTTAAAGTGACCCCTTCACCCCTACCCTGCCCCCTCTTTACCCCTTCAATCTCGCAAATTTTGGTCAACATGATTTCAACATAATTAAGCCGCACATCACTGTGACGTAAGTAATTTCTACAGATATAATAATTATAGAGACATAAGCTACCTCCCTTTGATAATGGGTGCATTAAATACAAATACCGAAAATCGAGTCAAAGCCTATTCTTAGCAATATAGTGCAGTACATGTATGTTCGTTTGAGTTACATGTATCATCCTTGCTACTAACAGAACTAAGTGTAGGTTTTGCCTCTATTGTAAACATAAGAGCTGTCCCGTCTTTTGAACATGTTGAGAGGGTAAAGAGAAGAGAACAGTAATTCATTTTAAAGTATTCGATGGGCAATGAAGGAAATTAATATGCCAAAAACATTGAAATTACATGTAGAACCTGAGTGTATTTATCATTCAGTATCTTTTTGTGTTATAACTTACATATTATTATATTTTAAAAACTTTTCACTAGCCTAGATATCGAAAGAAGAAATGTTTTGAAAAGGGTCGTGTTTAGGAGTTATCTAAAATTAGAATCTGTATTTATCATTCAGTATCTTTTTGTGTTATAACTTATATACTATTATATTTTAAAAACTTTTCACTAGCCTAGTACTGATATAGAAAGAAGAAATGTTTTGAAAAGGGTCGTGTTTAGGAGTTATCTCCCCTTGATGAAAAATAAAGAAAAATTAATTGCAGAAAACCTAATAGGTGAACTTTTGATTTTTATGCGAAATTTGATGTCATATATAATTCAAAGACATTTTTGAGCCATTGATATTTGACGCCCTGCCATTCTGTTGAAAAATTTAAGGAATATTTACTTTTCCCCATAGAGTTCAATGTAAATTGTAAGGGCCCATAACTCATGAAGTAACCAATTTTTTTCAATATCCAAATTGGTCAAAAGTTTTTAATAAATTTTTACTTTATAACTATGCTGTGCTTTTAGGTCTCAGGATTGCATAAATGGATGGCCCAATAGATGATTTGACATTACTGAAGGAGACTTTAATTTTATACAAGCCAAGACCTGACATGACAACATTTGACGTAACTTTTGACTGTGACGTCGAACCAGATTTATGACGTCATAATAAAAATAACGTCAGAAGTTGTGATGTCGGGTCTTGGAGTGTCTAAAATGTAAGTCAAACATTGATGAGGCTGGGGAAAACTTCAGATCAAGCTATAATAGCTCAATGCAGCTTAATCAGAAAGCACATTTTTTCCCAAGAAAAAAATTGAAATTTTGTCATTCTTCAATGTTGTTTACAAGTCGCACTTGTACTGCTAAAATACCACAACTTTTGTAAAGAAACCCTGAAAGAAACACTAAAAGGCATAGAGAAAATAAACCTCAAAATTTTGATATTTCTATAATTTGATCGCTCATCATTGATCCATATTTTAATATAACTGTTTTACCAAATGTCACAGTTTACATGAAGTACATGTACAAATGGAATCAGTGACTGTTTTCCCAAAATTCTGATTTTAATAGAGGATGCAGTCCGCGCCACAGGCACGGACGTAGACCTCTTGAAGATAACACGTGTAAATAAATAGGAAAAATACAGTTTTCCAGTGCTAATTCTGTTCAAAATCTGTATAAGCTACAAACTCAGCCGTGCGGTTTCACCTGAGTCTCGGGACTTACTAATCACCTCATGAAAGGAGCTGTTAAGATAAGGCGTAAAATCAGCCCTGAAAAGTGGAATTTTGAAAATTGAAATTTCAAGAACCTTTTTTGATAAAATGTATACCAATATGGCATCCCATCAGAATATGAAGTTATTTTTTATCTGTTTTGCATAATATTGCTAATTTTTTGGTCAAAACTTATCTTTTTCTCATAGAAATCAATAGAAAACGGAAAAGTTTTATTGAACATTGTTCCCCCCGGATATACAGAAAGCCACTTTTACTGGAGATGTGTATCCATGATACAAATTTTTTGGCAAAGTGGGGTTCTGTATCTCGGGGGGGAACACTACCCCAGAGATGAAAAACTAAAAATGGAAAGGGGGGTGCATTTTGTAAGAATCGATCTTTTTGATCGTTAAATATAGCACATTTGGCTATTTTTCCTCTTTAATCCATCAAACATTGTGTACTCAATATGATTGAATGAAAGATACAAGAATTAGGAACGAAATAAGCAAGAGTGATGTTCATTTCTCCGTCAATGTGTATTTCGCGCTAAAAGGCTTACAATGTAGCCATTGAATGAAGAATAAGACCGTATTTTAAGTTCCGGATTTCATTATTTACCGATTAAAGGAAGTAGAACGTTCGAAATCTATTTCTGATACACAATGTAGACATATTTGATGTCTTTTAGCTTATATTTATCCATTTTAGATAAAATATTAAAAAATGTATACGTTTTTTGTCGATATTATCGGATTTTCTATCCGAGCACCCCTACCTCTTCCGATCTTAATTTTACAACCTTTAGAGTTCTTTAACATAATGTAAAACATGTAAAAGGTTTGCCAATACATTATATTTCAATAATGATTAATGTTTTTCTGTATACGATTCGCCATGCGGAAGAAATAAGTCACGAGATTCAGGCTAAATACGGCCCTTATCTTAACAGCTCCTTTGGATCACTTCCTGTCTACATGGTCGGAGGATTATTGGAAAACCTGTTTTTAATTGAATCCATTAAATCATGCTTTACTTACTTGATTATATGTGAATTGAAACAGTTTCATCCGACTGTCACCTCTAACAAGTTACGGCTAATGCGACATGACGTCATTATGCAACGTCAGAATGTTACATGTACATCATCATATAGCAGGAATAACATAAATATAGTTTCGCGGACTATCTGTACAATAGCTTCAACAGATCGCCCGTCCAACGCTTTGTTTCTATTTTGTTCTTTTTTTATGAGTGAAATAATCAAATAGAAACAATGTGTGGGACTGGGGAAATATTGAAGCTATACTTGAACATGTGCGTGCAGAATATTGTTCTTTTCCAAGAAAAGTAACTACTGTCCATGCAGCTCACCATGACTTCAGAAATGTCGACAAATTTTGCGATTAAAATTTATATAAGGGGATAGATCTCGAGCTCTTGTTACTATCTGTATAGATTATATGTACCTATACGAGTAATTAATACTACGCTCAGTGAAAGAAAATGGTTATAGATAGGGAGTTTGTGCGACGTCGCCAATTTTTTAAATTTTAACACTGAGTCTATATAGATGGAGAAAGTCGACGACGTCACGCCAAAATTTACATAGAAATCTCCCCATCTAAGAGTACTTTCTTTCACTAATCGCGTATTAGTCAAACAGACATACCAGTATAGCATACACATTTATTTATTTACATATTTATTTCCCTATCACTGGCTTATTTACATGCTCATTTATACATTTTCAATTTTTTAGTAATGTACATTTTGTTTTTCATTGTCTTCCAATGCGTCCTCACTAGTTTGCCATAATTCATATAAAAACCCCAAAAAATTGGTACTGCAAAATTTTACAGGTGGGGCACCACCCCTGATTTGGGAGATTGTCTCTATAATGAAGCATAATCCCTGAATTGGGTCATGAAAATATCTCGCAAATGCGAGATGATTGTGATCATAATGAGAATAAATCTTAATTTTGCGGAAAGAACGCAAAAGCGCATGACATTTCCTGTTTGGTCCGAATTTCCTCTGCCCAATAAACATAAAAATGTTTACCGTCAACGTATCGGATGCTGCAATGAAGCAGGAACTTGAAAATTAGATATGCTTCAGGTTGAGAATCTAACCTACCCCCGACTTCAATGTTTATTTTCACCTTAAAATAAAATTTCTTGGATGGAAAAGGCCAGCTGAGATGGTTGTGACATCTTTGAAAAACGTTTCTATGCACTGACCCGGATATGACATTTGCATAATGAGCCAATGATCATCAATCTAGTTCACTGCCCTACTTTCGTTATCAGTTCCTGTCATCATGTATGGAGAGCAATACGTAACATAGACTTGTGCATGTTGAACGTTCAGCAACATTTGATTTTTCTTTAATGCTCTATCATAATGTCAAGTTGGTATCATTTCAGACTACTGTTCATTGAATTTTATTCATCATGTTTATTTAATATTTTTTTTCCATAGAATAAACGTATTTGTGAATAAATAAAACGAATTACATTTGTATCAGTAATGAAATATTCAAATATTTAAATTATTTTCTTCTTCTTGAATGTAGAAATGGCATGTAATGACATAATTATTCAGGTTTTTTTTATTATTTTATGTCAACATCACTTATTCATTACTACATGTAAACATAATGAAATCTGGATAAAACGATCGTTCTTGTGACAAATGTTGACGGTTTGGAAAGACAACTCTTACACGATGCATCTCTGAAGAACAACAACATTGAATATCATAACCCTAATGGGCCGCCATAGATTATTGACCATGCACTTTCTTGTGACGATGATTTTGCCTCGATGCGCGATCTAATATGCGCAATAGATTGCTGAAATGAAAGTAGAGAACCTCAGCTCATCACAGGTAAGTAAGTTTGTGGAAAAATAACGAAGTTTGCTGGAGAAAATACCAAATTTGTTATGTGAATATGACACGGAGATGCAGAGGAGCTGATTTCAATTTAGCATATTTCAAAGTCGCATCATTATATTGCATAAAACTTGATTTGTCAAGAAGGAATGTGATCTAAATATTCGTGCCATTGGCCGACAATGCTGCGCTTTTTTATTTTTTAGACAAATTTCACAAAAGTAATAAAACTGAACTGAAAATCTCGAATAAGAGGGATATTTTCGTCTGGCCAAACAAAAAAAGTTGTTTGTTTCCTGTAACCCGACCGACCGTCAAAAATCGTGCCGACTCTGATTTTTTTTTTCACCATTTTCCCTACACTGCCTAAAAAGAACCAAAAATCCTTAAAATTAATGCAAGTCGTGCAACCCAGACTCGTCTTTGGAAGCCTCCCGTTCCCTTTATATTTTCTTTCAGACAAGCCGTGATCATAATACGTACATAGCGCCTCTTGTTGTAAATCACTACAGTGAGTACATGTAGTTCACACCTGACCACCAGGTAGATTTAATCCGTTTCACATGAGTGACCAAGTGATGAGAATTCGAAAGGATTAAAGTGATTATCTTCTCACGTTACTTGTATAGTGTATTGTAACCTGGACATAACCGATGAAGAGCAGACGATTTTTTAAAAGTTTATAAAGACGGATTATTTTAGAAAGAAGGAAAATTGGATGTCATGCAATTTGTTCCATGATTGGGAAGGCAAACTTGCTTAATGGGACTGGCCCCTTCATCAATAGGCCATTCTCATAAACAATGGGTAATCTTTCTTCACGAAAGGGCCATTCCAAAAAATGATCAATTTTCGAAAAGCTTTGCATATACGATGTATGTAAATCAGACGTTAGCAAGTTTTTTAAGTCGTGAAAATTCCATATGTACCATTTCCAATGAATAATTTACAGTACATTTTTTTTTGCATATATCGCAGAACAACCAAGACCAAACTTCAGCCACCGATCCTGTATTTTTCGTGTCCACGTATGGGCAGCTTTTTTGATACTAGGGAAGAAGGGGGGGGGGGTTGACTGCAATCATTGAAATTTCTGTACAAACTCAAAATGACCACGTAAAATTAATGAGTCAGTGACATGATAATTTTACGGACGAACGCATACACAAGAAGTTAGTACCTTTACCTTTACGTAGATAAATAGGAGATTTAAACGAGGATAAAAAAGAACGTCGGAGAAAAATCAATATTGTATCATAATAGCAAAGAACCTTTCGGGTGAGCGGAACAAAAGAATTTGTGCTTCTGACTGGCCATATACAGTAAGCAGCTAGCTGAGGTCCACACGCTACTGCTACATTGCAACATAAATACGAGTGGTCAGAACTTTTCTATAGATTAAAAAACCGAAAATGGACATCGTACGATTCGTAGAATAATGCGCACCAGGGCCCAGCGAGTTGCCATTTTATAGACCATTTTTTATGTCGCATGGTGAATGGCCTTCCCAATGATACTGCAATTTGCAGGAAAATTAGCGTTTTTTAAATCGCACATAATTTCCACAACCAAGACAAGTGTGGACTTCCGGGGGGGGGGGGGGGGGGGGGGGGGGGGGGGGTTCTTCTTTTCTTGCTTTATGTAACGCAACCCCCCCCCCCCCCCTGTAAAAATATATGATTATTCAAATTTCCACAACCTGTCATGAATTTCTCAATCATAAAAGATGACTGATAACTTAATATTTGGATTAACTAAAGACTCAATTGCAGTCCATTACAAATGTACTTGCAGTGATCAAGAAACTATTCATGGAATGGGGTTACTGTATGTTCAGATAACAATAATTATAATATTGTTTTGGAATGCAGAGGGAGGGGTTTACTATGTGCATTATACAATTATGGACTTTTCACTAAGTATATATGATGTGATATTGACTCACTATGAACATGATGAAAATATTGACCGAGACAAAGTCAAGGTCAATATTTTCATAGTGAGTCAATATGACATCATATATACTGAGTTAAAAGTCCATAACTGTTTTATTCTATAATCACTATAAATAACGACGCCATTTGCAGAACTAAGTGAGGGTAATACCAGTCTATTTTTAAACCGTGGTATACGGTGATTTATTTAGGAGCGTCGATGACCTTATCAGCCAATCATGCAAAGAGAGTCGCTATTTATAGTTTATAGAATAATACATATTAGCTCAAAAAGAAAGGTGATAGTCACCAGAGACCCCTAACAACCTCATCTATCCTCCTCCACCCCAAAGAGTATGTATGTATAATAGTCATTTTAAAATTTAATCATGCTGCTCAAGCTTCAGCTTATGTACATTATACCCACAATAATGGCTGCAGCTATGTACACCACCCACGCAATCTCTAATAACAAACATCTTAAATAGCAGTAAGTTGAGTTCCAGAATCAATAAATGAAATTATAAATGATGGGACTCGACAAAATGTCACCAAAAAATCCTCGACTTATCATTTTCAGTTCCCTCCCTCTTGTAGGTGAAGACTTAGAGTGCCTCCATATACAATAAAAACTTAACAAAGTTTCTAAATTGCATCTGCCCTCTGACCAAAAAAAAAAAAAAAAAAAGAAAAGAAAAAAAAAAAAAAAAAAAAAAAGATTTTCCTACCTACCGACCCTCTCAATTTTTGGCATGTTACAGGAAACAAACATATTTTTTTGTTTGGCCTCTCGATAATGCGAGACCATCCCTCATTATAGAGACGATCTCGCAAATCAGGGGTGGTGCCCCACCTGTTTTAGTTTCAAGAAGCTCGATCTGGCTATATAGTCAGATCGAACTATTATAGCTTGATCTGAAGTTTTCCCCAGCCTGTTACTATGAAAAATAGTCCATTACTTCTCATTACCCATCGAACACCTTAATTTTTAAAGGGATCTGTCTCTGCCTAGGTGGCACACCGACAGCTGTGAAGCAAATGGGGAAAGTTGACTATACATGGATGTCTATTGAGTAAATCTTGAATAAAAAAAAATACTACACAACCTTTTGCACTGCACACTAAATCATACTAATTCACGCTGTTTTCAATTATGTTTGTTCATTTGTGACGTTTGAACTCCGCTGGGTTTTTCCCATATGGAAATAAAAAAGTGAATGTAATGAACAATATCGCGACGGAAATGAAAATCCGGATTAAACACCGGCCGGGATTGAGTCATAGTCTAGTCAATCTAGGCATTAAAATTGGTCAACCTGGAACAAATTGCAAAAGAATCACTACATGTGTAATAATGTTGCTGTATATGTCCTCACTCCTGTATAACATACAAAAAGTCCGGAGCAAAATACCCAGGCAAAAGTGTTTTTTTGTGTAAAACAAAGAAAAATTTAATAAAAATCGCCGAAAACTGGAAACAATTCCTTATTTATTCCAGCGACAATATTTCTACTATAAATAAATGTGGTTTAACGTTGTCTGGAACACTCTTTTGCATAGTCCAAATTTCACATAAAAATTCATTTTAAAAAATGCTTTTTTTTTTCGGCCAAAAAGAAGGTTTTTTGTAGAAAAATCAAGAAATTTGAGAAATCTTATGAGTTTGATTTAATTTGGTGAACCTGGAATTAACTGTAAAAGAATCACTAAATGTGTAATAATGTTGGTGTATATGTCCTGTATAACATACAAAAAGTCCGGAGCAAAATACCCAAGCAAAAGTGCTTTTTTTGTAAAACAAATAAAAATTTAATGAATATCGCCTAAAACTGGAAACAATCCCTCATCTATTCCAGCGACAATATTTCTGCTGTAAATCAATGTTGTTTAATATTGTCTGGAATGCTCTTTCGCATAGTCCAAATTTCAAATAATTCATGATAAATATGTGGGTTTTTGGTCAAAAAGTAGGTTTTTCACACAGAATTCAAGAATTTTGAGAAATCTACACAGTTTGATTTAGACTGGTGAAGCTGATGGAACAAACTGTAAAAGAATAACTTAATGTGTAAAAATGTTACTGTATACAAAAAGTCCGGAGCAAAATACCCAGGTAAAAGTGCTTTTTTGTAAAAACAAAGAAAAATTTCATGAAAATCACTGAAAAGTGGAAACAATCCCTCATTTATTCCAGCGACAATATTTCTGATGTAAATCAATGTGGTTTAACGTTGTCTGGAATGCTCTTTGGCATAGTCTAAGTTTCAAATAAAAATTAATCATAAATATGTGGTTTTTTGGTCAAAAAGTATGTTTTTCTTAGAAAATTCAGGAATTTTGATAAGTATACAAAGTTCGTTTTAATTGGTGAACCTGGAACCTATTACAAAGAATCATTTAATGTCTGAAAATGTTGCTGTCAATACCCTGTATACTAGTAACATACAAAAAGTCTGGATCGAATTTCAAATTGAAATAATTTCAATATTGTGTTTTCGAGTCAAACAATTTTGAGTTTTTTTTAGAAAATATAACTGTTTTTTGAGAAATCGATAGTTTTCTTAATAAAAGTCTTTTCTTGAAATAGACTGATTTGTCTAGTTTCTAATAGTC
Source organism: Pinctada imbricata (assembly GCA_033119305.1). Lineage (NCBI taxonomy): Eukaryota > Metazoa > Mollusca > Bivalvia > Pterioida > Pteriidae > Pinctada > Pinctada imbricata. The sequence continues at coordinate 49,417,843 of VSWD01000012.1, read as the reverse complement.
AATAAGATGAAAGCAAAATTCTAAGCTCAATGAAAATAGGCAAGATATTTATACTTATAGATAATACTGTACATGTATAAAGAAATCTTTTTTTTAAGTAAAGGTATCCGATTTTTGAAAAAAAAAAAGTTATTGGGACAAGTCAGCTATTTCAAAGGAATTTGGGTAAGTCAGGTATTACTTGTGTTTAAAAACGTTCGTCCAGAATCAACTTGTTTCAAAAGAAAAGTATACTCTCATAGCCATACCAAACGTGAATCAAAGAGTTTTTAAAAAAGATCATAAAAGTTGGGCAAACAAGGGTGTACTAACGCAAGGCTGAGTAGGTCCGTGTCTAATCATTGTTTTGAGTCAGAATTTTTTCAACAAAACCTTATTTGCAAAATTTGAAGAATGGAACATTGATCAGGCCAAAAAAGATATATGTGTGTTTCCCAAGAACCTAAATACGTATAAAACGGGATAAAAAACTTGTAACTTATAAATATGCCAAGTATATGAGAGTTCATGAATGTCGACGTGGGCATTAATCTTGGAGATAGAAAAATAAACTGGTACCACAAATACAAAGTATAGAAAATGATTTTCAAAGATTGGAAGAGTATCGTCCTCATTTCATAAACATTAGAAAGCAGTCTGACGCTAGCTTAAAATGAAATTGTTTGTTCTCCCTCGCCTGACCGAATAAGAAAAGACGTCAAGCCCCCTCCCCCTCTCTCTCTTTCCAAAAGCCAACTCCAAATATTGTCGAGAATTCCGAGTTTTCTCCGAGGTTAAAATTTTATAAGCCACGCCAACGGAATTCATCTTCTATAATTTGTATTACTCAATGTAAATACATCAACTATCACCATCAATTCAAAAATACGCTATGCTGAATTTGAAAATAAAGGGCCTTGAACACTCAGATAGTGGAACACTCAGACCGTGGAACATTCAGACCGTGGAATATCAGACCCGTAATCTGTCCACTCGGACCGTAAACATTTGTCTACTCGTCCAGTTACAAGGATAACCCGGACAAAAGCATATTTTATTTGTATTGTATAAAGTTATTTGAAAGAATACAAATGCTGTCTTGTTTGAGTGGTCATTTAACAGTGATGAGGTTGTTTAACACTCTAATTGTGCGTTCTTCGAGACCTTCTGGTAACCGGAAAAGTGGAAGAGTTGTGCACACCTAATCCGGATAACCACAACAATTGCTACTTGCGTAGAAAATGCCCGTCCTAAGTCGGCACCGGTTACCTAATGATCTCGTTGATTTATGTGTGGTCTTATTTCTTTGATGTTTCTGTGCCAAGTGTCTCTTTTTAGTACTAGTATCCCGCAGTGCTCGTCTTTGTGTTTTCGTATCGGTTGTTTGGTGTTTTGCTGTTGGTGCAGCAACAGGGTCTGGTTAGAGATCCCTTCTCTTCCTTCATGTACACATGCATCGATCATAAAACTTTACATAAAGTATAAAAATTATCTGTTTATTTATTTCAAATCATGTTTTATACGATGATCATGAAAACGAAATCTTTCAGCTTTACTTTCAAATTTGACTTTGTTGTACATATCAATACGGTCCGAGTGTCCCACTCGAAATATCTGTACGGGCCGATTGATCCTAATCTTATATGTAGAGAGGACCAATGACGGGCCGAGTGTTCAACAGGCCGACTTAACCCAGATCTATGGATTCATGTCTTTTAGTATTATAATTCGTCTAGCAGGGGTATACACCATAAAACAGGTGACATACAAAATTCAGACCCCCCCCCCCCACACACACAAAAGGATACAAAATGAAAATGAAGAATGATATGAAGAAATTAAGCATAATTTAAAAAGTAATATACATGTAGATCTATAATGAAATAGACAGAAATAATGAAAGAAATGTACATAGCCGACTGAATAGATGCTGTTTTGAACTGTTCAGAGATGGTATCAGGTGAGCGTTACAGAGGAGAAACTTCACATTTTTAAAAGTAAATGATGTGTAACGTGAGAGTTACGTATATACTCATAGAATTTGAACAAATATTTCGTTTCTGTCATCATAAATAACTATTTAGAACGAGAAGAAAACAAATATGTCATATTTTTGAGTTTTGCTACGAATTGGCCTCCATACATGAAAATTTTCTATAGCAGTCGCTTCCGTAATTTCACATTTATTGAGCAAATATGTTTGAATCTACATTTAATATCATATTTTCTGCAAGTTCTTTTTTAAGAAGTGTTTAGTTTGTACGTTCGTTCTTCCTTTTACATGTGTCTGCACATGGACAGATCTACGTGTAGGTCATTGTAGAAAAGTATGGAACGCCAAATTAACAGAAACCCAAATAATTAGAGAGCTCTTCAATTAATTAGAGAGCTCTTTAAAAGAATTAGAGAGCTCTATAATTCAATAAAAGAGCTCTTTAGTTCTATTATTGCGCTCTTTAATTCATTTATTGCGCTCATAAATACAATTAGAGAGCTCTCTAATTCTTTTAAAGAGCTCTTCAATTCGCATCATTTATTGAGCGCAATAAATGAATTAAAGAGGGCAATAATTGTTTTATTGCGCTCAATAATACAATTAGAGAGCTCTTTAATTCTTTTAATGAGCGCAATAAATATGTGAATTAAAGAGCTCTTTAAAAGAATTAAAGAGCTCTTTAAAAGAATTAAAGAGCTCTTCAATTAATTATAGAGCTCTATAAAAGAACTGAAGAGCTCTCAAATACAATTATAGAGCTATTTAATTCATACAAAGCTGATTTTTGTAATTAGAGAGCTCTTTAATTCAATTGAAGAGCTCTTCAATTGTTTTACAGAGCTCATTAATTTAATTAAAGAGCTCTATAATTCTTTTAGAGAGCTCTTTAATTATAATATGGATATGTCCGTTTTAAAGAGCTCTCTAATACAATTAAAGAGCTCTCTAATACAATTGAAGAGCTCTTTAAAAGAATTAAAGAGCTCTGTAAAAGAATTGAAGAGCTCTCTAATTACAAAAATCGGCAATGTATGAATTAAAGAGCTCTATAATTTAATTAGAGAGCTCTTCAATTCTTTTATAGAGCTCTATAATTAATTGAAGAGCTCTCTAATTCTTTTAAAGAGCTCTTTAATTAATTGAAGAGCTCTCTAATTATTTGAGTTTCTGTTAATTTGGCTTTCCATAGAAAAGGGCATGCAAATCGGTCAAAGACAGAATATTATTTGGTATTTTACACCTTTGTCACTTGCATATATGTTCCATCTTTTCAACAAATAAAAGTGTTTTCTTTTATGAAATGTAATATTGTTTTCTTTTCATATCTAATGCGACGTTTATGTGAACGTGTGTACGCATTTGTGAAAACAGTAATCAGAGTTGCCTCCCGTTCGAAGTAAGGCGGCGCGTCTGTAACAATCCAGTTTTCATGTTTTGCTTTATTTCCGACACCTTAAAAAGTACATTTTGCCTGGACGGATTTTTCCGGACTTTTTTTCTCATAATCTACATGATGAAAGCTGACGAAAAATGGAAGTAACAATTCTTTTGCAATTAGTTCGACCTTCAACCTTAGATTGCCTAGACTATCAATGGACCCATTAAATCGTAAAAAAAAAAAACATACATAATGATACAGTGGAATATCTATATGTCATGGGCGGATCCAGGGATTTTTTTCAGGGGGGGTCCTAAAGTCCGAATTTTTTAAAGAGCAAAAAAAAAAAAAAAAAAAAAAACGCAAACGCAAACGCAAGAAAATAAAGGTATTCATTGATGATTGTCAGTTCTGTTTCTGATTATTATTACAACAGAAGACTGGAAAGTAAATGCGAGCAGAAAGCTTAAAATCTTGAACTTTCACATCAAAGTACTAGATTATAGATTGTCAGCTCTATTATGTTTTTACAACAAATGGCGAGCGAAAGCGAGCCTGCGATTTTTTTCCGAGAATTGGAATAAAATTCACTATTCATGTCCTTTTCAGTTTCTTTTCGTCTTTATAGCGCCCTTGTGTATTGACCTAGTTGTTATTTATATGTGTGGTATATAAGAAAGCGCAGTATCATTTGAAAGCAACGTACATGTATATTATAAATTCTGGCGAGCGGTTGCGAGCCAGAGATAATGAGGGCAAAATATTATCAAAATGAAAGATAATTTTATATTTTTCAAATTTTATGTCAACAAAATGGGAATTGGGACTTAATCTTATGAAATATGTATATTAATTAAAAAAAATGCTATGTTTCGAAAATTCTAGGGGGGGGGGGGGGGTCCGGACCCCCCCCCCCCCCCCCCCCCCCCCCCCTCTGGATCCGCGCTTGTATGTGTTTGTGAAACACCAATTCCCACTCGAATCGACTTGATGACTTCAAATGTCAGATTATAACAGCTGTAAATACTAATGTCTTTTTAAAAAAGTAGGTCATACTACAAATTAAGTCATGGTCATGCACAAGGTCTTTGTTTGTACGAATGCTACGGTTGTACCACATGGATACACACACACCACACAGAACAAAAATTTACAAGTAATCAGAAGTGATGAGTAAGGTTAAAGCCGGTTTATCAAAATTAATGTAGGTCAATCTTCAAGGTATTGTATATAGTTAAAATTTGGTACCAACTGCAAGTTGTCAAAATGAATGCATATTTGGTGAAATTTGACAGCTGGTCTAGATATTTTTGGGGCATATTTTGTGAAATATGACAGCCGGTCAAGAGATTTTTTGGACAAACTGCAGACAAACGGAAAACACTGAGACAAACTGACGAGCAGACTCACAAACGGACCGACACGCCAATAACTATACATAAAGAATCTATGCCCCGAGTATTATGGAACGCCAAATTAACAGAAACTCAAATAATTAGAGAGCTCTTCAATTAATTAAAGAGCTCTTTAAAAGAATTAGAGAGCTCTATAATTCAATTAAAGAGCTCTTTAATTCTATTATTGCGCTCTTTAATTCATTTATTGCGCTCATAAATACAATTAGAGAGCTCTCTACTGTCCTGTTCACTAATTCCAGAGCACCCTGTTTTCCCGGTTTTCTCTAAAATATGATAATGTCATCTTCCAAAAAGGTATCAATTTTATAGTATTCCTTTAGTCGTAACAGAAAATACCATTGTTTTGTCTTTGCGTCAGCTAAGTTAGAAACAGGACGGAAAATAAAAAGTCTACGGGGATTTTCTTAGTAAAATCGCTGAAAATGTGTGACGTCGGGAGGCTTTGACGTCACTGTTTACTATTGTTTACACGGAGAACAATATGGCGGCGGCTTGAAATTAACATGGGATTTTCCCGTAGACATTTTATTTTTTCATATTGCGGTTTGAAGGCAGCTAATAGGGTAAGTTGAAGTTAATTTCCAGTTACGACTAAAGGGGGTCAATTCTCGGAAACAATAATTTATAGCAAAATTCTTCCGACGACAGACAGGGTGCTCTGGATTTAGTGAACAGGACAGTAATTCTTTTAAAGAGCTCTTTAATTCGCATCATTTATTGAGCGCAATAAATGAATTAAAGAGCTATCTAATTTTATTATTGAGCGCAATAAATGAATTAAAGAGGGCAATAATTGTTTTATTGCGCTCAATAAAACAATTAGAGAGCTCTTTAATTCTTTTAAAGAGCGCAATAAATATGTGAACTAAAGAGCTCTTTAAAAGAATTAAAGAGCTCTTCAATTAATTACAGAGCTCTTTAAAAGGATTGAAGAGCTCTCGAATACAATTATAGAGCTCTTTAATTCATACAAAGCCGATTTTTGTGTCGCCTGCGAAGCACAGCGACACTTAGGGATCACTTTGTCCGTTGTCCGTCCGTCCGTCTGTCAGTCCGTCCGTCTGTCTGTCTGTCACACTTTGGGTGTCACAGCCCATAACTTTTGATTGGGAAGTGATAGGGCTTTGATATTTCACATGTGTATTCCTTGTGACAAGACCTTCTTACACATACTTTAATTTTTGACCTAGTGACCTTGACCTAGATATTTGACCTACTTTTGAAAAAAAGATAAGATTCGCTATATCTTTTGATTGGTAAGTGATAGGGCTTTGATATTTCACATGTGTATTCCTTGTGACAAGACCTTCCTACACATACCATAATTTTTGACCTATTGACCTTGACCTACATATTTGACCTACTTTTCAAAAAAATTAAGAATGGATATATCTTTTGATTGGTAAGTGATAGGGCTTTGGTATTTCACATGTGTATTCCTTGTGACAAGACCTTTCTACACAGACCTTGATATTTGACCTTTTGACCTTGATCTAGATATTTGACCTACTTTTCAAGAAAAGTAATATTGGCTATATCTTTTGATTGGTAGGTGATAGGGCTTTGATATTTCACATGTATTTTCCTTGTAACAATGCCATTCTACACATACCATAATTTTTTTACCTTTTGACCTTTACCTAACTATTTGACCTTCTTTTTTAAGGTTGTATATATCTTTTTACTGGTAGGTGATAGGTCTTAAATATTTCTTATGATGACACCTTTTTGTTACCAATTTTTATGTAGTGACCTTGACCTAGATGATTGACACTCTTTTCTGAAAATTTGAGAATGACCATATCTTTAATTTGTAATTAAGAGGTCTGATATTTCAAATGAATTTCATTTGACAAAACTTTTCTACTGATGCCAATAATTTTGTTCCACTTTCTAGAATTATAATCAAACCACTTCGCAGGCGACACAAGCATTCCTTGGATTGCTATTTTTGTAATTAGAGAGCTCTTTAATTCAATTGAAGAGCTCTTCAATTGTTTTACAGAGCTCATTAATTTAATTAAAGAGCTCTATAATTCTTTTAGAGAGCTCTTTAATTATAATATGGATATGTCCGTTTTAAAGAGCTTTCTAATACAATTAAAGAGCTCTCTAATACAATTGAAGAGCTCTCTAAAAAATTAGAGAGCTCTTTAATTGAATTATAGAGCTCTGTAAAAGAATTAAAGAGCTCTGTAAAAGAATTGAAGAGCTCTCTAATTACAATGATCGGCAATGTATGAATAAAGAGCTCTATAATTTAAATAGAGAGCTCTTCAATTCTTTTATAGAGCTCTATAATTAATTGAAGAGCTCTTTAATTCTTTTAAAGAGCTCTTTAATTAATTGAAGAGCTCTCTAATTATTTGAGTTTCTGTTAATTTGGCTTTCCATAGAGCAGGGATCACCCTACGCGGCTGCGTTAAGGTGCTCCACGCTGACGTCGCGCTGAAAATATTCCATTTTTACGGTGCCTGGCATTCAACCCTCAATTACAGCTTAAACGTTCTTTCTTTAGTTCAAAGCTGTATTTTTTTTTTAATATCTGGTAGGTGTCTGGTAGCTAAGAAAAAAAATTCACCAGGGGGATTCCCTTGTGTCACGTGACAGCCCTAAATATAACTCTACAGTGTTGTCTCGGTTTTAAATTGAATTTTGCAAGTGGTAAATTAGGAAAAAATAATAGAAATGTTATATCGTTTTCTTCAGTAAATCCTGCAGATTTAGAAATGTGCTGGGCATTGTGACACTTAAAACGATTAAGAGGAGAAAATATACCGAGAAGGAAAACAAGTGGTAAAAACACTGCAAAACTCGACTTTACATCCACATTTTACACAACTATTAAAATTTCTATGAAATGCGCAGCAAAATCTTGGTAAATTGAAGTGTCCTCTATAGATTCTGTATAAAAATATCGAAATCGTATAAGGGTAGTCACCTGCAAATTACATTTTTTTTACAACTACCCTATATCAGTCTATTTTCAGATGGGACCTAAACGCACAGGTGATCTGGATTACGTCATAGAAATTTAGCGGGAAAGCATAAGTAAACATGCAGCATATACGTGTGTACAACATAATAACACGGGTTTTTAATATCTGATACAATGTAAAGTGGTTTTTTTTTTTATTTTAGTATTATTTTTACAACGATGAGAATATAATATACATATATTAAGAAGGCAGGCCCCGGGGGGGGGGGGGGCGGGGCTTGACCCGGGAGGGTAAGCCTCGTTCGGGCATCCGCTTTTAGTATATATATGTTTTTCAAGTTAAAACATTAAATATTTTCTTTGTGGGAAAGTTTGTGGTAGGTAATGGTGATAAAGATTGCCGCTAGACAATAAAACTTCTGCTGATCAAATATTGAAATCTATGTATCAATGTAATATTTCCTCGTACTGATTCCAACGCGGCGGACTATTGAGACCGCGATACTGACCGTCTTCTAATTTTGTATTTAACAAAATTGAATGTAAACTTGTTACAGGGCTTTCGTGAGCAGAGCTCTATATTCATAATAAAAAGATGTGTATAACTTGAATAAATAAGAGAGAGAGAGGGGGGGTTCTTTCCCGGCTAGGCTAATCATGTTTCAGTCTAATTATAACCCGCCCGATCTCTTGCTGATTACAATTTGTTTTATTACTATTTTTATTTCTTCTTAGATTTAGTCTAGTTCAAGTTGACCGTATCTGAAGTCTCGGTATTGTTCTGTTGTACCGGCTATGAATACAGTGCCCGCCGTATAGCCATTTATTGACACATGTATTTTAGCACCGTATTCGTAATGATATATATTATTTTTTTTTTTTTAAATATTGCTTAAGAATAAACTGTATTAATGTGCATGAGCTGGCACCCTTCCCCCCCCCCCCCCCCCCCAAAAAAAAAAAACCCGGCAGCAACTAAATGAATATAAAAATGAATAGGAAATAATTATTTTAAAGCCGGTAAATCAGTAAAACTCCATTAAATTGCTAAATATGGACAATATCTAACAACTAATCGAATTAAAAATTGTGCTCCTTTATTAGGATACAATTATCAATTCCTTATATTGATTTAATTATTGAAAATCAGCGATTCCTCTGTGAATTAAAAGCGGTTTCTCATCCAAAGCTTCCCTTTAACCCTGAACTCAGACTGCGCATGCTTGACCTACAATGACCCGATGTGCAAAACTGTGGAAAAACACGCATTATTTCATTACTTCTCGTAAGTAAGATACTGGGAACATTTAGAGTTGATGTAAGGAATAGGATGAAAGCTCAATAATATTGAAAATCGATCCAGTTCAATTTATCCCTTGAAATATCCCTAACATACGATAACTGATGTGACGTCATTTGTAACGTCACACAATGTTTTCGCGGAACTTTCTCTAACGTCATTGCGTGGAGCACCTTAACGTAGCTGCGTAGGCCGCGATTTTGCGATATTCTCGCATTTTTTACTCAAATATCGCATTTTTGCTGCTCTGTCGCGCTAAAAAATCGCGTACCTCCTTTGCATAAATCGCACTTTGATTGATACAATGCGACAGAACAAGTGTTTCGTCTTTAATTTTCAAAATTGTAAGCCGATTATTCGAATTCCGCGTGGGACATCACGTACGTTTCTATGAAAACTTGGCAGGTATTGCCGACTCTGTATAAATACATACCCAATCTTTCCCCGAAATTCCCGTTTCTCGTACTGACGTTTGTATGCGGGCATTTTTTTCCGTAGATGCGAGCATTTAGTTTTACGTTTTTCTAGCGGTTGTCAGCGGTACGTGCTCTTTTGTCATTATAATACCAAAAGATTCAATAGAGTATGAAATATTTCAATGCAGTCTCGGTATTGACTTTTGTTTGCATAGAAAATGACCGGAAAAGAAAATTACTATATATAGTATACATACAAACACAGTTGAAACACTTTCATAGTATGGGGTAGAGTAGACCGGCTATGTACTCGAAACGTGTCGGCTTGTGGCCAGTACTCAGCAATAACTACGGGTTAGTATCTTCAATGACTTGTAAACAGTTTATAAGTCCTTGAAATCGTCAATGTGAACAATAGTTATACAAATTCCTTAAAAATATTTACAATGCGTGAATTTTAAGTCTTGACGTGCACCCCAATGACCCCATACTCGCAGATTAGACGTTTCCGTAAAATGACTTGTCACGACGCGCTGACATCCGTTGGAACATTAAAAAAAACATTCACAAGACAATTTAATTTCCTTTGAATGAATAGATACTTCATATTTAACCAGCGATTGTTAATGAGGCAAGGCCAACATTTTTCTCTGAAGTTGTGAAAAAAGTCTCGTCGGCGACAAATTATAGCGGTGTATAAGAAACAAAGAATTAATCTTATTTGACCTCATTTGTCATTTAAGTACAGTTCTCTATAAGAATCATGCAAATTGCAAACATCGTGCTACATGCACTTTCACAATTATTGTAAATTTGACCATATTCCAACTCTATGGAACGTTAGAAATCAAAATGTGAATTTTCAATCATATCTGAATCACATGCTGTGAATGGCAACCCTTTTAAAATTTACTATTATTTCTATATAAATCTATTGAAATGTGCTCCTTTTTCCATGCTTATATCTGTTAAACCCAGATAGATGTGAATATCTGTATAATATGAATAAAAAGAATTTATCAAATAGATTTTGCTTTGTTAAACATATTTTTGTGCAAACCAGTCATTGTTTAGTTTATTCAGAATTTAAAACTGAATTTTCTGTTTAAAATCGAAATTTGAGTTATTCCCCTTTATGATTACCTTGACAACAAAAATGGCGGCGCCCATGGAGGAAGGCGCAAAATGTTCCCTCAGCAGGTATTTTGATTCCCCGTGTGGCAAGAGTGATGAATTTAGTGATTCTTTTTTGTTTAATATGACTGATTGTTATAAAAAGATTGCTGGTCATCTTAGAGAGTGCAAAGTCAGTCAAAATATTGTGAGCGAAGGCCATTTGATCGCACTACGAGCCGGTATTTGGTACTGGACGTCCAATACCGATCGTGGTGTAAATGTGTGCGGGACCCACTGTACGATGCGGATTTTTGAGGCACAATGCTGGATCATTGTGCAAATCACAGAGAGGAATATCTAGCCAGATGTGCGAATTGGCACAGCTCATTTAAGATGGGGCCATCTCTGCAGAGTTGGCACAGGTCAGTCTGTTTTTATTTCATTTTTTTATTAGAATAATTTATTGGTCGAGCAGACATTACTGAGATTTAAGATATTTATGAACAATTCACTAGTTTGCTTACTTGGCTGATTCAGAGGAGGGGCAGGGTCCGGACCCCCCCCCCCCTTTGGAATTTTCAAAACATCTGAACATAGCTTTATATACATATTTCATAAGATTAAGTCCAATTCCCCATTTGTTGTCATAATATTTGAAAAATACTTCATGAATTTGTATTATAAGAAATCTTTCATTTTGATAATATTTTGTCGTCAGCTTTAAAAATTTTTTTCTGCTCACTGCTGCAGGCCAGAATTTATTATATACATGTACATTGTTTTCAAATGATGCTGCACTTTCTTATATACAACACATATACATAACACCTAGGTCAATAAACAAGGGCACTAACAGGGGTCTAGAACTCCCATTTCCCGTTGCCCGGGGCAAGTGAAAAGTTGGGTCGGTAAAGTGCAAAGCATGTGTTCACTTGCCCATGGGCAAGTAGATTAGGCCAAGCAAAAAATAAAAAGTTGGTTCTCAGGCTAAATTTTTTCAAATCATATGTGACAGGCAGGTTTTTTTTTTTTTCATAAAACATTTTCAGAACAACTACAAATTGTAATGTAATGATATCTTTTATGCTAGTAATTTGTTTCCTCAGCGTGTGATTGACATTTCTGTCCAGTTTTATTACTTCAGTTTGTACCCATTGAATGACCGCTTGAAATAACATGAAAATTTTACCGACAAACGCAAACACAAGTACATGTACATTTAGACAAGATAAGATATAAGTGGACGTTAGAGATTTAAATCTCAGGTGCAGAACAAGAATACAAATTAATGTCATAGAGAAAATCAATATTTTATCTGAATGAAATAGAACACTTTATTGAACCCTTCGGGTGAACTGAACATAAGAGTTTTACGCATCTGCCTGGCCATGTAAGCTGTCATTTACGCGTTGCTGGTACTGTCACCTTCTCCTTGAACTCCTTGGATCCGCCACTGATGTCCATGCTGACGTCTGTCTGATAATGCTATAAGATATTTAGCCGTCTCGTCTGCATCGTAGATGAGATCAGAGAAATGTTAGCTATGTTTTCACCTTCAACGGAGTCATGCATCAGGGTCCTTATTTCGTAAATTCTCTTGAATTGGATATTTTAGCCCGGGACCTGGGGACTTCCATCTCTCTAGTCTATTTTTTTTTTTTTTTTTTTTTTTTTTTCAATTTTGGGTTGAAAAAAAATGAATGTGGGGGTAAAACACGTATGCGGCGGGGCCTGAGAACCTTTTTTTTTTCTTGGCCTTGGCTGAACTACTTCTACCGGTAGGACAGGGTTTTGATTTATTCTGATTTCTGAAGAATCAAGCACTCAATTTTTAGCTAGATATGCCACATTTCAACATGACCTTTAAAATAAGTTGCAGTATACCTTTCCTTCTCTACATGTAATTTTTGATGGGCAAGTGATTTTATTGATCGGGTAAGTAAATTTTGCCCGTGGCAAGTAGGTTTTGAAAAAAATTCTAGACCCCTGACTAAGAAAACAATAAGAAACAGAATAGGACACAAAAAATGAATCAGTAATATACCACATCAAGTCATTATCTTCCGCCCGCAGTGCTATTATCGGAAAATAATGACGTGTGCACTAACCAATTAGAATCGATGTTACATTCTCTTTATATAATATTACATCATAGATATTCCTTGTTGATACAAAAAAGTATTTATTTGAAAATATTTTTTAAGACTGTATTACTGATAAAACGAGACATGTATATCTTTTTCTAAGTTACTAATAATGTTGAAAATAAGAATTTATAATTGATTTATATTCATAAACTTTTACTGTCAATCATTTGTTATAGAAATGGACCAAATCACAGAGACAGAGGATTCCTCTATAACAGAAATTTCGATTAAAGTAAGTAAAAGAGCAGTAAAGTATAATTTTCTGGTTTTTTTTTCCAAGAGTTGTAAGAGTTGCCTACTTCACATGAATAATGCATTATTTATACATTATAGGCCATCAATGTACTGGACTCAATAGAAAAGATGAAAACTACCATTGGACAACATTCTGAAGATATATCATCTACAATAGTAAGCTTTATAAATATTTTTTTTCTCTCAATAATTTGATTTTTCATAGCGTAGCAGAACAGTAGGTTAGACCTTAAGGAAATACTAGCTGCCTCATTAATCTGTTATATTAAGGTGATGTCTTTATGTATAAAATCTATTAAGGACTTTCTTCAGTGATGATGAACAATGCTTCCATTATGACCCTGTACAGAAGTCAAATATTTCTAAGCAAAAACAGAGAATTTTTTTTGGATGATTATAATACTTTTGCTTCTAATGTTAGGAAGATAGATAATACTAGAAAGGTTTCTTGTTGCGGTTGCAACAAGAGTGTCTTCCTCCTATACAATTTTTGGTTTGGAAATATGAAGGACGTCACATTACATGTATTTATATTATATATTTAAGTTTTCAAATAGCAGTAACATTAAATTTTCAAACCGATAATTGTTGGTGAGCAACCATTTGATTTTTTTTGGGGGGGGGGGGGGGGGGGGGGGCAGGAATTCTATTGCCAGCCGGTAAAATTTTTTCAGCAATTTCCTGAGCAGGCCATTTTTTTCAGCCATTACCAGAGTCGGAGAAAAATTTTCGCCGGTTCTTCGGGCCGGATTTAAACAAATTGTCAAATGTTGTGAATGTCTGTGTAAGTTAAACTCCCCGCTGTTACAGAGTATGAGTTAATAACCGTTCCTTCAGATGTCTCTTTGCAATTAGCGAATTTCAGACAGATTGTATGATGTTTAAATAGAACCTTTTCTAGATTTTTGTGACTATGCGTATTAGGTCTCTGGTAGATACAGCTATGTGAACAGTTTGTATTTATATTAATTAATTTTTTGACTTTAAATTGTCTGGCACAAAGGGCCAGCAAAAATTTCCATATCATGCAATGTATCCTTACTTTTGCATGGTCCGGGAAAAAAAATTGCCGGCCCTTTGGGCCGGTCCATATTTTTTTCAGCATTTTTCAGAGCCGGGATTTTTTTTTTTTTTGCAAATTCTTCCTGCCCCCTTCCCCCATAAAAAAGGCGAGCTCGTAGCTGTAGAACCAATTTTCTTGAGAAGAGAAATGGTAATAACAAGTTACGTTCAATATATATATATAAATACCATGAGGTTCTTGCTGTGCAGGTTCAAATTTGGACCCCCCCCCCCTTCCCTTTTTTCAAAGTTTATTTTGAATTTCCATCATGGCGACATCGTTCAATATAAACAGAACTGTTTTCGAAAAACGAGGGGAGGGAAGAATGTTGGAGAAATTGTTCATCAATTTGTAAATAAACCAACCGAAAATTATGTTCGAACGTTTGCTAGAATTAGAAATTAAACTTGATGTTCAAAATATAGTTATTGAAGTTTAGAAACAGGTTTGTAGGTTAGAAATCGGAATCAAACTACCACTTTTTGTGTGTAAATTCTGGTTTGTAGCTGATCTCTTCTAAATTAATCAACTGTTTTAAAATCAAATTGTGTATATCGAAATGTATTTATGAAATGCATATTCATCATTGCCGTGAAATCGGAATTTGAAAATCTCAACACTGCTTTTCTCGAGTCGGACTCGGACTACCAATTTTAGTGTGCGCCCGATCTGTTGGCGTGAAGGTGTATCGAAATACCCAACTCAAAATTTCGATGCTCATATCTTTTCAACAGTAAGAGATAGGAAAAATCAGAAAGACTAAATAAGACAGATATATGGATAAAAAAATAATAATATTGAAATTTTTAGGAAACTTCATAAGCTTATTTTTTGTTTACTATTAACATAAGCAAAAAAGTGTCTTCCTCCTATGAACTTCTGAATTTGGAAATATGAAGGACGGTGAAGGACGTCATCGTAATAAATCGTTACAGTGTGCATCTTGCATTTCATATCTTGCATGGCTGTCGACTTTCAAAAAGAATGGAAATTGTAGATAGCAAAATACGAGATATTTAAGCTTACAAATAGCAAAACATGAAATTTTCGGTCCTTTTGAGTAATTCGACGCTCCCGTCAAATATTTGAATCTACTAAAAAACATGATAAAAGAAAATAACAGAGACCAAAAATAAAAAAGACCAATCTAGCTTTTACTCCAAACGTAACGTTGGAGAACTTTCATTGTCCTAGCTTACAGGGTTCTTGAGAAATCGCTGATCCAATTTTCCACGGTTACGAAAACAATAGGTCTTCCGACGGAAGTCGGAAGACCTAAATATCAAGGGCACTAATTGGAATTGTTAAAAGTCCTTGTATACAGAATAGAGGTCAACTTCATATATTTATTACGGGTCCCTGTAAAGTGCGAAACGAAACAAAAACGAAACGAAACGAAACGAAACAAATCGAAACGAAACAAATCGAAACGAAACGAAACAGATCGAAACGAAACGAAACCAATCGAAACGAAACGAAACAAAACATAAAACTTAAAGAAAATGAGAAAAAGAGGAAAAATCGCCGAGAACGAATATTTCAAGACAAGATCAACATGTAATATTGCCTTAATCCAAGAGTTCTACATTTGTAACAAGTGCCGAGAAGGTTTCTTGGAAGTGTCAAAGTTGACAATTAAAAAAAGTAAATGTCAAATGCCATTCATGTATTTAAGAGGAGGTAAAGGGAGGGGATAGAAAACCACGCTATGACACCCTAGTGAGATCATAAAACGGGGTGGGGGCACATTTCAGGAAAAAAAGTCTTATTCTTTTTCAAACGAAATTTGCCCCCCAGTTTTTAATTGTTCTCATTTTTCTGATGAAATTTTCAAATACACATAACGGAACAGTTCCGTTTCCTCTGCGCTAGACTCCTCCCTGCTAAATAATATTTTCCGTCTATGACGAGGTTATTCATCCCATTCACTCTCCTTTAAAATGGAATTGTGCATATACCGTATATATTATGTTTTAATCGTCAATTTTAATTCTTTAAAAAACCCTCCAGCCACAAGAACTAACGGTTGAAGGCAATAATGAGGGGGTGGACAGGGACAAAGGGAGGGGAGAGAAAGGGGCGGGAGGAGAGAAGAAGGGGGCGAGAGAAGGGACAGATGATTGGGAGGGTAACAGTAACCCCCCACAAATAGGAAATTACTTTTAATATAAATAATCTTGCTCTTATGCGTTCATGTAAATAATCTCAGTTTTAAAAATTACCACGAAATTCATCTATATATACCTTAAAATTTTTTTCCCGATTGCTTCGCTCGCAGCAATTTTGAATTCATTTTTCAAATACTTCGTGCTAATCTCGCTTCGCTCACCTTAGTTTTACATCTAAACAGGTCTATTTCCTTTTTCAAGGTTTAAAAAAGGAAATAACCCAAATAACTTCACTATTGCACCAATTTACACTTTAGAGTTTAAATATTTGCCTTGACCGCCCAAGACCCCCTCCCCCCGCGGGGAGGGGGCGGCAGGAGGAGAGTGGTACCCCCTGACCCTTCAATAAGATCTTGTCTTGAAATATTCGTTCTCGGCGATTTTTCCTCTTTTTCTCATTTTCTTTAAGTTTAAATATGTTTTGTTTTGTTTCGTTTCGATCTGACAGTGTTTCGTTTCGTTTCGATTTGTTTCGTTTCGATGTGTTTGGTTTGGTTTCGATTTGTTTCTTTTCGTTTCGTTTTTGTTTCGTTTCGCACTTTACAGGGACCCATTTATTACTTGTGACAAGAGGAAGAATCCAATTAATTTCAATGTTGCAGATTGGAGAGGCATATTTAAAATCTTTGTTTTTAGCCTTGAAAGCCAATTTTTATGTGATTTTCATTGAAGATATTGGTTTATAGAAATTAGATCGTTTAAAAGCTGCATATTTGTATTTGATTACATTGACATTGATGCCATAAGACTAGGGATGCTACACATTGTGTTCCTTAGATAGTTTGAGAGGTTTATTTTCCTTGTGTTGTTTTACATGTACTTTGTCTAAAGCTCAAAAGTTGGTCAGAAGAGCTGAACTAAAATATGAATTCGTGATACATGTAAATGATTGATAGAATTCATTATAGGATACCCATGAAATGTAAGCAACAGAAGGAATGGAAACTTCAAGTGTGCAACATTCTGAAGAAATATTATCTGCACATGTAAGTAATACTAAGTATTTTACGTGATCAAAAGTATGATTATTATGTTACCCAATAATACTTCAGAACATGTCTAGGGGCCCGTCTATTTATACCCCCTTGCAAACGCAGGCCTGCATCTAGGCGGGCTAGCGTCAACAATAGGTTTCCAGATAGGTTTCCAGACTATAAGTCAAGTTTGATAGATGCTAGTGCAATGAGATTTCTTATACTAACTCACCATGAGTCAAGGATGACCCCTACTGATTTTGGGATCAAAAGGTCAAAGTCATAGGTCTCTGATTATTAGTCCCCTACCTGCTCGCTGGAGGGGACTTATAGTTTCCACCCCGTTTTTCTGTCCGTCCGTCTGTCTGTCTGTCTGTCACACTTTAGTTTTTCAGATTTTTTTTTTTTTTTTTGCTTTCGTTGCATATATTGAACTCAATTTTGGCATGTTAGTTTATCTCAATGTGATACAGATCAAGTTCGAGTTTGTTTCGATTCACCTATTTTTACAAGAGTTGTGGCCCTTGGACTTAGCAAATTTCAAGAAATTCTCAGTTTTCCGGACTTTTCTTCCAAGGTATTGCAGATATTGAAATAATCTTTTATATGTGAATACATTTAAGTGTTATACAGCTCAGCTTTGAGTTTGATTCCGATTGACCTATTTTTACAAGAGTTATGGCCCCTGGACATAGCAGATTTCATGAAATTCTCAGTTTTCCGGACTTTTCTTCCATGGCATTGCAGATATTGAAATCATTTTTGGTATGTGAATTTATCTCAGTGTGATACAAATCAAGATCGTGTTTCAATTTGATTGACCCATTTTTACAGGAGTTATGGCCCCTGAACTTAGCAAATTTCATGAACTTCTCAGTTTCCAGTCTTTCATGTTTGTTGTTGTAGATATTGAGCTGATTTTCCACATGCAGATACATTATAGTATGATAAAGAGTAAGTTGAAGTTGGGTTTGATTTATTTGTTCTTACAAAAGGTATGGCCTCATAGCAAATTTCATTAAATTTTCCTGTTTTCCAGACCTTTTTCTAATACACATATTGAACTTATTTTGATGTTGGATTCATCTTTTGGTGTAAGTAAAGGTCAAGGCAGTGTTGAAGTACATGGATTAATGCCGGTAGGGGACTTATATCGCTTGCGATTCAAAAATTTATTGAAAATGGTTTCATAACCATACTGGAGCTTGTATTGCACCTACATGTATGATCATGAAACTTGTTTCCCATGAATCCTTTTAATTTTGGGGTCCAAATATCAAAGGTCAAGGTCATTATCATAGGAAAATGGTTTCCAGACCATATTTGAGCATGTATTGCACCTGACCAGAAATGTATCTTATGAATCAAACGAAGATGACCCCTATTGATTTTGGGGTCCAAAGGCCAAGGTCACAGGAATTCCATAATTGAAAATGGACAATATTTGAGTCTATATAATACCTAGTATGATTATGAAACTTGCCGCAAATGTTACCAATGAATCAAGGATAGCCCCTATTGCATTTTGGATGTTTCCCATCAATAAAAAATGACCCCTATTGATTTGTGGTCAAAGGTCAAGGTTATAGAAATATGATGATTGAAAAAGGTGTCTGGACCATATTAGAGCCTGTATTTCACCTATTATCATGAAAGTTGCCAAAAATGTTTCCGATGAATCGAGGATTATTGAATTTGGAGTCTAAAGGTTAAAGGTCAAGGTCATAGGGCAATTCATGAATATTGTAAGTCTGCATATTCATGCTTACATTTAAGTTTGCAACTCAGCACTTCGTATCTTTGATGCATTTTAAGCTCATTCTGCATACAAATCGTCATGCGGGAGAAATATGGCATTAGATTTAGGGCTAAAAACGGCCCTCATCTTATCTACTCAATGATTTTGGTTGGCTACTACTTTGATACTATACACAAGAACTTTCTCTAGTGACATAACTGCTCAAAACATGTTTGTGAAAAATTAAAGAGTATAGGGTTTACAGATGGATAATGAGTTAGTTAATTTTCTATGAATGTTGGTAATGTTTTCAAATTTGCATCTTATTTTTTCAGAGTTCGTAAAGAACCATTGTGACATTTTCCCAACAATCCAATTGGAGCGATGATTGTGTGGAATTAAAATTGCCAAAAATCAACATTATCATGGAATCTTTAAATGTCAGTCCCCTAAGGTCTCAGTTAAAAACCAACATGAAAGATGTCAAGCCATCTATAATATACTATAAACGCAACACAGAGGAATCCATCAATTTAAAGTTGTATTATAATAAATTATTGTGATTGTACATTTTTTGTTTTATCAAACTGGGTTTAGCAAGTATACAAGGTCAAGAAATGCATAAATTACAAATTTTCCTTCCTTTTTAGCCCTTTTTTTCTGGCTGATGAAATATTTTGCATAAAAATGTTTTTAAAGCAATTAAAAGTCATATCATGATGTTTTATCATGATTGTAAAGTTTTTGCTATATCAAGCTGGGTTTAGCAAATATTGAAGGTCAAGATATGCGAAAAAAAAAAAAAACCAGAGTTATCCCCCCTTTTTTAGTACAAATTTTCTGGCTGATGATATATTTCCACACAAATGTGTTTGAATCGAATTAAAGTCATATCATGATATCTTATTATGATTGTAAAGTTTTTGCTATATCAAGCTGGGTTTAGCAAATAATTAAGGTCAAGATGTGCAAAAAATAGCAAAAAACACAAAGAGTTGTCCCCTTTTTAAGTCCAATTTTTGTGGCTAATGAAATATTTTGCATAAAAATGTTTTTAAAGCAATTAAAAGTCATATCATGATGTTTTATCATGATTGTAAAGTTTTTGCTATATCAAGCTGGGTTCAGCAAATATTTAAGGTCAAAATTTGCAAGAAACAGCAATTAACACATTTAAAGAGTTATCCCCCTTTTTAGCACTATTTTTCTGGCTGATGATATATTTGCACAAAAATGTTTTTGAATCAAATAAAAGTAATATCATGATATTTTATTATGATTGTAAAGTTTTTGCTATATCAAGCTGGGTTTAGCAAATATTTAAGGTCAAAATTTGCAAAAAATAGCAAAAAACACAATTTAAGAGTTGTCCCCCTTTTAAGTCCAATTTTTCTGGCTGATGAAATATTTTGCACAAAAATGTTTTTGAAGCAATTAAAAGTAATATCATGATATTTTATTATGATTGTAAAGTTTTTGCTATATCAAGCTGGGTTTAGCAAATATTTAAGGTCAAAATTTGCAAAAAATAGCAAAAAACACATTCAAAGAGTTATCCCCCTTTTTAGCACTATTTTTCTGGCTGATGAAATATTTTGCACAAAAATGTTTTTGAATCAGTTTAAAGTCATATCATGATATTTTATTATGATTGTGAAGTTTTTGCTATATAAAGCTGGGTTTAGCAAATATTTAAGGTCAAAATTTGCAAAAAAAAACAGCAAAAACACATTTAAAGAGTTATCCCCCTTTTTAGCACTATTTTTCTGGTTGATGAAATATTTTGCACAAAAATGTTTTTGAATCAATTAAAAGTCATATCATGATATTTTATTATGATTGTAAAGTTTTTGCTATATCAAGCTGGGTTTAGCAAATATTTAAGGTCAAAATTTGCAAAAAATAGCAAAAAACACATTTAAAGAGTTATTCCCCTTTTTAGCACTATTTTTCTTGCTGATGAAATATTTTGCACAAAAATGTTTTTGAATCAGTTTAAAGTCATATCATGATATTTTATTATGATTGTGAAGTTTTTGCTATATCAAGCTGGGTTTAGCAAATATTAAAGGGCAAAATTTGCAAAAAATAGCAATTTCATGCATTTTTGCTATTTATATGATTACCACTCTTTTCCATAAGCTATATTTCAAATTACTTAATTCTTCGTTGATTTCATTATTATATATCTTGAAAATGTGAGCATCAAATTTAATGAATAAATAGTACAATTGGAATTTCTTCAATTTGTTACTTGTTTTTGTTTATGCTCAAATGTTGCATTTTTCACATTTTTGCAGCTTATATGGCTGGCAAAACAAGTTTGTCGTTACCATAGCAACCACGAGTAAAATTTGGTATAAACAAGTTTGAATTAATAATAAGTGCTTGGAAACCTAATACCATGCAAAGTTTCATCACATTCTATTGACCCCCATGTAGCACCTATTGCATGATTTTTACAGAGAACTGTACTTAAAATGGCATTCAAACAATGGAAAAAATTCCATGGCGATTCTCACATTCAAATAATGTGTTGCTAGATGTGGACTCCATGGAAATAAAGGGAAACGGAAGTTTGATTTCTATTTCACTTTTTTTTCATTCAAAATCTCATTGAAATCGAAAAAAATCTCATTGCTTTTTAGCAAATGAGATTTTTATCTCATTACTCTGCAGGGCTAGTGCAATATTAGATCAAAGTTTACTAAGCTCACGAGTCACCTAATAAGTGCGGAAACTAATAAAGCATGTCAGACAGAATAATTATGTTTTACTCAAATTACTGCATGTTCAGCATTTTATAAAATTAATTAAAATTTAAAAAATTTAATCAAAATCCCTACGTACCTTTCATAGACATCTATCAAGAGTCACTCAGCTATGTAAATACATGTAGCATTTACGTCATGTATTCATTTCCTGCGTCTGCCACATCACGGCGATGCTTATTTAAAGTTCTGGTTTATCCAAACTTGATAAATATTACGTAATTTCCCTGTTCACTTTAAGTACTGTTTTTCAACTTAATGTACTGAAACAGTGTTTCATTGTCCTCGACCGAGCTAAGAACTTTTAAAATACATAAAAGGCGCGATATTCATAAAAATAAGAATTTTCGTACGATAATGAAATAAAACAAAGGAGGAGATCTCCAACAAAACCAGTTTGCAGCACCCACAGCAAAACCCAAAACACCCAATGCAAAAACACAGAGCAGACAAAGGAACGTCAACGCACAACACAGAAACATCAAACACAAAGGACTGCATATAAACCAACGAGACCAATGGGCAACCGGTGCCGACTTAGGACGGCCATTTAATTGCCACGGAAATAGCAAAAGGTGTAGTTATCCTGGATTACATGCGCACAACCCTCCCACTTTTCCGATTATCTAGAACTCTCGAAAAACGTATACAGTTGGGTGTAAAACAACCTCCTCACTGCCAGATGACCACACACAAACAAGACCGCAAAACGCAGGGGCCCAAGCAACACATGTGTACAAATGAATATGTAAATAGATATAAAAGAGGACGTGCGTATTTACAATCCGTGCTTTGTCGCCGCGAGCTTATATGTATGTTATCACCCGAGGAGTCCGACTGACATTCAGAGAGGACAGGCCCTGACGGGCCCTGTCTTCTCTAAAGAAGTTTGGACAGGGCCCGTCATGAAGTCCCGTTGTCACAGTAAGTCAGAGTGCAAGTTTTAAGAATGCGCTGGTACACAGGCCGAAAGATCATCTGGCAATTATTCGTATGCGCCTCTAAAAATTTTTAAGTAGCATATATACCCGGACGATCTTTCCGCCTATGCGCTGGTACAAGACTGTAGATTGGTCAAATACCAAGCCAAGTGTCCGTCCGACTGGTGATATTTATTAGGATCATATTCAGGGTATAAAATGCGTTTGATGATTCTGACGCATTTTCGATGGTTATGTTGTCTATCTTTGATCCTTCTTATATTATTAATTATGTCACCATAAAATGGTTGTGAAATACCTAAAGTAATATACCCTGTTGCCTGTATTGGTCCGAATTTCAAAAGAAGTTGACAATGTTTCCAGAAAGTCTTAACTAGCTTGTGAAAGCGAAAACCTTGTCCTAAAAGTTTCTTGGTAATATGTAAATTTCTACTTTGAAAATCCAAAACATCAGTACATGCTCTAGCATATCGGATGAGCTGTGAAATGTAGATACCATGATAAGACGAAAACCCAAGCCCCCCTCCCCCCGATATCAAATGAACCGTGCCTAAATTTATGGCAACACCTTTTATTTAGATGAAATATGTCAACATTGGAACAACTTCCAGAAAAACATATATATATATCCTACATGTTGTTTTGGATGTATGACCTAATGTTGGTCCTATGTTATGTTTCATTCTTTTACTGTTTTATATATATGATGTTGGCCAAACGTTAAGAATTTGACAAACAATGGCGTATCGTCTCCCGAGGTTGTTGGCTATCATCATCATCATCTTGATCATCATCGTCGTTGTCATCATCACAGACATCGCGAAAGTTTTTACAACTAACCAGACATTTTTGACCTTTTGTAGAAATTCAAACAAGTTCATTAATAAAAAGTTGAAATATATTACCAGACCGAAGCAAATTTTACCAGGTTTGTCTGGTATGTCTAGTGACTTTCGGATTGACTATCATCATCATCTTTAAATAAGATTAAGTGGATATGCCCCGAGTCGGAATAAAAAAAGCATAGAGCTCTAGGGAATTATCAAAGACCTAATAGATGCTAAACTTGCCTGAAGAAAATAAAGTCATAATGTCAGACAGAATGCTTAAAATACTGCACGTACACATTTTATGATAATTAATTAAAATTAAAATTTTTAAATCAAAATCCATACGTACCTTTCATTGACTTTTATCAACAGTCATGGAGCTAGCATTTATTCATTGTCTGCGTCTGCCACATCATCATGATCGTGGCACATATATAATGGGTTCTGGTTTATCCAAACTTGATATTACGTAACTTAGTACTGTTTTTCAACTTAATGTACTGAAACAGTGTTTCGTTGCCCTTGACCGAGATTAAGCCCCGTTTACACTATCAAAGTTTTCTTGTACAAGAAAACTTGGTCAAAGTTTTTGACGCAACTTTGATAGTGTAAACGATCCAAGAAATTTTTGATCAAAGTCCGTCAAAGAACTTTGATGGACTTTGACAGAATAGAACTCCATCCAATTTTTCTTGAAACTTGGACGGACTTTGACGGGAATCGACCAATCAGAATAGAGATTAAAAATTACACCAGTAGTATTTAAGGCCGATGGATACTTTTGAAATTAGCCTGTTTACCCTGTATTTTTTTGGATAAAATTGAAAGAACAACTTAATATCTTGCAATTGAAACCTTAATCTAAGAGATCAACCACATATTTTCTTAAAAAATACAGTTCAAGGCCACCCATTGAAAATACAAAATGGCTATTTTCAACAAATACATAATATAGTTATAACATGTACACTTATTTATTGATGAATGTTCTGAAACATTTTCTTTTACATCAGTTTTATGGAAAATAATTCAGTATACATTCTTAATAGAAAAATTGTAGGAATTTCTCATGACAATATGAAATTTTGGTATTTTTAAACCTTAACGTTCATTGAAAAAAAGTAATGATTTTTCACTTTATTGCCAATTTCTCAAAATCTAAGTTGTTAAGGTATACTTTTATTTGCATTAATATTAAGAACTAAATCTTAGGTCTATAAAAAGACTTACTAGAAGAAGCCTACCCAGAGTATTTGTGTACAATTGTATATTGAATATGTATACCCCCTTATTTCAAACATCAATTTTGTTATAAAATTTTTCAATTTCATGCAAAATTTCTTTAAATCTATGTGTAATAATGTATACTTTATTTCATAAATAATAGGAATTATATATTATGTTTCAAAAAAGTAGCAATAGAAGAAGCCTCCCCTCACCTATTGTATATGACTGCACTAAGAATACATATACCCCCTTAATTAAAATGTCAATTCATTTAGTAAATATGTTCACTTTCTTGCCAATTTCTCAAAATCTAAGGTGTTAAGGTATACTTTTATTTGCCATAATATTAAGAACTATATCTTAGGTCTATAAAAAGACTTATTCGAAGAAGCCCACCCAGAGTATTTGTGTACAATTGTATATTGAATATGTATACCCCCTTATTTCAAACATCAATTTTGTTGTAAAAATTTCACTTTCATGCAAAATTCTTTAAAACTATGTGTAATGATGTATACTTTATTTCATAAATAATAGAAATAATATATTATGTTTCAAAAAAGTAGCAATAGAAGAAGCCTCCCCTCACCTATTGTATATGATTGCACCTTGAATACATATACCCCCCTTAATTAAAACATCAATTTATTTAGTAAATATGTTCACTTTCATTACAATTTCTCAAAGCCAAAGGAGTTAAGACATACTTTAACTTGCATAAATATTAAGAACTATATCTTAGGTCTATAAAAAGACTTATTAAAAGAAGCCTTTCCACAGTATTTGTGTGCAATTGTATATTGCATATGTATACCCCCTTATTTTGAGCATCAATTTTGTCGTAAAAATGTTCACTTTCATGCAAATTTTTTTCAAATCTATGTGTTATGATGTAAACTTTATTTCATAAATAATAGGAATGATATATTAAGTTTTAAAGAAGTCACAATAATAGAAGCCACCCCTCACTTATTGTATTTAATTGCACCTTGAATACATATACCCTCTTATATAAAACATCAATTTTATAGTAAATATGTTCACTTTCATGCAAAATTTTGTAAAATCAAATCTGTAAATATGCTATTTTTATCTCATAAATAAAAACAAACATATATCAAGTTTATGAAAAGTCACTAAACTCTTTATTTAGTAAAGAAGAAACCTACCCTCACCAATTATGTATGACTGCATCTTGAATATATATACCCCTCATTTGAAACATCGATAATTTTGTTATAACACTTACTTACTTCAATCATGTTCATGCAAAATTTCTTGAAATCTCATGTGTAATTATGAATAGTTAATTCTTAAAAATAGTAATGTTTTTTTTCAAAACCTATAATAGATGAAGCCTTTCCTCAAATATAATGTATGACTAGTAAATCAATGTACTTCTTGAATAAGAACATTGCCACGAAAATGAAATTTCCATACGTTTTATGAAAATTCATGACAGAAGACTTCATGAACATAATATGAATCATTTATAAACTCCATACGTTCAAGAGTTTAGATGCTGAGCAACATTCTTAGTTTGTTTATTTATTTAATTTATTCATTTATTTATTTTTTTTTTTTTTTTGGTGTTAAGTTGTTGTTTTTTACATGCATTTAGGGATTCTATCAATCTTTGTATCTTAGAGTCTCCAACTGCCTCACAATTCACTGTGGGTCCAATTGTGCCAATCAAGTCAGTACATATGTCTTTATATAGACACAGAGTTACACAGTCTTTACCAGTAATGATAGGATCATTCAGTCCTTATACATGTTACTATAAGATACTCAAACCATGTTTATCAAATAATTTGAATGTACAACTACAAGTAAATAATCATAATATTCATAACAAATCCAGAACAATATATGAAACATGCACTTTAATTTAACACATTGAAATCTTGGCCCTGTCAAGGACAGAGCTGCTGAGAGCAGCCCACAATTCAAGAGCTGACATGCTGGAATAATTATCCATGTTAACTTAACCTCTTCCCAACCCCTTCACAAGTTACCCAGCCTGTTGAAGTGTTTGACATGGACTATGCACAGCTCAAATTCTGACTGTCATACATTTCCGATCATCTAAGCCAGGATGTATCTCCTCAACCAACATGCTGAGAGAAATTTTAATGGAATTAAACCAAAAATTTTTAGAACTTACGATTTTGTGGTTAAATTATGCTTTAAGATGGCTTCTTGATGTCGCAAAAGAGACAAATTTGGCAAAATGCCCCTTTGAACAGTGAAATATCACCATATTTGTCTAAAATAATCTCATTTTCTGTACCTGCGACCACTAGTCCGACTTGCAGACCTACGACGGTGTTATCTGTTTTTTCGTCTTCGAAGACGAAAAAACAGATAACACCGTCGTAGGTCTGCAAGTCGGACTACTGCGACCACATGTTATTGCTACTTAGGAAACCGGCGACGCATTGTAAAATCTGAACCGGATGCGCGAAAGTTCCCATCGGCCTTAAGTATTGAAGAAAGAAATAAAAGCAATTTAGAAATGTTAAAACTAAAATATGTAGAGACAAAGACAAACGATGCGATGCAGTGAATTTCATCTGCGATAATTTTAGAAATCATGGGAAAATTTCCTTGAAACCGTGTCCTTTTTATGTATTGACTCCAATAAGCAATTAAAAATAAAAACTATAATGTTTTCATGAGGAATATTTACAATATTGGCAGGATTCATCTTTGTTTTGGTGCATATCAACCGCGTTTTCTTGTACAAGTCGTCAAAGAACTTTGATAGTGTAAACAGGCGACTTCGTCCAAGAAAACTTTGACCAAGTTTTCTTTGACGGACTTTGACCAAGAAAACTTTGATAGTGTAAACGCGGCTTTTTAAGGCCCCTTCACATATGGACGAAAGCCCTTCGACGTCAACTTGCGCAAACTGGCGAATAAGGTTTTTGCAAAATTCGTTTCCGTTTGCATATCAACGTTATACTTCGTTGTCGACTTCGCGCGCATTCGTTTGTGAGCGTCATGATTCGTTCCGGTTAGTTCTGTTCGTCGTTAAATTTTGAACATGTTCAAAATTTCTCAGCGAATAAAATTTTCGTCCATCATTCGTAAGTATTCGTTATAATGCGTTATAATGCGTTAATCATTCGGTATGCATTCGTTATATGTTCGTCGACGTTCGCAAGGGACTAGAATGTGACCTACTGTTTTGCATATTACACAACATATTTGCATTCCAGGCGACTGAAAGCGCACCTTTGCGATATTTTACTTATAGGTGCGACCTGTAACGAATAGCGACGATGCGTAAATAATATTCAATCGGCGAATAAAAACGAATTATTGCGATAGGTTGACGATACGAAACGAACAGAAAACGTTTTAGTATAATAATCATTACGAAGGGTTACCACTGCATATGAATACATGTAGCAACAAAAGCTAAATTCGAAACATCTTACAAATTTATTTAAATTTTTATTGTGAAAAGGGAATTATTCTGGAAATTACTTAATTGTTCAAATGGAAGATACATAACGTTTGGTTCTTCAGTGTACGACTGCAATAGCCTATTAGGGAGTGCAACATCTATCAGTATATCAGATGCCGTATCAGATGGAGAAGAGAAACCAGAGCAGGTCGTATCTTCAGAAAACCATGGCTGCATTACGACATGTGGCGCCAATTTGGAATGAATGATCAACTCATGATTGAGCTCAGGAGAGAAAATCCTAGAACCTTCAAGAAATTGGACTTTTTGGCTGCATATCACTGCTTCTGAAACCCCCCCCCCCCCCCCCCCCCCCCAATTAGAATTGATAAAGAAAACTATACCCCCAAAACAATTCAATCTTAATGAACTTCTGTTTTCTGAGTGGCCTTGACCTTTAAGAGATAAATAAGAAATTCATGTGTTTGTTAATTTCTTTTTTATATTAATAACCTAAAACGACAAGTTCATATCTATAAACTTGACCTTTAATCCTAAACTTACCTTGAATAGCTTTGAGGGAAAGCTCAGATCATGCAAAACATTTTGCGAAGTCTGCTGAATTAGTATTTTCATATCCTATATTATCACTGGTTAACAAATGACCTTGATCTTTAAGAAATTGCCCATTTTATTGACATGTCAAAAAGCTCACAATCAAAAACAATTTGTCGATGTATGATGATAATATGAACAGCCTATACATAAGAAGTTGAGTGTAATCCCCCTTGATATAATTATAACTCTTATATAATTATTAAACACATGGATGTATTTTTCTAACATTGTATATACATTCTTTCATATCATTTGGGCAAGAAATACATTTTAATGAATGTTTGAAATATTTGTATGAAGTAAATGCTATAATTTAGCTATAAAGTGACCTTGACTTCTGAACGACATTAAGTGACCTTTGACCCAAAGTGGCGTTATCCAAATGAACAAGCTTCTGAAAAAAATTCAAATTCTGATGTATATACATATAATATTAGGATGTACATGTATATGAGCTCAGACGGACAGATAGAGAGGTGGACTAAATGATGGACTCAAAGACAAGCTTTTATCGGTGATCATAAAAACATCAATAATTTGCTTTGAACAAACAGTTCATGAAATTTATTTTCACGTTTAGTGTATATTACAAAAACAGCCGCATAGTTCTTGGATTAGGACTACTAGGCCGATTTTATGGCTGCTTCCTTCCCGATCCCCTCTACACGTACCTTTCCCCTTTCCTCTTGGCATAATTGTACTAACGTCTACAGAAAATGTCATGTCTGTTAAACGCAGGTGCGGCTAGCTTCGAAAGCGTTCGTATCAATGCGCAACGCTGCGTAAACTTTCGCATATCTACGCTCATAATCGCAAGTGAAAACATAGGTAATCACAGATTACGAAGCTCACCTCGTGACAGCAAAATTCAATTCAAACATATTTCTTAGTACATGTATATTGGCTTTTAAAGGCAAAACCACTCAAGCAGAAAAAGTAGGTCAAGGTCATTTTATGAAAGTTTGATCAAAGATACATCCAATATGCAAGTTTGGTACATGTAGCAGTTATACTTTGCTCAATATTGGCTTTATAGAGCAAAATCACTCAAGCGGAAAAAGTAGGTCAAGGTCATTTTATGAAAGATTGATCAAAGATACATCCAATATGCAAGTTTGGTACATGTATCACTTATACTTTGCTCAATATTGGCTTTTAAAGGCAAAATCACTCAAGCGGAAAAAGTAGGTCGAGGTCATTTTATGAAAGTTTGATCAAAGATACATCCAATATGCAAGTTTGGTACATGTAGTAGTTATACTTTGCTCAATATTGGCTTTATAGAGCAAAATCACTCAAGCAGAAAAAGTAGGTCAAGGTCATTTTATGAAAGATTGATCAAAGATACATCCAATATGCAAGTTTGGTACATGTATCACTTATACTTTGCTCAATATTGGCTTTTAAAGGCAAAATCACTCAAGCGGAAAAAGTAGGTCGAGGTCATTTTATGAAAGTTTGATCAAAGATACATCTAATATGCAAGTTTGGAACTGAAATGCTCGACGGTGCATAAATGCAGTATATGAGAAAATAATTTATGCTTTTATTTCTTTCATGTTTTATCCATGTTTTGATCATTTTATTGTTAAAATGATATACTGTCATGACAGGACGGGTGGCTCGAATTTACTCGTAATTTTCTAAGTCCACGATCGTATATTTTTCTAAGAAGCATAAAGTAAACGTAATTTTGTTTTAAGAGGGATATGATATAGATGTATAATTGTTATTCAAACCAGAATTACTATGTTTTATTTTGTATATTTGATGAAATCAACTTTGACAATCTGTTCGTAATGTTTACGTACGGCCGATTGCCGACTTCGTACAGGATGGATGCTACTCACCTTATTTTTACATGTCATTGTACCTTTCGTAAACCCGGTTAGGATTCAGTCTCTGAATATGTATATTAGGTTATCATTTAGTTAATTCCACTTGAAAGTGATTAGAAAGTCGTTAAATCCCGTTTATTTACATCGCGCACTTGTCAAATTCTTCGTTTGCGCCATCTTGGTTGCTGCGTCTGCATTATGTCAAATATCATTGTGCCTCCAAAATTCAACTTATTCTACAAATAACTAAAACAATTAATGTGTTAGCAATTGAGAATTTCATTGAAGCTTTACCTGACACTGACATAAGGCTGCGACTTAAAGAAGTTGGTCCAAAAACTATTATGGAAGCCGAAAGCATTGCTGTGAGGTTGGAGGCTCACAGAATAGCAGACAAAAACAGGGGGAGACAATCTGTTAAGTCTGCAGATGTAGAAAGAACCGTTAAGTCAGTAGATGTAGAAAGTAAAAGTGGAAATGTAACGCTTAAAGAAATGAGTGAGGCAATAAGTGTACTTACAAAAGAGGTAAAAAATATGCAAAAACCAACAGAAGGTCAGAAGAGAGATGTACGAAATGCAAACAGGCAAAATACCTATCAAAATGTGAATGACAGAAGATATGATCAGTATAGAAATTTCAGTCAAGGTGTAAATGGAACAAGACCACCTTGGTCAGTTGGTCAGCCTCAATACAATAACAGAGGTCGAGGTCAGAGCTTCCAGACTCAATACCAGAATCAGAATAATAGAGGTCGAACTCAGGGTCAAATGTACTCAAACATGAGAAGAAATGATCGTCAGGAAAACGATCAAGGGTCGAACCTGGGGGCCGCAGCTCGACGGCATTAAAAGATAGGTCCAAAAGCAAAGATATAAAAATTAGAAGTGTTTCTGCAGAAGATGATGGAATGTATGTCATTGCCAAAATTTGTGACAATGACGTGCCTATGTTAGTAGACACTGGGTCAAAAGTTACTATTTTGAGTAAGAAATTTTATGATGAAATCTTGAAATCTAAAAATTATGAGCTCTTACCAATAAAAGCAAGGCTTGTTACTGTGACTGGAGATTTAGCTCCTTTCTTGGGAAAGATTTTAGTGAAACTTAGACTAGGAAAGACTGAGATTGAACAAGAGGTTTTGATTGCAGACATTGGAGATAAAGGAATTTTAGGTGAAGATTTTCTCAGAAATAGGTGTAATGTGTGTCTGACAAATGGATCTTACATGCTAATTAATGGTGAGAAAGTACCTCTTGTGCAAGATACTGATAGAGAAAATTTTTGTTGTCAGATTCTTGTTGATGAAAATGTAACTATACCTGCAGAAACAGAGGTCATAGTAAAGGGGAGAATTTCTGGTGAAGTAAATAGACATTGTTGGGGCATTATAGAGCCTTTACCAGATTTTGTAGAGAAACATGGTTTACTTGTTGCAAAAGAGTTAGTAGATGTACATAGTTCTTTTATACCTTTGAGAATTGCAAATTTTAGTTGTAAGGAGAGAAAAGTCTATAGACTAATGAAAATTGCTACATGTGAAAATGCAGAAGTCATAGAGGTCAGAGGCCTAGAAAATGAAATGAGTAAAAGAAGTTTAGATAAAGAGAGTCAAGGTGAAATACCTCCTCATTTAAGGGACTTATACAAAGAAAGTTCAAAAGAACTTGAACCTGAACAGAGGTTAGAACTAAGAAAACTGCTAAGTGAGTATTCTGAGCTATTTTCTAAGTCGGAGGATGACTTGGGTAGAACGAATCTTGTTGAACATGAAATTGATACAGGGGATTCGAAACCTTTTAGACTACCACCATATAGAATACCATTAGCAAAGAGAAAAGCAGCAGAAAAAGAAATTGATAGTATGGCAAAAAGAGGAGTTATAGAACCCTCATACGGTCCTTGGAGTAGTCCGATTTTGATGGTTACAAAACCAGACGGGTCCATTAGATTCTGTTGCGACTATAGAAAACTAAATGAGTGTACAAAGAAAGATAGCCAACCCTTGCCAAGAATAGATGACACTCTAGATGCCCTTTCAGGTGCTAAATGGTTTAGTACACTCGATTTAAAATCTGGATTTTGGCAAGTTGGGGTTGCAGAGTCTGACAGACCTAAGACTGCATTTTCGATACAAGGCAGTGGCTTGTGGCAGTTCACGGTTATGCCTTTTGGCTTATGTAACTCGCCAGCCACATTTGAAAGATTGATGGAAAGAGTGCTTTCGAGATTGACTTGGTCAAAGTGTCTTGTATACATTGATGATATAATCGTGTACTCGAGTCAGTTCAGAGAATCAATCGAAAATTTGAGAGAAGTTTTTGATAGGCTAAAAGAAGCAAATCTTAAGCTCAATCCATCTAAATGTAAACTGCTTCAGAAAGAGGTATCATTTTTAGGCCATGTAATTAGCCAATCAGGTGTTTCGACTGATCCTAAAAAGATCAAAGACGTGAAAGACTGGCCTGCCCCTCGAACTGTAAAAGAGGTCAGAAGTTTCATAGGACTGTGTTCCTATTATAGGAAATTTGTAAAAGACTTCTCTACTATTGCAAAGCCAATTTTAAAACTGACTGAGAAAAATGCAGACTTTAACTGGACACCAGAATGTGAAAGAGCTTTTCAAACATTGAAGACTGCCCTTATAGAATCACCAATTCTTGCTTTTCCACAAAAAGAAGGTCAATTTGTCATAGATACTGACGCAAGCAATGTAGGTATGGGTGCAGTTCTTTCACAAGTCCAGGACGGAGTAGAAAGAGTAATATCTTATTTTAGTAAATGTTTTAGCAAACAAGAGAGAAAGTACTG
This sequence comes from Pinctada imbricata, assembly GCA_033119305.1. Classification (NCBI taxonomy): domain Eukaryota; kingdom Metazoa; phylum Mollusca; class Bivalvia; order Pterioida; family Pteriidae; genus Pinctada; species Pinctada imbricata. The sequence goes on along the minus strand of VSWD01000012.1, from coordinate 49,384,506 downwards.
CGTCACTAGGCGAGAACTCTTAGCAATAGTGATGGGAATTAAAGCATTTCATCATTATGTGTACGGTCAACATTTCACTGTAAGAAGTGATCATGGAGCTTTAAGATGGCTCTTCAATTTTAAGAAACCAGAAGGTCAGGTAGCCAGATGGCTAGAGGTGTTGTCAACTTATGACTTCACAATACAACATAGAGCAGGTCGTATTCATAACAACGCTGACGCATTATCAAGAAGGCCGTGTAATGACATACTTTGCAAACAATGTGACCGAATGAAGAGAAATTATGGCATGCCTCGCCTCGCCTTCCATAGATTTTACCAACCCGACATATCTCCGTCGACGGTCTGTAACTGACCAAATAAGTAATAATATAATGTGCAAAATCATAAGTGAAATTATTATGTCAAATATCATTGTGCCTCCAAAATTCAACTTATTCTACAAATTCATGGAAATCCGAAATCTTACAAAGTGCCGCTTATATCCTCCGACTCCGAGATGCTACCTCCAACAGATGATGATCCTCCAACAGATTACCTCCAACAACAACTTGAGTGCCTGATGCTCCTCCCTATGGACACTGTAAGGTATAACAATCATTTTCAGGGAAGTGAGATCATGGACACTTTATTTAAATATTCATAATGCTAATTAACATTCATATCTTAAATTTCTATTCACTTAAAATTAATGTGTTTCATTTTTAAAATGCTTCATTGTTCATACATGTATATTTGATGTTTGAAGGTAAATGGATTGAGTTTACTATACTTTTCTATACATGTTGAAGAAATAACTCACATTTTTCTTATTACAATTCTATATTGCATTACATAATTGGTAATATCCAATTTATCATTGATCTATAATTCATTCATGCACTCTAATAATGTAATTTTCACTTACCTTATTCATTGGAGTGAGGAAATGATAACTTTGGGGACCAAAGTTTTGTAGAAGGGGGGCTCTGAAATGCTCGACGGTGCATAAATGCAGTATATGAGAAAATAATTTATGCTTTTATTTCTTTCATGTTTTATCCATGTTTTGATCATTTTATTGTTAAAATGATATACTGTCATGACAGGACGGGTGGCTCGAATTTACTCGTAATTTTCTAAGTCCACGATCGTATATTTTTCTAAGAAGCATAAAGTAAACGTAATTTTGTTTTAAGAGGGATATGATATAGATGTATAATTGTTATTCAAACCAGAATTACTATGTTTTATTTTGTATATTTGATGAAATCAACTTTGACAATCTGTTCGTAATGTTTACGTACGGCCGATTGCCGACTTCGTACAGGATGGATGCTACTCACCTTATTTTTACATGTCATTGTACCTTTCGTAAACCCGGTTAGGATTCAGTCTCTGAATATGTATATTAGGTTATCATTTAGTTAATTCCACTTGAAAGTGATTAGAAAGTCGTTAAATCCCGTTTATTTACATCGCGCACTTGTCAAATTCTTCGTTTGCGCCATCTTGGTTGCTGCGTCTGCACGTGCGCGCTAAGCGACCAGTTGCTATGGCGGGACAGTATAAAGACCCGGGTACGGTCTGAGCTCGACGGAAATTGTATCCCCGAGTTCGAGGAAAGACCTAAGAAATTAAGAGAAGAAAAGAAATTATAGAGAAGAAAAGAAACTAAGAGAAGAAATTTAGAAGCAGAAATGAGTGTAAGAAAACGTATATTTTAGAACTTAGACAATTTTAAGAACTTTTTTAATTCATAAATTTATTTTCTAAGTAAAACCTCCAAAATTCGCCTCCGAGATACGTTTTTGGCTACTTTACATTACTTTTGGTAAAACTTATGAATGAAACTTAGTATGAAATTAATTTAGGAATACATTTAAGTTAGGTTTTGAAACAATAATTATATATTTGGGCTATTTCCCCTTTTCCTCCGAGTTCCTCCAAGTTCGGTTGGAGGCCCTCCAAATCCTCCGACTTGCATCCATCCTCCAATTTCACGATAATTATTTGAATTGAATATATTTACTTATAATATATAATGTTGAAACTTTAATCAGCCTCCAAATTATTTTGAGTTTGCTACCATTGAAATATGAGATACTTGAGTTGGATTCAAGGCTAGAGCTAGACGGACCCAATGTACAGAGTGTACACAAATTCTTAGTGTCGGCATTGTTGACACAGGGTGTTGGCACGACAGAACATCTAGCACTTATACTTTGCTCAATATTGGCTTTTAAAGGCAAAATCATTCAAGCGGAAAAAGAAGGTCAAGGTCATTTTATGAAAGTTTGATCAAAGATACATCCAATATGCAAGTTTGGTACATGTAGCACTTATAATTTGCTCAATATTGGCTTTTAAAGGCGAAATCACTCAAGTGGAAAAAGTAGGTCAGATGCTGCATCCGATGCATGGGTCCATCTCGGCATCCAAAGATGAATCACTTGTGCAAGTTTGGTTACTGTAGCATTAGTACTTTGTCAGATACTGAGCTACCCCAAACTTCTTATCCAAGTCACTCAAGCGGAAAATGTAGGTCAGATGCTGCATACGATGCATGGGTTCACCTCAGCATCCAAAGATGAATCACTTGTGCCAGTTTGGTTACTGTAGCATTAGTAGTCTGTCAGATACTGAGCTACCCCAAACTTCTTAACCAAGTCACTCAAGCGGAAAATGTAGGTCAGATGCTGCATCCGATGCATGGGTTCACCTCAGCATCCAAAGATGAATCACTTGTGCCAGTTTGGTTACTGTAGCATTAGTACTTTGTCAGATACTGAGCTACCCCAAACTTCTTAACCAAGTCACTCAAGCGGAAAATGTAGGTCAGATGCTGCATCCGATGCATGGGTTCACCTCAGCATCCAAAGATGAATCACTTGTGCAAGTTTGGTTACTGTAGCATTAGTACTTTGTCAGATACTGAGCTACCCCAAACTTCTTAACCAAGTCACTCAAGCGGAAAATGTAGGTCAGATGCTGCATACGATGCATGGGTTCACCTCAGCATCCAAAGATGAATCACTTGTGCAAGTTTGGTTACTGTAGCATTAGTACTTTGTCAGATACTGAGCTACCCCAAACTTCTTAACCAAGTCACTCAAGCGGAAAATGTAGGTCAGATGCTGCATACGATGCATGGGTTCACCTCAGCATCCAAAGATGAATCACTTGTGCCAGTTTGGTTATTGTAGCATTAGTAGTTTGTCAGATACTGAGCTACCCCAAACTTCTTAACCAAGTCACTCAAGCGGAAAATGTAGGTCAGATGCTGCATCCGATGCATGGGTTCACCTCAGCATCCAAAGATGAATCACTTGTGCAAGTTTGGTTACTGTAGCATTAGTACTTTGTCAGATACTGAGCTACCCCAAACTTCTTAACCGGACGCGGACGCGGACACGGACGCGGACGCGGACACGGACGCGGACGCGGACGCGTGGGGTTATAGCATAAGCTCACTCAACTTCGTCGAGGTGAGCTAAAAAATAAATACACAATGCTCATTCTAAAGTATCATAGCGCGAAGTCTTGGGTACCTGTAAAGTGCGAAACGAAACAAAAACGAAACGAAACGAAACAAATCGAAACGAAACGAAACAAATCGAAACGAAACGAAACGAAACAGATAGAAACGAAACGAAACAGATCGAAACGAAACGAAACAAAACATATAAAACTTAAAGAAAATGAGAAAAAGAGGAAAAATCGCCGAAAACGAATATTTCAAGACAAGATCTTATTGAAGGGTCAGGGGGTACCACTTTCCTCCTGTCGCCTCCCCCCCCCCCCGTGGGGGGGGGAGGGGGCTTGGGCGGTCAAGACAAATGTTTAAACTTTAAAGTGTAAATTGGTGCAATAGTGAAGTTATTTGGGTTATTTCCTTTTTTAAACCTTGAAAAAAGAAATAGATCTGTTTAGATGAAAAACTAAGGTGAGCGAAGCGAGCCAGAAGTATTTGAAAAAATGAATTGAAAATTGCGGCGAGCGAAGCGATCGGGAAAATTTTCTAAGGTATCTATACTATATTAGATGAATTTCGTGGTAATTTTTCAAATTGAGATTATGTAAATGAACGCATAAGAGCAAGATTATTTATATTAAAAGTAATTTCCTATTTTTTTTTGTTACTGTTAGTCTGTTACCCTCCCAATCATTTGTCCCTCCTCTCGCCCCCTTTCCTCTCCTCCCGCCCCTTTTCTCTCCCCTACCTTTGTCCCTGTCCACTCCCTCATTATTGCCTTCAACCGTTAGTTCTTGTGGCTGGAGGGTTTTTTAAAGAATCAAAAATGACGATTAAAACATAATCTATACGGTATATAGCACAATTGCATTTTAATGGGATGAATAACTTCGTCATAGACGGAAAAATATTATTTGGCAGGGAGGAGTCTAACGTAGAGGAAACGGAACTGTTCCGTTATGTGTATTTGAAAATTTTATCAGAAAAATGAGAACAATTAAAAACTGGGGGGCACATTTCGTTTGAAAAAGGATAAGATTTTTTTTTCCTGAAAGTGCCCCACCCCGTTTTATGATCTCATTACGGTGTCATAGCGTGGTTTTCTATCCCCTCCCTTTTATTTCTCTTAAATGCATGAATGGCATTTGAAATTTACTTTTTTTAATTGTCAACTTTGACTCTTTCAAGAAACCCTCTCGGCACTAGTAACAAATGTAGAACTCTTGGATTAAGGCAATATTACATGCTGATCTTGTCTTGAAATATTCGTTTTCGGCGATTTTTCCTCTTTTTCTCATTTTCTTTAAGTTTTATGTTTTGTTTCGTTTCGTTTCGTTTCGATCTGTTTCGTTTCGTTTTGATTTGTTTCGTTTCGATTTGTTTCGTTTCGTTTCGATTTGTTTCGTTTCGTTTCGTTTTTGTTTCGTTTCGCACTTTACAGGGACCCCGAAGTCGTAACAATTCGCAGTGCTTCGTTTCTTATTCGCAATAAGCAGTTCCACTGCGTTTGCATTTCGTTACGATCATATTTTTCAACACCGTTTTCGTTCAAAATTCGTCAAGTTTGACAAATTTTACTCATTCGCAAGGCTTCGTTCTATGGATTCGTCTATTTATGTGAAGGGGCCTTAAGACTGATACGGCACGATAAAAAAACATCAGAAAATGCTTTTGCTTTGAATGAATTTTCTTAGGAAAAAACCATGTACATATAATTATGTAGCATTGATATGAAAAGGATAAATAAACTAGAAAGGTTTCTTGTTGCGGTTGCAACAAGAGTGTCTTCCTCCTATACAATTTTTGGTTTGGAAATATGAAGGACGTCACATTACATGTATTTATATTATATATTTAAGTTTTCAAATAGCAGTAACATTAAATTTTCAAACCGATAATTGTTGGTGAGCAACCATTTGATTTGGGGGGGGGGGGGGGGGGGGGGGGCAGGAATTCTATTGCCAGCCGGTGAAATTTTTTCAGCAATTTTCTGAGCAGGCCATTTTTTCAGCCATTACCAGAGTCGGAGAAAAATTTTCGCCGGTTCTTCGGGCCGGATTTAAACAAATTGTCAAATGTTGTGAATGTCTGTGTAAGTTAAACTCCCCGCTGTTACAGAGTATGAGTTAATAACCGTTCCTTCAGATGTCTCTTTGCAATTAGCGAATTTCAGACAGATTGTATGATGTTTAAATAGAACCTTTTCTAGATTTTTGTGCCTATGCGTATTAGGTCTCTGGTAGATACAGCTATGTGAACAGTTTGTATTTATATTAATTAATTTTTTGACTTTAAATTGTCTGGCACAAAGGGCCAGCAAAAATTTCCATATCATGCAATGTATCCTTACTTTTGCATGGTCCGGGAAAAAAAATTGCCGGCCCTTTGGGCCGGAATATTTTTTTCAGCATTTTTCAGAGCCGGGATTTTTTTTTTGCAAATTCTTCCTGCCCCCTTCCCCCATAAAAAGGCGAGCTCGTAGCTGTAGAATCTGTATAACAAGTTACGTTCAATATATATATATATAAATACCATGAGGTTCTCGCTGTGCAGGTTCAAATTTGGACCCCCCCCCCCTTAATTCCCTTTTTTCAAAGTTTATTTTGAATTTCCATCATGGCGACATCGTTCAATATAAACAGAACTGTTTTCGAAAAACGAGGGGAGGGAAGAATGTTGGGGAAATTGTTCATCAATTTGTTAATAAACCAACCGAAAATTATGTTCGAACGTTTGCTAGAATTAGAAATTAAACTTGATGTTCAAAATATAGTTATTGAAGTATAGAAACAGGTTTGTAGGTTAGAAATCGGAATCAAACTACCACTTTTTGTGTGTAAATTCTGGTTTGTAGCTGATCTCTTCTAAATTAATCAACTGTTTTAAAATCAAATTGTGTATATCGAAATGTATTTATGAAATGCATATTCATCATTGTCGTGAAATCGGAATTTGAAAATCTCAACACTGCTTTTCTCGAGTCGGACTCGGACTACCAATTTTAGTGTGCGCCCGATCTGTTGTTGTGAAGGTGTATCGAAATACCCAACTCAAAATTTCGATGCTCATATCTTTTCAACAGTAAGAGATAGGAAAAATCAGAAAGACTAAATAAGACAGATATATGGATAAAAAATAATAATATTGAAATTTTTAGGAAACTTCATAAGCTTAATTTTTGTTTACTATTATAAGAAAAAAAGTGTCTTCCTCCTATGAACTTCTGAATTTGGAAATATGAAGGACGGTGAAGGACGTCATCGTAATAAATCGTTACAGTGTGCATCTAGCATTTCATATCTTGCATGGCTGTCGACTTTCAAAAAGAATGGAAATTGTAGATAGCAAAATACGAGATATTTAAGCTTACAAATAGCAAAACATGAAATTTTCGGTCCTTTTGAGTAATTCGACGCTCCCGTCAAATATTTGAATCTACTAAAAACATGATAAAAAAAATAACAGAGACCAAAAATAAAAAAGACCAATCTAGCTTTTACTCCAAACGTAACGTTGGAGAACTTTCATTGTCCTAGCTTACAGGGTTCTTGAGAAATCGCTGATCCAATTTTCCACGGTTACGAAAACAATAGGTCTTCCGACGGAAGTCGGAAGACCTAATGAAAATAAATAAAAGTAGTGTTACATTGATCCATGAATAAGGGTCCCTGTAAAGTGCGAAACGAAACAAAAACGAAACGAAACAAATCGAAACGAAACGAAACAAATCGAAACGAAACGAAACAAATCGAAACGAAACGAAACAGATCGAAACGAAACGAAACAAAACGAAACGAAACAGATCAATACAGATCGAAACGAAACGAAACAAAACATAAAACTTAAAGAAAATGAGAAAAGGAGGAAAAATCGCCGAGAACGAATATTTTAAGACAAGATCAGCATGTAATATTGCCTTAATCCAAGAGTTCTACATTTGTAACTAGTGCCGAGAGGGTTTCTTGAAAGAGTCGAAGTTGACAAATAAAAAAAGTAAATGTCAAATGCCATTCATGTATTTAAGAGGAAGAAAAGGGAGGGGATAGAAAACCACGCTATAACACCGTAATGAGATCATAAAACGGGGTGGGGGCACTTTCAGGAAAAAAAATCTTATTCTTTTTCAAACGAAATGTGCCCCCCAGTTTTTAATTGTTCTCATTTTTCGGATAAAATTTTCAAATACACATAACGGAATAGTTCCGTTTCCTGTGCGCTAGAGTCCTCCCTGCTAAATAATATTTTTCCGTCTATGACGAAGTTATTCATCCCATTAACTTTCCTTTAAAATGCAATTATGCATATAACGTATATATTATGTTTTAATCGTCAACTTTGATTCTTAAAAAACCCTCCAGCAACAAGAATTAACGGTTGAAGGCAATAATGAGGGGGTGGACAGGGACAAAGGGAGGGGAGAGAAAGGGGGCCAGAGGAGGGACAGATGATTGGGAGGGTAACAGTAGCCCCCCCCCTCCCCCCCCCAAAAAAAATAAAAGGAAATTACTTTTAATATAAATAGTCTTGCTCTTATGCGTTCATGTACATAATCTCAATTTTAAAAATTAACACGAAATTCTTCTATATATACCTTAAATTTTTTTTCCCGATCGCTTCGCTCGCCGCAATTTTCAATTCATTTTTCCAATACTTCAGGCTCGCTTCGCTCACCTTAGTTTTTCATCTAGTCAGGTCTATTTCCTTTTTCAATGTTTAAAAAAGGAAATAACCCAAATAACTTCACTATTGCACCCAATTTACATGTTAAAGTTTAATCATTTGTCTTGACCACCCAACACCCCCCCCCCCCTCGGGGAGGGGGCGGCAGGAGGAGAGTGTTATCCCCCGATCCTTCAATAAGATCTTGTCTTGAAATATTCGTATTCGGCGATTTTTCCTCTTTTTCTCATTTTCTCTAAGTTTTATGTTTTGTTTCGTTTCGTTTCGATCTGTTTCGTTTCGTTTCGATCTGTTTCGTTTCGTTTCGATTTGTTTCGTTTCGTTTCGATTTGCTTCGTTTCGATTTGTTTCGTTTCGTTTCGTTTCGTTTTTGTTTCGTTTCGCACTTTACAGGTACCCCATAGATAAAGCTTCGTCATAAAAATCACAAGCAATTTTTATTTCATTCATGAAAATCAAAAGGGATTTCTTAAAGGGAGATAGGTATATAGGGGGAAATACGAATACGAGAATTTTATTCGATGTCATGAAAATATTAAAGGGGGGAGGAAGGTTTACTGGTGTTAATCGATTTTGAAAAGGCATTTGATTCGATATCATGGGAATTTATTGATAAAGTTTTTGAATTCTTTAATTTTGGGCCTGCATTTAGAAATTACTTGAAATTTTTAAACAATAATTTCCAACTTTGTGCCATTCAGCATGGTATCTTCTCTCTTTTTTTTCACTATTTCTCGCGGCTGTCGTCAAGGGGACCCGATATCACCTTATATATTTATCTTATGTGTTGAAATTCTTAGGGATATTAGTAAGGGGAAACAAAGATATTAAAGGGATAGTTATTGGGGATTGGAAATTAAAACAAGTCAATACGCGGACGATACTAGTCTAGTACTAGATGGATCAGTAAATTCACTTAAAACATCAATTCCACTTCTTGATCAGTTAGTAAAGTTCTCTGGTCTAAAACCGAATATTGAAAAATGTAAATGCATATGGATTAGAATAAGAAACAAAGTACAGAAAAGATTTACCCTGAATTTCCTTTGATTCGGTCAAATGAACCTGGAAACACTTAACTTTGATTAAAGAATATTGAATATTAAAAAAAAACTTATAGAGTCTCGAAGAATACTTACACCTATTGGGAAAATATCTGTTGTAAAACCATTATGATACCAAAACTTACTCATTTGTTCATATCATTACCAAATAGTCCAGTCATTCTAGCCAAAAATATAGCCTTACCTTACCTCAAACTAATTGCAACAGAAATGTTTTTGTGTTCAAATGGTGTATTAAGGGATGTTCTAAGGTGTATCAAAAATCGAGAGCATACAACAAAAGGGAATTGCTTGTTTTGAGGGGAAAACGTAGATTTTTAGTCGAAAATCACTGAAAATTGGAAAAAATTACAACTTTTATATAAATGAAGATTTTTAAAATTGGAAAACGTAATTATATAGTAATTTTGGTGCTCTTTCAGATAAAATAAGTTTTCAGTTCCAAATTCTACTTTTACGGTGTGTTTTGGGGTAAAAACTCGATTTTTTAAACAAAATTTTACAGAAATTTGAGGAAAATTTAATTTCTTGCTGCTTCTCAGTTTCTCCGTATTTATATGATCGTTCAATGATGCATTAAAAAATATCTTTAAAGTATCCTCTTTCAGATGACACATATTTTGTATTCTTCATTTTTGGTAAAATCCTCGAAATTGTCATTTTTATACAGAAACCTGTGTTTTCAATTGGTAATCTCATATTTCTGTATATTAATTTAAAAATCCCTCATCCATAATTAAGTCAATAATTGAAAGCTATTATCTGATGTGCATTTTCACATTCTTTCTGATGACATAAGTTTTACTGACATTTCTTTCATAATTCAAAAGTTTTTTGGGGAAAAACATATTTTTCCAGTCAGAAATCGCTGATTTCTTGAGAATAATCATTCTAATCTATAAAATTTCTTAAAATGATAGCAGGAATGTATTTTCAACTATAAATTATCTAGTTTCAATCATAAATGACATGTTTGAAACAAAATGTGTATATCTTCTACTTCATTTTTGGGTAAAATGCCTGTTTTCCATTTTCATTCAAATATTTCTGGGAAAATTCTATAACTTCATTATCTCATCATTTAAAGCTATTTCCATATAGAAAATAAACCATCTTATGAAATTTAGCAGAATGAATTGTTATTGAATTTCATTTAAGTCAATATTTTTGGGTAAAATATTTATTTTTTTGTGCAAAAACCTCTTATTTTGAGAAAATAATTTATGTTTCTGTAAACCTGCATAAAACACATTTAAGGTTTGACAGAGTAGTGTTTCTTATCATGAATGAATAGGAATATCAAGTGATAATTGAAATTGAATTTCTATAGTATTTTTGTGGGGCTAAAAATCTAATATATATGCAAAAATCACTTATTTCTGTGAATGTTTATTTGTAAAATTTATTTTTGGAGCACAATAAATTCAAAGACGAAAGATATTTCTACGGGATATTTCGCGTAGGTATACCAGAATCAGATTGATCAGATAAACAATCACATAACAAGAGGCTGCTTCCCAACTTTTCTATCGCACCGCCCTCTGTTTGTAGAAGAGGAAGCATCTTTTGCCATCGATTGTTAGAATATTACACTCAAATTTGACATGATAAAAGAACAGTCTTAAGTTAGTCATGTAAATATGTTGTTTTAACGTTCAAAATTTTACTATAAAGTAATAATCACCCTGCATACCGCTTGTGAGAAAAAGATTTGAAAAAATTGTAAAGAAAAATGATAAATAAAACAATTTTAAGAATTTTAAAATAGGCAAAATCCATCAATATCAATATAAATGTAACGTGAAAATCGTTTACGTTGAACTCAAAAGATGGAATTTATTTCAATTCGACGACTTTTAAAAGACAACGAAATCGTTGATATTAACAAGATGTCAAGGATTTATATTTGCCAAGGCTTGTAAACATATTAAAATGTGTAACGTTGTAGTCGTTTTTGTCTGATTTTGCTGATATCATTTGAATACAGATTTCATGTACTTTAATCACAGGGGCTACAGTACACAACGAGTACAGAATAAATACTCCCCCCGCCACCGCCACCACAACCAAATATGTTTATGTATTATATGTGTGGGGTTATAGTTATTATATATGTAATCTGTGTACTGAAGCCCCTTTAATTTTTTATCAATCGAAAGTCGGTTTATCTTAGTTCTGAACGGACGATAACCAACAGTTAAGTTTCACTATCGATTATCGAGAATCGCTGGGAAGATTTTGGCGATCTGTAAAGTCTATAAAAAAATGAGTATATGTTACGGCCCATACAAAAATGAAAAATCAGAATTCGTGAAATTTCTATCAGATAACAGCATTTGTGTGTTTTAATTCCTTGGATTTCAGGTTAATTACATGTACATGTATGTAATTTTAAAATACAATATGAAAGTAAACAAAAAGAAAATAATAATTAACAAATCTTCAATAAATATGGGCCTACATGTAAGAGTATTATCTGAATTGACGACGAATTGCTTTCATACGGTTGTAATTTTGGTAGACAAAAACTATTACATTTCTGCTTATTTTTTTAAACTATGAATAACAAAAAAGGTGAAAAAATACATGATGGAAAGAATGAAAAAGAATGTGAAACGAAATCGAGCACCATTCGTGAAGTAGATGTCGATTATTCATCTATCAACATTTTGACATCACGGACGTTGGCAATATGACGTCGCAGGCTTATTTTCACATATTTTCACGTAAGAATGCCATTTTCATAGCGCCAGAAAAGGTAGAAGTTACAAAAAAGGATGAAAAAATATCGCTGTAATCGAAAGATATTGGGCTAAAATAAACTGTCGATTCAGAACTTCCCATTTGAGTATTTGATGTCGTTTATTTTTGAAAATTTAGTATATTTCTAATTTTGTTGATTTGAAAATTGTGAAACATTATTAAAACCAATGTAAAATAAAGAATAAATCTACTTGATTAAGAAAATATTCACTAAAAAGCTGGGTTTTTTAAGCTGCATGCAGTATTCACTGCTTTTTCTGTGAATATGCCGCCGATTCGAAACGCCGCTCATTCGCACATGATCGAGATTTGCCGTTCCCTGTTAGATACACTCTTCGGTTCAGCTAGCTTTAAAAGTTTATGTGCTGAAAAGACATTTATGTTAATTTGATATAGTTAAAGACTCACATCTTCCCGAATACAACGTACGATATCCGCCATAAAGAAATTCGTTGAAATACAACACAACAACGCCCATTTGCATCGGACAAAGTCGAATGAAATGACGCCACCGGTTAATTTGACCGGTACTGTAGAGAAAGGTTTAAGAAATGTGATGCGTGCACTTATGACTTATAAATGGACATAGCGATATATAACTAGATTTTATAAGGGGTTTCATTGGAGGGCACTCAATCGTCCAAAAATGGGGCCGAAATAACCCCCCCCCCCAAATACATGTAGTAGTTTTACCCTAAAATGGGGGAAAATCATCCCCCCCCCATTATACCAGGATACTTTGCTACAAGAAAGTAAACAAAATTTCGCATTTGTGCTTTTATATAATGCAAGATTAATCAAGCTATCGCAGCTATAGAATAAATATGTCCTATCTCAAAATCTAGTCTAATAATTCTGTGTTTGATCCTATCACTATAGTAGTAAACATCAAAGAAGAATAGTGAATAATTTCCCCTTTATTAGAAAAATGTCGTAAATCCCCCCTTTCTAGTGAACGGGTACCATTCCCCCAAACAGAACGCATGCCATGGTCATTTATGAATAAGTATATATACGTCTGATTCTAGACTCAATATACAAATGTATTTGGTTTGCCACATTTTTTATCATTTGCATCCGTAAATTGATGATGGCATCTGCTTTCCATATTTCATTTATCTATTTATAATCTGTTTTTATGCCCCCGGAATCAAAGATTCGGGGGCATATAGTTTTTGGCCTGTCCGTCTGTTTGTCTGTTTGTCTGTTTGTCTGTCTGTTTGTCCGAAAAACTTTAACATTGGACATAACTTTTGAATGGGAAGTGATAGGGCTTTCTTATTTCACATGTGTATTCCTTGTGACAAGACCTTTCCATTGATACCAAAATTTTTGACCTCGTTACCTTGACCTTGACCTTTGACCTACTTTTCAAAAACTTTAACATTGGGCATAACTTTTGAATGGGAAGTGATAGGGCTTTCATATTTCTGTTTGTCTGTCTGTTTGTCCGAAAAACTTTAACATTGGACATAACTTTTGAATGGGAAGTGATAGGGCTTTCATATTTCACATGTGTATTCCTTGTGACAAGACCTTTCCATTGATACCAAAATTTTTGACCTCGTGACCTTGACCTTGACCTTTGACCTACTTTTTAAAAACTTTAACATTGGGCATAACTTTTGAATGGGAAGTGATAGGGCTTTCATATTTCACATGTGTATTCCTTGTGACAAGACCTTTCCATTGATACCAAAATTTTTGACCTCGTGACCTTGACCTTAGACCGACTTTTCAAAAACTTTAACATTGGGCATAACTTTTGAATGGGAAGTGATAGGGCTTTCATATTTCACATGTGTATTCCTTGTGACAAGACCTTTCCATTGATACCAAAATCTTTGACCTCGTGACCTTGACCTTTGACCTACTTTTCAAAAACTTTAACATTTGGCATAACTTTTGAATGGTAAGTGATATGGCTTTCATATTTCATATGTGTATTCCTTGTGACAAGACCTTTCCATTGATACCAAAATTTTTGACCTCGTGACATTGACCTTTTAACCCAGTGACCTCACATACATGTACTTAACAGAAAATAGTGTTCATACTAACAAAAATGCCACCGGGGGCATTCGTGTTTCACAAACACAGGCTTTATTATTTGATATGACAAATTAGGTCAAAAATTGATAATTTATAAATCGTATATATATCTGACAGGTCCATTTTATATAACACAACGAATTGTTCTCAAGAACGGCCTTCCATACATTTTTTCGTCACTCGCAGAGCTTAGAAAAGAACATGAATTTTCGTTACAAGAATCAAACTTTTGCCATTTCAAGATTAAAATGTTGTAAATGATAGGTCTCCCATTCATAGAACTGATACAAAAAAAATGTTTTATTATGTTTTATACATGTACTTTTTAAATTAAAACAGCGCCTGTCATATTCCGACTTCCGTATACATGTAAGCGTCGATCTTCGTTCGCACTCAGATAATCAAAAATATTCTTTATTCTTATTATTTAGAAAAGTAAAATAAGTCAAAACTTAAAAGAAAGTGAAAACTAAGGTTAGAAATACTTCAAACAGAACGCAAATAACATGCAATGTCTGCATAATAATTTTGCGTTATCTCCCTTTGTGAACTCTTCTGTGTCTATGGAAGCCGCTTTGTAACATACTGCGTTGAACGTGAATGTGTGACCTTTGATTCGAAAAATGGTCACTTTCCCCTATCTCGATTTTTCTCGATTTTTGATATGATCATTATAAGTATACTACACAACAAATTTCATAAAAATGATTTCTGTTGCAATTAGTTTGAGGTGAAGATGTAGAATGACTGGACTAAAACCCTTCTGACAAAATTATAGATGAATTAAAAGAATTATTTTTCAATTTCATTTGGAATTAATAACAAACCAGGCAGAGTGACAAGAACTACCTTTTTCAGAACTTTAGTCAAGGTGGACTCAAAATAATACAATCATCTTAGTCATCTTAGGTCATTCATCAAATTTATGAAACTAACTTGGGTAAAAAGAATACTATATGATGATTCGATTCAAAGTGAATTTTTTTTGTGCAAGTGTTGAAACTGAAAAGAAATATTATATAAATTTATACAAATTAGGACCAGAATTTTTGAACACCATTTATAAATGTATAAAAAAAACCTCTTTTTGGAAAGACGTTCTAATAACTTTATACGATTTAAGAATCAATATTCAGAATAAAAACTCTGAAAAACAAGAAACTGTATATGAGGAATAATGGTACAACAAAAAGATAAAGATCGATAAGAAAATAGTATTTTATGAAAATTGGTTTGGAAAAAGGAATTGTTTATGTTTATGATCTTTTTGACACATATGGAAATATTATGAATTATAATGACTTTTGTAAAAGATTTAATTTTAGACCACATATAACTCACTTTTATGGTTTAATAAAAAGCATCAGAGATAGTTGGCCATGACTGAGAGATAGGCAAAATATAACTCTACCAAATTTTAATGAACACTTGAAGATAATAAAGAATCACAGAAACTTTTAGTATATGACATATAAATTTATGAAAAATGTAAAATTAACCTCGAAACATAACTACATCAAGAGATAAACATTAACAGAACTAATGGATTATAAACTTCTATTAATATTTTACCATTTATTACTACTATTGATACAAAATTAAGATGGTTTCAATATAGAATAATTCACAGAATTCTTAGTACAAATACTTTTTTTGCAGAAAATTGATACTATTCAATCTGATTTATGTTCATATTGTGAAATGCATAGAGAAACCATAAAACATTTACTTTGTGACTGTACCGTATCAAAGGAGTTTTGGCATGACTTTGAACTTTAATGGATGCTTTGAAATTCATTTATCTGACAGCGATATAATTTTTGGAAAAATAAAATCTAGGGAGAAAAGCCGTATCAAATGATTGATTCTACTAGGGTAATATTTGTATTTGTAATAAAGTATGTTTATTTAAAAAATAATGAGGAAACTTGATTCTCTCGAAGGTGGAAATCACTTGAAAGCTTCTGTGAAAATTAATTTATTTCAGATACAAAAAATATAATTTTGTATGTTGATTTGTTTGTCAAGCCTCTTATATGAATTATAATATTACAGGGACATTATTAACTCCTTTACACATACGTACATGTATTATATTGGTTATTTTAATTGCATGACTTTGTTTAAGGTACCTAGAGTATCCCTCAGATCAGAATTGCTGGAATATATGGAAATGAAAATATTGTAAAGTTGTTATTAAGGAAATATGAGCATCTGAGACCCGAGGGATGCCCTACCTTAAAGGTATATTTTGAGTTATGATGCAGTTTTTGCTTCTGTTATTTTTTTAGCTATGTTAATTAGAAACTGATCATGAGTCTCTATAATCTTGGTTCAAGGTTATAACACATCCTTAGATCACAAGGAACATTTTCGTGAAATATTATTGAAATCCATCAACAGGGAAGGAGTTATGCCCCAGACAAAGTTTTGACCATGTTGTTTATTGATACCTTGGCCTTTGACCTATGACATTGGTTCAAGGTTATGAGACACCCTTAGGTCCAAAGAAACATTTCTGTGATTAAAAATAGCAATCCAAGGAATGCTTGTGTCGCCTGCGAAGCGCCTTGATTATTACTCTAGAAAGTGGTCTTGTCAAACGAAATTCATTTGAAATATCAGACCCCTAATTACAAATTAAAAGATATGGTCATTCTCAAATTTTCAGAAAAGAGTGTCAATCATCTAGGTCAAGGTCACTACATAAAAATTGGTAACAACATAGTGTAATCAAAGATTATGAAGCTCACCTCGCGGCAGCAAAGTTCAATTTAAACATATCTCTAAGTACATGTATAATAAGAAAATCACTCAAGTGAAAAAAAGTAGGTCAAGGTCATTTTAATGAAAGTTTGATCAAAGATACATCCAATATGCAAGTTTGGTACATGTAGCACTTATACTTTGCTCAATATTGGCCTTTAAAGGCAAAATCACTCAAGTGGAAAAAGTAGGTCAAGGTCATTTTTTGAAAGTTTGATCAAAGATACATCCAATATGCAAGTTTGGTACATGTAGCACTTATACTTTGCTCAATATTGGCTTTTAAAGGCAAAATCACTCGAGTGGAAAAAGTAGGTCAAGGTCATTTTATGAAAGTTTGATCAAAGATACATCCAATATGCAAGTTTGGTACATGTAGCACTTATACTTTGCTCAATATTGGCCTTTAAAGGCAAAATCACTCAAGCGGAAAAAGTAGGTCAAGGTCATTTTATGAAAATGTGATCAAAGATACATCCAATATGCAAGTTTGGTACATGTAGCACCTATACTTTGCTCAATATTGGCCTTTAAAGGCAAAATCACTCAAGTGGAAAAAGTAGGTCAAGGTCATTTTTTGAAAGTTTGATCAAAGATACATCCAATATGCAAGTTTGGTACATGTAGCACTTATACTTTGCTCAATATTGGCTTTTAAAGGCAAAATCACTCGAGTGGAAAAAGTAGGTCAAGGTCATTTTATGAAAGTTTGATCAAAGATACATCCAATATGCAAGTTTGGTACATGTAGCACTTATACTTTGCTCAATATTGGCCTTTAAAGGCAAAATCACTCAAGCAGAAAAAGTAGGTCAGATGCTGCATCCGATGCATGGGTTCACCTCAGCATCTCAAAATGAATCACTTGTGCAAGTTTGGTTACTGTAGCATCAGTACTTTGTCAGATACTGAACTACCCCAAAAACTTTAACCAGACATTGACAAAGTCATTCAACCGGAAAATGTAGGTCAGATGCTGCATCCGATGCATGGGTTCAACTCAGCATCCCAAGATGAATCACTTGTGCAAGTTTGGTCACTGTAGCATCAGTACTTTGTCAGATACTGAGTTGCCCAAAAACTTTAACCGGTCGGGGACGCGGACGGGACGGGGACGCGGACGCCGGGGTTATAGCATAAGCTCATCTCAACTTCGTCGAGGTGAGCTAAAAAAGGTCTCATCATAAGAAATATTAAAGCACTATCACTTACAAATTAAAAGATATATACAACCATAATTTCTTAGAGAAGAAGGTCAAATATCTAGGTCAAGGTCAAAATTATGGTATGTGTAGAAAGGCATTGTTTCAAGGAAAATACATGTGAAAAATCAAAGCCCTATTACCTACCAATCAAAAGATGTAGCCAATTTTACTTTTCTTGAAAAGTAGGTCAAATATCTAGGTCAAGGTCAAATATTATGGTGTGTGTAGAAAGGTCTTGTCACAAGGAATACACAACTTAAATACCAAAGCCCTATCACTTACCAATCAAAAGATATTTACAATCTTATTTTTTTGAAAAGTAGGTCAAATATGCAGGTCAAGGACAATAGGTCAAAAATCATGGTATGGGTAGAAAGGCATTGTTACAAGGAATACACATGTGAAATATCAAAGCCCTATCACTTACTAATCAAAAGATATAGCGAATCTTTATCTTTTTTTCAAAAGTAGGTCAAATATCTAGGTCAAGGTCACAAGGTCAAAAATTATGATATGTGTAGAAAGGTCTTGTCACAAGAATTGCATGTGTGAAATATCAAAGTCTTAACACTTACCATTCAAAAGATATATCGGTTCTTATTTTTTTTGAAAAGTAGGTCAAATATGTAGGTCAAAGTCACCAGGTTAAAAATTATGGTATGTGTAGAAAGGTTCTGTCACGAGGAATACACATGTGAAATATCAAAGCCCTAACACTTACCAATCAAGTTCTGGGCTGTGACAGATGGACTGACGGACGGACGGACAAAGTGATCCCTAAGTGTTGCTTTGCTTCGCAGGCGACACAAAAAAATGATTGAAATCCATCCACAGGAAAAGCAGGTTTGTTCCAGACAAAGTTTTACTAATGATGTCTAATGTGACCTTGATCTTTGACCTTGATTCAAGGTAATGACACATCCTTAGGTCATCAGGTAAATTTCTGTGAAATATTGAAATCCATTTATAGGGCAAGGTTTTACTAATGGTGTCTATTGGGAGTTGTGACCTTGACTCTGTTCAAGGTCATGACAAAGCCTTGGGTCCTAAGGAACATTTCTGTGAAATATTACTGAAATCAATCAATAGGGGGAGGAGTTATTCCCTGGACAAGGTTTACATAATGGTGCCTATTGTGACCTTGACCTTTGACCATGGTTCAAGGTCACAACACATCCTTAGGTGCTAAGGAAACATTTATGTGAAATATTATTAAAATCCATCAACAGGGGGAGGAGTTATGCTCTGGTCCCGAGTCTTGATAAGGTGTGATGGACAGAAAGACAGATGGACGGACAGAGAGGGATATTCCTATACATCCCCCACTCCCAAACTTTGTTGGGGTATAATGAGACCATCAAGGGCTCTGATTGACCGACACATTTTCGACATCTCTGCAACCGCATCACAAAATTTCAGGACACTTTACCAAAAGCAATTATATATACTCAAGTACTTTTTCGAGCTGATCAGTAAACAAATATAGCCTCCAAATTAAGGCTCTGATTGCCTGACTCTTTAATATATCTTCTCTGCAAGAGCTCCACAAGATCTTTTACCAAGTTTGTATTTTTCACATCGATTGGTCAATAGACATAAGCTGCTGAAGGTTCCAACTGGCTGATGCATTTTCAACAGAGTTTGAAGAAACTTTACAGGAAGCATGTACTCAAGTTCCTCTCCAAAGTTTGCATTTTTCAGGATGATCGGTCAGCAAACATGGCCCTCCAGGGGTCTGATTGGCTGATGCACTTACGACGGATCCGTAGAATCACAGAAAACACTGGAAACAACCAACTAAACACAGAAAACACTCTATAAACAACAGAAAACACCTTCCAAATGTCAAGAAACACCCAATTTTTGAAAGATATACAAACAGTAGACATTTTGTCCAAGTTTCAATGAAATTGGTTAACATTTTAGTGAACTATGGCCATTTTTAGGTGATCTTATAAGTTGTTTTGAAGTGCGTCGCGGCGGCCATGTTTGTTTACCTATGTTTTTCACCTTTGATGTATTCTGATTGTATGGATATGTTTAAGTATGGATAATAGAAATACATAAAGAAATGTTATATTTCATTAATTTATTATCTAAATTCATCATATATCATACAGAGATAACTTGAGATAATCAATGTCTGCAGTATGCATATCTTTCAAAAAATGGGACATTTGGAAGGTGTTTTCTGTTGCTCTGGATACGAACGTTCGTATCTCTAGACCTATATCTCGGCGTACGAGCACAAATCGTAGTGAGCTTCTGCATATGTATTTCAATTTGGTTCGTTTTTTTTTCAAGGCATCTTGTGTTCAAATTGTATTTTCTTTTGTGACATATTCTGAAAAGTAAAAAGCACGAAGTTGCATCTACATGTACGTATTTGTTAGGGAGCAACCATTTGATTTTTATGTCCAAGGTAAAAGTTTTTGCGGACAAACAGACAGACGGACAGATCAAAAACAATATCCCCCGAATCTTCGATTACGGGGGCATAAAAAGGTGGCCAGAAAAATTGAGAATGACTGACTGCCCGAGGCCGGAGGCCTTTATATATTGCCCGAATTCCCAGTAAATAATTGGTGTATTGCAATTACAAGAATGTTATACATTTTGTCTGGAGGAAAAAGTACGAAAAATATCATAGGTAATGATCAATTAATATCAATAGAAGAATGGTTGGAGTCAGATGAAGATGGGAAAGGAGAGGAAAGGAGGCGAACAGCAAATTGATAAAGATTTCACCTTCAATTCAAGTTTAGAAGAAAAAAAGTAATTTACGTGCTAAATCTCTTATTATTTAAGATAAAATCTTGTACGCAGATGAAGATATGTTTGATCTCGGAATAGTTTTGGTTTTCATCTCCGTATAATAATATCTAATTCAATTGTCCTTCAGGGTTTGTTTGATATATCAATAAAAATGAACACTGCACATGAAAGAAGTATAACCATAAAAAATTAAAATGGCTTGAAATAAAAAAACATAGTGTAATCAAAGATTACGAAGCTCACCTCGCGGCAGCAAAATTCAATTAAAACATATCTCTAGGTACATGTATATTGGCTTTAAAAGAAAAATCGCTCAAGTGGAAAAAAGTAGGTCAAGGTCATTTTATGAAAGTTTGATCAAAGATACATCCAATATGCAAGTTTGGTACATGTAGCTCTTATACTTTGCTCAATATTAGCCTTTAAAGGCAAAATCACTCAAGCGGAAAAAGTAGGTCAAGGTCATTTTATGAAAGTTTGATCAAAGATACATCCAATATGCAAGTTTGGTACATGTAGCACTTATACTTTGCTCAATATTGGACTTTAAAGGTAAAATCACTCAAGCGGAAAAAGTAGGTCAAGGTCATTTTATGAAAGTTTGATCAAAGATACATCCAATATGCAAGTTTGGTACATGAAGTACTTATACTTTGCTCAATATTGGACTTTAAAGGTAAAATCACTCAAGCGGAAAAAGTAGGTCAAGGTCATTTTATGAAAGTTTGATCAAAGATACATCCAATATGCAAGTTTGGTACATGTAGCACTTATACTTTGCACAATATTAGCCTTTAAAGGCAAAATCACTCAAGCGGAAAAAGTAGGTCAAGGTCATTTTCTGAAAGTTTGATCAAAGATACATCTAATATGCAAGTTTGGTACATGTAGCACTTATACTTTGCTCAATATTGGCCTTTAAAGGTAAAATCATTCAACCGGAAAATGTAGGTCAGATGCTGCATCCAATGCATGGGTTCACCTCAGCATCCAAAGATGAATCACTGGTGCAATTTTGGTTACTGTAGCATCGGTGCTTTGTCAGATACTGAGCTACCCCAAAAACTTTAACCAGACATTGACAAAGTCATTCAACCGGAAAATGTAGGTCAGATGCAGCATCCGATGCATGGGTTCACCTCAGCATCCAAAGATGAATCACTTGTGCAAGTTTGGTTACTGTAGCATCATTACTTTGTCAGATACTGAGCTACCCCAAAAACTTTAACCAGACATTGACAAAGTCATTCAACCGGAAAATGTAGGTCAGATGCAGCATCTGATGCATGGGTTCACCTCAGCATCCAAAGATGAATCACTTGTGCAAGTTTGGTTACTGTAGCATCAATACTTTGTCAGATACTGAGTTACCCAAAAACTTTAACCGGACGCGGACGCGGACGCGGACGGGGACGCGGACGCGGACACCGGGGTTATAGCATAAGCTCATCTCAACTTCGTCGAGGTGAGCTAAAAATTACATGTAGGAAATATCTGAGCTTAGGTCGATTCTGTTTTTAACTAGGTCTGTTTATAAATCCTTGGTCTGGCTGAGCACTGTCTACTGAGTTCTTTGAAACTAGATCGTTGATATAAGTTTTCAAAATCAGACACCTTTTTTATTGCTCGTAGTTTTCTGTAAATCTGACTGGAAGCCCTCCCCCACTAATATCTGCCGGTCAAGGCCAAAATGGCAATCACCAAACAGCAAGTTTCACAAATATTATAAGATACAGTACGTACCAGGCGATTCACAACGAGATCGCGTTGATGGAGTAAGCTTACTCCATAATTCCCCAGAGTAATTTCTCTTTCTTCCTCCTTGTCCCCTTTGTTTACTCCATAGAAAACGCCATGCCCGCCGAGGATTTCCTCCAAAATACAGCGCTGGCCTTTTTGGGCGGAGCTTAGTGGATCGAAGGCGGAGCTAATATGAATGCGTAATTCCCTCATCATCGGCTAAAGTCGCGATCTTTTAATGACACGCTTCTTGTTGAATGAGGGAACAAAAAGATATTAGAGATTGACTTTGACACTGTTTGAAGAGTATTCTAATTCTTTCTACTTGTTATTTTGGAATCTGGTTTTTGCTTTTGTGTTCGACTTTCATTCTCTCATTCTATGGATATTGATAAGATATAATAACGTAAATCAATATACAAATTGATCATTTGAAATGAAAACCTAATAGATGTAATTGTTTTTGATTTTGTGTTTACTTTGACACTACCAAGAGGAAGACAGCCCCAACGCGTAATTACTCTTTGAAAGCGGAATTTCTCTTTTAAACGTTGCGTTATTATTAAGCTGAAAAAAAATACTGTACGATTCTCATGGAATCGTCTAGATTAAACGCATCTCATTAACCTGAATAAAGACTTCGAATTTTATACTTTAGGGGTTGGACAGGGTGAAAAGGAGGTGGGAGGAAAGGGCGAGATGAGGAAAAGAGGAGATGGAGGGAAGGGGAGGGAGAAGTTAAGGACCCTTTGAAATTTATCCTTATACCTAGATAAACGAAAACAGATTTACTTTTTCAAGAAATTCTCAAGTCACTTTCTAGAGCAGAAATATAAAAATGTACATCTTGCTTTTACGTAATCGGTCTCGGCTACATTTCCCCCTCTATATGGCTTTTTCTCTAAGTTCTTTAAGATACATGTTTTGTTTTGTTTCGTTTTGATCTGTTTCGTTTCATTTTGATCTGTTTCGTTTGGATTTGTTTCGTTTCGCACTTTACAGGGACCCGTCTTTGAACATGTTCACTGATTGATGCAAAAAATAAAAAGGAAGTAGAGGGCATGAGTTCTTTCTTCCAGTTAGGTTTCTTTAATTAATCCAGGCCTATACAGGAGAGATAGTCTGGGATGTATCACTGGGTTGGGTGCAACCCCCCCCCCCCTTGATCCTCCAAAACCGGCCTAACTTTGTAGCATTTTTGCGCTCTTTCAGATAAAAATTTGTCTCATGGAAATTTCCATTGCAAAAGTGGTGTTTTTTTGGGAAAAAACATGTTTTTTTAGTCTAAAATCACTGAAAATAGGAAAAAATTATAACTTTTGTATGGTTGATGTTTTTAAAAATTGAAAAGTGTTAATATATAGGATTTTTGATGCTCTTTCAGATGAAATAAGTTGCAAGTTCCAATTCCTATTTTTACTGTGTGTTTTGGGGTAAAAAAGTCGAATTTTTGCCAAAATTCACAGAAATTTGAGGAAATTTTAATTTATTCCTGTTTCTCAGCTCCTCAATATTGCATATGATCGTTCAATGATGATTTAAAAAACATTTTTAAAGTCTCCTCTTTCAAATGACATATATTTTATATTCTTATTTTTTTGCAAAATCCTCGAAATTAATTATTTTATACAGAAACCTGTATTTTCAATCAGAAATCTCAGATTTCTGTATATTTATTAAAAGAACCCTTATTTGTTATGAAAGCAATGATTGAAAGCTATTTTCTAGTGTAACTTTTCACACTCTATCAGGTTATATATGTTTTACTAACATTTCATTCAAAATCAAAGTGTTTTTGGGGAAAAAACGTATTTTTTCATTTAAAAATAGCTGATTTCTGGAGAATATTTATTGAATCTATAGAAGTTCTTGAAATGATAGCAGGAATGTATTTTGAACTGTAATGATTTAGGTTCACTCATAAATACCATGTATGAAACATAAAAGGTATATTTTCTACTTAATTTTGGGGCAAAATGCCTGTTTTTTGTCTAAAAATTACAGATTTCTGGAAAAATTTTATTAATTCATTTTCTTTGCTAAAACTATACATTTAAAGCTATTATCATTATAGAAAGTAATCATCTTGTCAGATGATTGTGAAATAAAATGTAATAATTGATGAAAACCATCATTTTTGGGTAAAATAAGCATTTTTTATGCAAAAACCACTAATTTTGAGAAAATAAGTACTAGCTCTTTTAATTTGCCTAAATATATATATTTTAGCTTTGATATTATGCTGTTTCTTATTAAAAATGGATAGGAATGTTATTTGATAACTGAAATTTAATTTATATCTTGTTTTGGGGCAAAAAACCTTATTTATGTGAAAAATTCACTTATTTCTGTGAATATTTTTTAAATTTATATTTTTTATTTAATCAACATTGGAGAGGTTTCATATAATTGGATGGCATAAATGTGATCAAGTTTAATGAGTAAGAAGAGATTTCTTTGATTATCTTGCTATTTTGGGTGGAAAATCTCGATTTTTATTTAAAAATCGCTAATTTCTGGAAAATCCTTATTACTATGAAATGAGACATTATTATTTATTTTCAAAAGAGTTCCTGGGTATATCATAGTTTGTCCTTGTCAGTCATATGCATTTGAAATATCCTCTGTTAATTTAATTGATATTTTGGGGCAAAAAACCTAATTTATGTGCAAAATTCACTTTTTTCTATGAAAATCGTTTTAAATCTATATATTTTATTCAATCAAATCTGGCGAGGTTTCATATAATCGGGTGGCATAAAAGTGATCAAGTTTAATGAGTTAGAAGAGATTTCTTTGATAATCTTGCTATTTTGGGTAGAAAATCTCAGTTTTTATTCAAAAACCGCTGATTTCTGGAAAATCCTTATTGCTATGAAATGTGTCGTTATTACTTATATTCTAAAGTGTTCCTGGGTATATCATAGCTTGACCTTGTACGTCATATGTATTTGAAGTATCCTCTGTTAATTTAATTGGTATTTTGGGGCAAAAAATATGTTTTTTATGAATTATATATAGCCTATATCAAGAAACTTACTATTGAAAGTCTCATATTTAAAACTATGATTATGATCCTCTGTATTTCCTATTTAACTGAAATATAAGCAAGATAATCAAAGAAATCTCTTCTAACTCATTAAACTTGATCACTTTTATGCCACCCGATTATATGAAACCTCGCCAGCTTTGATTGAATAAAATATATCGATTTAAAACGATTTTCACAGAAAAAAAGTGAATTTTGCACATAAATTAGGCTTTTTGCCCCAAAATATCAATTAAATTAACAGAGGATATTTCAAATGCATATGACTTACAAGGACAAACTATGATATACCCAGGAACTCTTTTGAAAATAAATAATAACGTCTGATTTCATAGTAATAAGGATTTTCCAGAAATTAGCAATTTTTAAATAAAAATCGAGATTTTCCACCCAAAATAGCAAGATAATCAAAGAAATCTCTTCTTACTCATTAAACTTGATCACATTTATACCATCCAATTATATGAAACCTCTCCAATGTTGATTAAATAAAACATAGTGTAATCAAAGATTACGAAGCTCACCTCGCGGCAGCAAAATTCAATTAAAACATATCTCTAGGTACATGTATATTGGCTTTAAAAGAAAAATCGCTCAAGTGGAAAAAAGTAGGTCAATACATCCAATATGCAAGTTTGGTACATGTAGCTCTTATACTTTGCTCAATATTAGCCTTTAAAGGCAAAATCACTCAAGCGGAAAAAGTAGGTCAAGGTCATTTTATGAAAGTTTGATCAAAGATACATCCAATATGCAAGTTTGGTACATGTAGCACTTATACTTTGCTCAATATAGGACTTTAAAGGTAAAATCACTCAAGCGGAAAAAGTAGGTCAAGGTCATTTTATGAAAGTTTGATCAAAGATACATCCAATATGCAAGTTTGGTACATGTAGTACTTATACTTTGCTCAATTTTGGACTTTAAAGGTAAAATCACTCAAGCAGAAAAAGAAGGTCAAGGTCATTTTATGAAAGTTTGATCAAAGATACATCTAATATGCAAGTTTGGTTTATGTAGGACTTATACTTTGCTCAATATTGGCCTTTAAAGGTAAAATCATTCAACCGGAAAAAATAGGTCAGATGCTGCATCCAATGCATGGGTTCACCTCAGCATCCAAAGATGAATCACTGGTGCAAGTTTGGTTACTGTAGCATCGGTACTTTGTCAGATACTGAGCTACCCCAAAAACTTTAACCAGACATTGACAAAGTCATTCAACCGGAAAATGTAGGTCAGATGCAGCATCCGATGCATGGGTTCTTCTTAGCATCCAAAGATGAATCACTTGTGCAAGTTTGGTTACTGTAGCATCAGTACTTTGTCAGATACTGAGCTACCCCAAAAACTTTAACCAGACATTGACAAAGTCACTCAACCGGAAAATGTAGGTCAGATGCAGCATCCGATGCATGGGTTCACCTCAGCATCCAAAGATGAATCACTTGTGCAAGTTTGGTTACTGTAGCATCAGTACTTTGTCAGATACTGAGCTACCC
Source organism: Pinctada imbricata (assembly GCA_033119305.1). NCBI lineage: Eukaryota > Metazoa > Mollusca > Bivalvia > Pterioida > Pteriidae > Pinctada > Pinctada imbricata. Next base: position 49,357,456 of record VSWD01000012.1, on the reverse strand, counting down.
CAAAAACTTTAACCAGACATTGACAAAGTCATTCAACCGGAAAATGTAGGTCAGATGCAGCATCTGATGCATGGGTTCACCTCAGCATCCAAAGATGAATCACTTGTGCAAGTTTGGTTACTGTAGCATCAATACTTTGTCAGATACTGAGTTACCCAAAAACTTTAACTGGACGCGGACGCGGACGGGGACGCGGACGCGGACACCGGGGTTATAGCATAAGCTCATCTCAACTTCGTCGAGGTGAGCTAAAAATATAAATTTAAAAAAATATTCACAGAAATAAGTGAATTTTTCACATAAATAAGGTTTTTTGCCCCAAAACAAGATATAAATTAAATTTCAGTTATCAAATAACATTCCTATCCATTTTTAATAAGAAACAGCATAATATCAAAGCTAAAATATATATATTTAGGCAAATTAAAAGAGCTAGTACTTATTTTCTCAAAATTAGTGGTTTTTGCATAAAAAATGCTTATTTTACCCAAAAATGATGGTTTTCATCAATTATTACATTTTATTTCACAATCATCTGACAAGATGATTACTTTCTATAATGATAATAGCTTTAAATGTATAGTTTTAGCAAAGAAAATGAATTAATAAAATTTTTCCAGAAATCTGTAATTTTTAGACAAAAAACAGGCATTTTGCCCCAAAATTAAGTAGAAAATATACCTTTTATGTTTCATACATGGTATTTATCAGTGAACCTAAATCATTACAGTTCAAAATACATTCCTGCTATCATTTCAAGAACTTCTATAGATTCAATAAATATTCTCCAGAAATCAGCTATTTTTAAATGAAAAAATACGTTTTTTTCCCCAAAAACACTTTGATTTTGAATGAAATGTTAGTAAAACATATATAACCTGATAGAGTGTGAAAAGTTACACTAGAAAATAGCTTTCAATCATTGCTTTCATAACAAATAAGGGTTCTTTTAATAAATATACAGAAATCTGAGATTTCTGATTGAAAATACAGGTTTCTGTATAAAATAATTAATTTCGAGGATTTTGCAAAAAAATAAGAATATAAAATATATGTCATTTGAAAGAGGAGACTTTAAAAATGTTTTTTAAATCATCATTGAACGGTCATATGCAATATTGAGGAGCTGAGAAACAGGAATAAATTAAAATTTCCTCAAATTTCTGTGAATTTTGGCAAAAATTCGACTTTTTTACCCCAAAACACACAGTAAAAATAGGAATTGGAACTTGCAACTTATTTCATCTGAAAGAGCATCAAAAATTCTATATATTAACACTTTTCAATTTTTAAAAACATCAACCATACAAAAGTTATAATTTTTTTCCTATTTTCAGTGATTTTAGACTAAAAAAACATGTTTTTCCCAAAAAACACCACTTTTGCAATGGAAATTTCCATGAGACAAATTTTTATCTGAAAGAGCGCAAAAAATGCTACAAAGTTAGGCCGGTTTTGGAGGATCAAGGGGGGGGGGGTGCACCCAACCCAGTGATACATCCCAGACTATCTCTCCTGTATAGGCCTGGATTAATTAAAGAAACCTAACTGGAAGAAAGAACTCATGCCCTCTACTTCCTTTTTATTTTTTGCATCAATCAGTGAACATGTTCAAAGACGGGTCCCTGTAAAGTGCGAAACGAAACAAATCCAAACGAAACAGATCAAAATGAAACGAAACAGATCAAAACGAAACAAAACAAAACAAAACATGTATCTTAAAGAACTTAGAGAAAAAGCCATATAGAGGGGGAAATGTAGCCGAGACCGATTACGTAAAAGCAAGATGTACATTTTTATATTTCTGCTCTAGAAAGTGACTTGAGAATTTCTTGAAAAAGTAAAAGTTGACATTTCAAAAAACATAAAATTAATGTTATGTTAAGTGCCATGATATTATTGCATTTGAGAGGATTAAATTGGGGAGGGAAAAGATTACCTCGTCATAGGCGGATGAAAAATATTATTTAGCAGGGAGGAGTCTAGTACAGAGGAGACGGGACTGTTCAATTCTGTATTTTTAAAATGAGGGGGATGAGACATTTTGCTTGAAAAGGGATAACATTTTTTTCCTGAAATGTGCCCCCCCTCCCTCCCCAATATATTTTCTTATTAAGGTCTCTTAACGAGGTCATTTATCCCCCCCCCCTTAGTCCACTAGAATACATCTATAGCATTTTACATTTAATATGTTTTTAAAAATTAAACCGACTATTTCAAGATACCCTCTAGTCTAGCACATGCTAGAACTTATGGACATGTAGATATTGTCTTCAAATGTTTGATATCGGTAATGATTCCTGTTTATGTTTTTTTTTTTTTCAAATTCTTTCAGTACAGCTGACACTCGTTATCTCAAACTCGGTTATCTCGAAATTCCGTTTATCTCGAAGTCGAGCGGCGGTCCCAATTTTTTTCCTTCATATTCTAACCAATCTGACTTCGGATAACTCGAAATCGGTTATCTCGAAATTTCGCTTATCTCGAAGTAATTCTTAAAGTCCCAAGTCACTTTTACTCGTTAAGTCGGAGTCCTAATGTTTGTATAAACGAACAAATTAACATTCCAAATAATAGTGAAATCGCATGGTAAACAAACAATTATAGGTACTGGTAACACAAGTTGAGTGATTCGTCGGTGTTTGATCAACAGTGACATCAATAAATTAAGAAGGATTTCGAAAACAGTTAATTAGATCATAATATCATTCCGGAAACAATCTGACGTTCTCAATGCGCCTCTTTGTATAATTCCAGTGTTAAGAATACGTTTATGGCACTTCTAGAACCATTTCTACGTTGTGAAATAAGTGCTTGTTTGCATTGGCAACATGAGTAGCCTTTTAAACTCGATATATATTGTATAAAATACAATAGCAAAACGATTCTTTAAGCCTTATAGGTGGTGCAATACATTCCAAAATAAAGAGTAAATTCGACTGACGTTTATCTCGAACTCCGCTTATGTCGAAGTATTTTCAGTGGGCCCATCAACTTCGAGATGACGAGTGTCAGCTGTATTATGTTTTGTTTCGTTTCTATCTATTTCCTTTCGTTTTGTTTTGTTTTGTTTCGATCCGTTTCGTTTCGATCTATTTTTGTTTTGTTTCTTTTCTCACCCATACAATGACTGCCGAAGGCTCCGATTGCGGCTGACCCATTTTCAAACTCTCCTCCACATCCAAGGTTTTACAGAATTTAAAGAAACCTACGAAGTACATAGCAACCACTCATATAAGGTAAGGGCTAAACCTAGGACATTCGCTTGTCAATTTTACAAGCACTGGTTCCACTTTAAATATGACGAATTAATTTTCTGCTCACATTTCATACAATGACTGCACTTCACATGGACCCATCATTGTATATGTTGACTGATTTCCTTGCAGAAGGTACACGTGTAACTTGTATGACTCATGATTCATAAATCTGATGAAATAATCACAGTGATCTTTATTCATAACAATAATGCAAACAAAGCATACATGTAACAAGTCTCAATATATTGCCGAAAAATCAATGAGATGACATTTTCATCATCTTGGTGAATTCCATTGCTACATCTATCCCACATCTTTTCAGCAAGCTCTGTAAAAAAAATACATAAAGTATATGTACTAAGTGTATTATTATGCATAACAAAAACAATGTCAGTTTCGTCATTTTACTATTAGAATATATCTTTATTTGCATTTTTTACAGGTATGCAACACATAGCAAGTACATTTATGAAAGATGCAATAAATGCAGTCTTGCTTTATGTTGCATATCTGTAACAAAACACAAATTATGATGTTCATTCTATACATAAGCTTTCCCCAAAATTGTCTGATTGGGAAGGTAGGCATTGGGAATTATAGTAAAGAATACACACAAAAAGTTCTTGGTGATTCTTCTTATCATTTAAGCCCTGAAGATAAACTTATTTATTACAAATAAATTTAAATTTTACCTTATCAATTCTTTGTAGCTCTGCTGTCCTTGATTTTTTAATTAATTCTTTCACATACACATTAACTTCAATCAATTCTTGCATGGAGAATACCTGAAATTATACCAAAAACTTTCTTTGGTGATCATATTCGAAAAAATACATAAATAACATATGAAATAGAAGCATCATTTGAGATTCTTTTTATAACAAATGCCATGACTTACTGTACGCACCTAATTAATTTCTAAATTACAAAATCAATTCTCTGAATACCACGCAAACATCTGTTGTTCAGGATTTTCGTTATACAGAATTACTTCCCCTTCGGGACAGAATATGACGTGCACCTTAATTGTGACGTCATCAAATTCTATGAAAACCAACGTTAAATTAAACAAAATGTTTTTCATAAAAAAACAGATGTCTCCCCCTCCCTCTAAGTTACTTTGACCTTAGGCCAAAATGCAAAATGATGTGAAACCTTTGAGTCATGGGCAACATCATACTAAAACATGAAAGTGATTCATTACATTGTTTGAGGTAAAGGCCGAACATGATTGGCATATACAATTTCATTATAAGCATATTTAAAGAAATTGACTTTGGTCACATGACCTTGGATATAGGTGATCTGAAACCTACACTCACTGACGAGGGTTAAGTACCCGAAACATGCATGTCTGGTCCATGCCGCAAACTTATCTGCTTTTAAATGATGCTATTGAATTTGAAGATGTTTAACATTGTATGGATCATGAGCAACAAAAAACTGAATTAGTGATTGGATACACGGTTCAAAATATAAAGCCTAAACATTATTAGAATAGACAATTTCAGCCTGGACATGCTTAGCATATACAATTTCATTACCAAAGTAAGAAGCTACCTTAACCATGTGACGTTGGGACAATGTGATAAGAAACATTTAGTCCTTAGAAACAACATACTAAAATATGAAAACAATTGTAAGAAGGGTTCAGGAGATATAGCCCAGACAATATTAGTATGTACAATTTCATTAAAAAGAACTAAATGATCTTGACCTTGGGCACATGACCTTGGGTCAAGGTGATAAGAAACCCTCCAATCCTGAGCAACAGCATACTATAGTATAAGAGTGATCCAGTATACGATTCCACAGATATAGCACAGACTCAATAGCATTTACAATTTCATTAAAAAATGTAATACTTGACCTTAGTCATATGACCTTTGATCAAGAAGGTGTGAAACCTTTGGGTCATCAGCACCATCATACTAAAATATGACGTGATCCGATCACGGTTCAAAAGATTAAGCCTGGACATAATACATGTAACAAATACAATTTCATTTAAAATATACTAATTGACCTTGACTTTGGTCACATGACCTTGAGTCAACATGATGTAAAACCTTTACGTGATAAGCAACAACATACTAAAATATGAAAGTGATCCGGCAAACGGTTCAAGAGATAAAGCCCGGACAAGAATGTATGCACAATATCATTAAAAATGCACTAAGTGACCTTGACCTTGGTCACATGACCTTGGGTCAAGGTGATGTGAAACCTACGGGTCATAAGCAACAACATACTTAGATATGAAAGTGATCCAGCAAATGGTTCAAGAGGTATAACTTGTACAGGAATGTATGCATAATTTCATTAAAAATGCACTAAGTGACCTTGGTCACATGACCTTGGGTCATGGTGATGTGAAACCTTTGGGTCATAAGCAACAAAATACTAAAATATGTAAGTCTTCCGGCAAACAGTTCAAGGGATAAAGCACGGACTGGAATGTATGTACAGTTTCATTAAAAATGCACTAAGTGACCTTGACCTTGGTCACATGACCTTGGGTCAAGGTGATGTGAAACCTACGGGTCATAAGCAACAACATACTAAAATATGAAAGGGATCCGGCAAAGGGTTCAAGAGATATAGCCCGGACAGGAATGTATGCATAATTTCATTAAAAATGCACTAAGTGACCTTGACCTTGGTCACATGACCTTGGGTCAAGGTGATGTGAAACCTTCGGGTCATAAGCAACAACATACTAAAATATGAAAGTGATCCGACAAACTGTTCAAGAGATATATCCAGGACAGGAATGTATGCATAATTTCATTAAAAATGCACTAAGTGACCTTGACCTTGGTCACATGACCTTGGGTCAAGGTGATGTGAAACCTTCGGGTCATAAGCAACAACATACTAAAATATGAAAGGGATCCGGCAAATGCTTCAAGAGATATAGCCCGGACAGGAATGTATGCGTAATTTCATTAAAAATGCACTAAGTGACCTTGACCTTGGTCACATGACCTTGGGTCAAGGTGATGTGAAACCTTCGGGTCATAAGCAACAACATACTAAAATATGAAAGTGATCGGGCAAACGGTTCAGGAGATATAGCCCAGACACGATGTGTGACAGACGGACAGACGGATGACGAAGGCAAAACCAATATGTCTCCTCCCCGTTGGGGGGGGTGGAGACATAATTGAAGGAAAGAAGGGAGGAGATCTCCAACAAGTACACCACAAAACCGATATTTCTATAGACATTTTATTGTGTCATAACGTCAGATACCGTCCCAAATTGAACACAAGCAATTATCAACGAAAAGATGAAATACATGCAGTGAATCATAATCAATCTTCAGTGTTTTGGCTAATGACAATAAAATGATGTGTAATGCAATTTTTGTCAATATACTAACAGAAAATTATATGATGGAAATATTTTATATATGTTGTAGTGCTGGTGGTGTAGTGGTTAGCACGGTGGACTACGCACCCATAGGTTGTGGGTTCGAATCTCACAGTCGCCGATCATTGCAAGACCATTGTAACCTTGGGCAAGTTACTTTACACTACATTGCACTCCCTCCACCAAGGAGTAAACCGGATACCTGGCACACAAGACAAGCTTGTAATGTGAATGAAAAAGCATTAGCGCCTAAACAGCAGCTCTGCTTGTATACTCCTAAGGGAGTTGAGAATGCACATAATTGTACAGGTCTTGCCAAGCAGGTAATTGTAGACTATGAACCCTACCTTGACCTTTACCTTTTTTGTAATGTTATAAAGGGGAATCATGTGACAATACAATGTCTATTTAAGTACAGGTACGCGTAAGAATCAAGGGTAAGAATCTCGCTTCACCATCACTACAAGTTAAGAAATGAATTTCATATGTCGATTTGTACCAAAACATTTTGATGTATAACCCCTGCCTGATTCTTACATGGACCTACTATTATAAAATTACAAACTACAAAACAACAATATGAATGAAATGATTTTAGGTCTTACTGATTTTTGATTCTCATGATGCAGTAAGGCTGTGTCCAATAATTCTGTGACTTGGGAATACAGACTAAGTACATGGTTCAGGTGACTAGGTAGAACAACACTGTCCCCTGATATCCTGAGAATTCTGTAAAACAAAAACCCAAAGATTTATCTAAAACAGATAGTTTTCTTCTCATTAAGAGGAGAAAAGGGAGGGGAAAGAACTGAAGATGGTCACCCTTCCCTAAAATTCATACTTATAACTTGTTCCTTACACGTAGCTTAATATTACAATTATAAACAACCTCAGTATGTCTTGATAAATTCCAAAACTGAGATGCTTCTACCGATACATCTAGTTCCAACTACCGTATAACTAGAATTTTTCGCAAGGTTCTAATTTTCGTTATTTTGGGAGTGAATTGGAAACGCAAAAGAAAATTTTCTTGCAAAAAATTGCATTTGATGAGCTATATCATAAATTGGCATAATATGCTTTGATCTGTTCTTAATGTACAAGGTACTGTATGTGCCATCATTAATTTATCCCAATACGTATTAAGTAAGGATGAGTACATTCAAGAGACAGACCTAACTTAAAATTCAAATAGGGTGGGTTAAAAACAATACAATGTATACACAGCCAATTGTGCCTCATATGAAATTCATGTGAAATTTACATAAACTTTACATGAAAGTTCACATGAAATTTATGTGAAACGAGCACAAACATGAAATTTACATGAAATTTTTCACATGAAATTCATGTAAAGATTTTTACATGGATGTTATGTGAATTAAGTTTCCTGTGAAGGTCACTTAGAAAAATTCATGTGAAATTCATGTGAAGGAAATTTATGTGAAATTCATGTGACATATTTTTCACATAAATCTTACGTGAAATTTATATATAATTTTTACATGAACTTTCATGTGAAATTTACATGATGCTCATTTCATATGAATTTCATGCGAGGCACAATTGGCTATGTAACATAATTACTACATGTACATAATGATTTGTGATTTCCGAATAGCAAAAAATTGTATTCATGAAAATAAAGACACTGTATTTTACCCTAAGATTTTGAAATATGGCGCTCGCAAAAATTTCTGGTTGTGCGATATGTTTTGACTTTCTTTTCATACCTTAGCATGGTCCAAGGTAATAGCCTCAGCACATAGTCAGGGATGGAGGTGCTGGCTTTGTCAAGGAAACTCTGATCTAGCGCCTCAACACATACAGACTGATATTTCCTCATCATTATCATCACTAGGTTAAAATCTCCATCAGTCTTGTCATGCTGAAAAATAAAAGGCAATAATCATTGAAAGAAATGAAAACAGAAAATCAAGACTTTAAATCAGTGGTTAATTGCTTGGTCAAAATCAAAGGGATGCTTGCCATGATGCAAAGATCTTAGGATGCCCGAGAGGTCCCAAACAGGTCATGGACTGTGGGCTGGTGGAGTCAAGGGAACTTTGACCTTAGAAGTTTCGTGGAAATTAGTCATTATAGAGTTTCATGACATTTTAAGAGGAAACCTTATTATTTAATGCTGAGAAACGACTTGAGGATACTTTAACATAAAGTATACATAGCAACTAATATTGCCACTGTCAATATTTAAAAGTTCATAAATATGACTGACCATGAGTACCAGACTGAAGGACAGACAGACAGATTACTGGCTCAAGTGACTAGACTGTTCAAGAGTTGTTTTGCCTGTCTTCTTTTTAAAATTAACTATGTGACCTTGACCTGTAGGGCCACTTTGACCCTCATTTGGTGTAAAGTCTTATCATGCTTGACTGTTCCTACAAGTTTGATGGTAGTGTAATGTGTATCAAGAAAGTTATAGCCAATTCCATCTTTTCGATTTTACAGTCCTACGGTCGATTTGTGCAGGTATCTGACGTAAAAGCAATGTGATGTCATTAAACTCCTTTGAAAACGTCATATATGTAACCCTGTTTCCCTGGATTTCATGCTGGTTTCTAAAGAATTTGATGACATCACAATGCATTGACGTCAATTACCTGTACAAATTGGAAGAAACTCTGCATTTCGAAAAGACTGAATAGAACATTTTCATATTACTGCTAGACTTGCTTACTAGACACTCAATGACCTGATATTAAAAACGTTTCATGTTATTTCTTATGACGTCATTGATCATTGTCAAATCTTAAAATGTTGGGTGTATTAATGAGTGTAGCAACAAGACAGACAGAAGTGCGAACTTTACATCTCGTTTAAATATCAATAACTTACCAGTGTGTTGTCTTTTATTTGGCTCACAGATACATGGCTGAGTAAAACAACAAATAGTGTCTGTATGTCTGTCTCCTACAACACAATGTACATGTAATTGATCAGATTTCTCACTATGGTGATGGTATGAACAAAATAATAATTACTCTCATTCGTTTTTTTTGTGTCTATGTATCAATACCCCTTGATATAAAACATTGCTAAAGATATTACCAATTTTGATGTATCTTTCAGGTAGAGATGCATAATCCATCTATTAGAAAAAAATTCTTTTTTTTTTTACTTCATACGGTACAGAAGAATGCCATGGTCAAAAATATATTTTTTTTTGTATTGCATCATTTTTTGTTATGGCAATATGTCATACATTTAAAGCACTTTGATGACATCAAAAATATCTGAAATTTAAGACCCCTAAAAATAATATTGACCGGGGACGAAATACAAGATCAACACTGTAAAAGTATAGACATTGCGAAAAATTTCCCCACGCGAAAATATCCCCGCTGCATTCTTACAATGGGAAAGACATTTTTATCGCGAATATTTCCCCCAAACGTAATGTCTTGATGTTATAATCGCGAAATTTTTCCCCCAGCGAAAATAACCACGTTTACAGTAAATTTATTCCGGTCTATAATCCAGGTATCTAACTTATCAAAGTGCTACTGGAGGCAATAAATAGTTTTTGAGCAGCTACCATTTTCCATTATGTAATCATGTGTTCTAAAAGAGGAAACTACGTGTATTTGTTACTATTCAAACTTGTATTGAATTTGATCTTATATGAAACTTTACAAAATATCACATGATGTGCTTTTATCCAAGATAAATGAACAAATAATAATAGAAAATAGCAATCCAAGGAATGCTTGTGTCGCCTGCGAAGCGGTTTGATTATTATTCTAGAAAGTGGATCAAAATTATTGGTATCAATAGAAAAGTCTTGTCATATGAAATTCATTTGAAATATCAGACCTCTTAATTACAAATTAAAAGATATGGTCATTCTCAAATTTTCAGAAAAGAGTGTCAATCATCTAGGTCAAGGTCACTTAGTTAAAATTTTGTAACAAAAAGGTCTCATAATAAGAAATATGAAAGACCTATCACCTACCAATTAAGATATATACAATCTTGGCAAAGAAGGTCAAATAGCTAGGTCAAGGTCAAAAGGTAAAAAATTATGGTATGTTAAGAATGGCATTGTTACAAGGAAAATACATGTGAAATATCAAAGCCCTATCACCTACTAATCAAAAGATATAGCCAATATTACTTTTCTTGAAAAGTAGGTCAAATATCTAGATCAAGGTCAAAGGTCAAATTTTATGGTCTGTGTAGAAAGGTCTTGTCACAAGGAATACACATGTGAAATACCAAAGCCCTATCACTTACCAATCAAAAGATATATCAATTCTTAATTTTTTTGAAAAGTAGGTCAAATATGTAGGTCAAGGTCACTAGGTCAAAAATTATTGTATGTGTAGGAAGGTCTTGTCACAAGGAATACACATGTGAAATATCAAAGCCCTATCACTTACCAATCAAAAGATATAGCGAATCTTATCTTTTTTTCAAAAGTAGGTCAAATATCTAGGTCAAGGTCACAAGGTCAAAAATTATGGTATGTGTTGAAAGGTCTTGCCTCAAGGATTGCACATGTGAAATATCAAAGCCCTATCACCTACCAATCAAAAGATATATCCATTCTTAATTTTTTTGAAAAGTAGGTCAAATATGTAGGTCAAGGTCACTAGGTCAAAAATTATGGTCTGTGTAGAAAGGTCTTGTCACAAGGAATACACATGTGAAATATCAAAGCCTTATCACTTACCAATCAAAAGTTATGGGCTAAGACACCCAAAGTGTGACAGACAGACAGACTGACAGACGGACGGACGGACAGACGGACAACGGACAAAGTGATCCCTAAGTGTCGCTATGCTTCGCAGGCGACACAAAAAATAATAATGTACGATATCAAACAAAAATAAATGACTTATATAAAATATAAACATGTACCTTTTCACAGGAGTTCAACAGCTGATGAAGTACATGATCACAAGACTTTCTCAAGTTTTCCCTGATGCATAAATACAAAAAGTTGGTTGCCGATCATACATTATGATAGAATAATGTCGAGTATCAACAGATCTTTTTTTTTCTAGTTAAAATTTCATACTTGGATTTAATTTCAATACATAATATGTAACAATTACTGTATATATTATAATATTTCTTTTATACTTGAAATGTGTATTTGTTGCAAAGAATAACAAATTTGGCCCATCAAAAAACGAACCCTAATGATATGACTGACTTATTTAATGATGTTAAAACAACAATTCCCTGGCAAATCAGACCACACCCTTTACAAAATGTAACAAACAGTGGGTTTAGGACAATGTCTCTATGCAGACCCGCCAATTGTACCCCTTTCTTACCAAAAGTGTAATATTTTGATCAAGAAAGTGTAATTTAGGGGAACAAAGTGTAATACATGTATGAACCATTGTTGCAATTTTGAGAAAAAAAAAACTAGTCTTTTCTACACAACAACATTATTACAAATCTTAATCTTATAAATCTTTATGCCTTCGCATATACGATATAAAAGTTCTTTATTCAAGGGATCCACCAATAAAGAATTTATGTACACCAGTCCAATCCTTTACTTTAAACAATTTGAAAACCCAGTCTGCTAAATGGAAGTATTTTTATGGTGTAAAATTGAGCAGAAAAAGCTCAAAGCGTAATCAGAGTAATGTAAAATGTCTTCAAATTCAATAGCATCATTTAAGAGCAGATAAATTTTCAGCATGGACCAGACATGCATATTTCAGTATTTAACCCTCGTCAATATTAGGCCAAAAATTGTTAAAGTAGGCAAACCCGCTATTTGGCAACTTATGTATACCTTAGTGATAAAATAGCAATCAGGATGCCAGCTTTGATCCACACAGACTTTAAATCTGGAAGTTCAATCACCTCACCACGCCTGGTAGATATTCTGCAATAAGATATCAACTTGACTTTCATTTTCATGGCCCGTACTTAACGTAATAGCTGATCTTCCAGTAGATTCATAAGGTGGACAGACACCAGACATCATGATATTTGGCGTTATTTTCATTGTGACATCATAATAGAAAACATGACAACGCATAAAGTCAGTGCAATCAAATATGATGTCACAATTAGAAATTTTGCCAAATGATGTGTTGTCTGGTGTCTGTGCAAATAAAATCAAGGTTTAAAACAGTCATAAATATTTTTTGGAAAATGGACTATTGACCCATAACTAAAGAATGGAATGAGTGAATGTCCGTACATCAAAGGTGTGATGGCCACTGACTGATGTCAGTTTATAATAATTATATAATTATTTAACAGCAAAAAGTGTAATAATAAGTGGAAGTTCTGGGAGCTATGGGTCATGTACCTCAATGTTTAAAACCATTTTTCAAAAGTCTTTAAATTGAGAAATTGATATGTAAAACTTTATGAGAAATGAGATTAGACAAAGGATTGGGTTGATTATTAAACAATTTCAATAATATTAAGTCAATTTCAAATATTTTTACCCTTCCATAAAATTGACAGCAACTATCATTTCATTCAGTGATCTTCCATTATCTTTTTCTGCAATTTTTTTCAGAAACTGTCCTGCATGTTTGTGGTGTACCTTAAAAGATGCAGGAAAAGACACATAGTACATGTATCTTTCAGCCGACAAAAATCAAGTAATATATAGTATCTGTATGTGTGTAGTTTAAACAAGTTAAACATACACATATCAATATACATGAGGGGGTGGACAGGGTGAAAGGGAGGGGGAAGAAGGAAGAGAGGGGGTGGGAGGAAAGGAGAGAGGGGAAGGAAGGGAGGGAAGGGGGAAGAGGGGGAGGAAAGGGGGTGGGAGGAAGGGGGTCGGGAGAGGGGAAGGTAAGGGAAGGGTGAAAAGGAGGGGGAGGGAGAAGGGGGGAGGTAAGGGGACAGCAGGGGGGAGAGGTACCCCCTGTCCGCCCCCTACACATGTACATTGTATGTAATAGCATATTCAATACATATGCATCATTAGAGCTCTGCAAACCAGTAATTACTAATATACGCTGGTCATAAACTTTTAAAGAGTTGTGACCTTGACGGTATACCTCAACAATCAAATTACATTTCTTCCTCTTTCAACAGTATTCCTTTTTGAAAAGTCTAGATCTTATGACCAGTTTCACAAATTTGACAGAAACAGTACAATTTTTGTATAAATTCATTAATTGAATTATAATCATCATAATTAAAAAAAAGTCCACAGAAAAGCTACATATTTTAATCGAATACATGAATCTAAAACTTACCAAAGATGAAACAACTAGAAGTGGGCACTCCTGTAAAATTGCTGTTTCAGCAGATGTGCCTGTATTCAATTGTGATATACCCTGCGAATACATAGGGAATAACAGGATAATGCACTGTTTATGTATCAACTTAGAAGTTTTTAAAATTTTCTTTTACATGTATTAAAAAAAAAAAAAAAAACACACACACACACACACACAAACAAAACAAAAAGTTTGAAATGTTTCAATTCTCATTAAAATCTGATAGCCATAAATTCTTTTTAATCATATATTGTAAATTTCATATTAAATTAAAGCATGTTTTATTTCTTAATGACTTTACTCTCATTTTATATTCTTTCATGATAAAAATATCATGGCATTTTTGAAATTTTAACTTTACCTTCAAAAAGTACAGTGTGTCAGAAACAGTCAGTGGAATGCCTTCACACAGCCAGTTCTTCTGTAAATAGAGAGATACATTGAGAAACAAAGACATGTCTGTGAAACACAAATGTCCCTTGAAACAGGAGCCTTAGTAGAAAAGCTGTTACTTCTACAAGTAGGTCAAATTCTAATGTCAAGGTCACAAGATAAAAATTTTTGGTACCACTGAAAAGGTCTTGTCACGAGGAATCAATTGTTAAATATGACAGCCGTATCACTTACCACTAAAACATGGGCCAAATGTTCTAAGTTCAAAAGTAGGTCAAGCTCTAAAGTCAAGGTCACAAGGTCAAAGTTTTGGTATCAGTGGAATGGTCTTGTCACAAAAATACAGATTTGAAATATGAAAGCTACATGTATATCACATACATGTACATTGTACATATCAGGAGATTTGCTCAGCATTTAAGTTTCTCAAAAGTACGTCAATACTCCAAGGTCAAGGTCAATAACTTTGGTACCATTAGATAGATGCATGTGAAATATATGACTTGTATGAAAGGCCTTACATGTAGTACTGTTCAAAAGTTACCCCAAATGAAAATAGTTTTTGTCACACACTGATCAAAACCTATATCACTGCCAATTATGCAACTGTCTAGTATCATTACATAAATTCTAAAACAATTTTCAATGCTGGTAAATGTAAGTATAAAGTTACTATATTACTTTCAATTTAAAGACGGGTCTTTACAAGTATACTAACAGGCCGGCACTCCTTTCTCATTACTTCAATGTTGAATCAAACAAGTACAGTGTATATAGAATATTTTATTCAGTCTTTTCGAAATACAGAGTTACTTCCCATTTGTGCAGGTATCTGACGTCATCAAATTCTATGGAAACCAGCATGAAATACAGGGAAACAGGGTTACATATATGACGTTTTCTAAGGAATTTGATGACGTCACAATGCTTTTACGTCAGATACCTGCACAAATGGAACGTAGAACTGAAAAATTGAAAAGACGGAATTGTCTTAAGGGTAATTTCACACTGACTTACCATTGTAGTATTTATAGCATTCACAGATTCGGTAAATCTGTACGTTGTTAAGGATTCCATTTGTAAACTATCACAGTAAAACAGGTAGGAAGGTAGGCAGTGAGCAACCCTGGTAAGAAAATAAATACAGTCATGCACATGTATCAGATACTCTTTAACAGCAAATTAAAAAATTAATACTGCATCACAATTTCATCATAAAAGTTCATTGAACTCTGTCTAGATTGCTTCAATCAGAAAGAAATTAATTGGAACTTATTCAATTATTTATAAATATGTGCTCATTCAAATGCCAAATTTAGACATATGTCTACCAATGGTGAAACAAAAAGATGAAAAAAGTATGACTATCACAGACAAATGGACAGACCAACAAGGTAGAAACTATAACTATTAAGTCACCCCAGGATGCCAGTAGGGGACTAATGGACATTTATCAAGTTGACGAACTGAGGACTTTGCACTCCGGACTTCGCACTTTAGGGTCATATTAAAGTACATTATACTAATCAGGTGCAATTAGAAAAGTAATATCTGAACACAGAATAGACGAAAGATAACTTGAGAGCTTTAAATATGTATATTAACACATGAAAATAAATAAATTCTCACTAAAAATATTCTAGGTTCATTGGGATAACATCAACAATTTACTTTTGTGACATAGTCCCTTCCAAAGTCCGCGAACATGAAAAATGTCCAATAAATACTATTTCTTCAATGCAATAATTGGTTCATGAAGGCACAATAATACATGTAAATCATATTTATGGAACAAGTCAATTATGAGTGCCACAAAGACATATTTCTTTTCAGATGTTTTAATTGGTTGAGACATGCATCCTTCAAGAAAATTTTTCAATATAATTTTCAATTGATAATTCATAGACAAAATACACTCAATTTATGTACAATGTAGTACATACACAATGTAATAAGCTATTTTTAAGTGTACCTCATGAATGCCTGTACTGATGTCTGTTTTTCTAGGGCAGATAACTCCTTATCCGATGTATCGATGACCAATCTAAGCTGTCCAATCAGCCATGGAGGATGGCCGTCTTTATTACATTCTGCTGACGGCAACATGCAACACAATTCCTATAAATGAAAAACAATTTGAATTTTTTTTTTCTTTTTAGATAATCACTTCTATGAGCGTGAATATGAATAAAGAAATTTTATTTCTGTGAGCAACTCTTCATAATACAAAAATAATCTACTACCATTTTCTTATCTAGAGATCACCAAGTCTTGATTTGAGTGACTCCTCTTAAATTTTATTTACAATCTAATTGATAAATACATATAGATTAACAGATATGCAAATTGAGAGAGGGCCAGAAATACAGTGTCACATGGATTATAGACAGATGGATGGATAAAACAAACAAGAATGACCAACTCATAACAAATGTATTTAAGAATATTAACAATTTACTTCAATAATGCCGTTAAAATACTGTAAACGTTTTTATTTTTCGCCGGGGGAAAATTCACCACTTTAACATCATGTAAAGACATTACACATAGGGGAAATATTCCTAATATAAATGTTTGCTCTCTTGTAAAAATACGGCAGGTTTATTTAACTTGGAAGAATTTTTCGATCCCCCTTGATTTATGAAATATACAAAAATTGCCCCAACGCAAAAATTTCTATGTTTACAGTATGCAGAGTCTCCAATATTTGATCTACATGTATTTTAGTACATATTTGTCCTTACACATTCCAAACATTCCTGTATTCAGTAAATACTTGTGGCCGTGTGGCTGGACTGTTCTGAATCATCATACTTTTCAAAATTTTGATTCCAAACGAGGGAAAAATTTGAGAAATTTCATGACGTCACAATGCAATTTCGATGTTTGATCGACTCTTGTTTGTCCAAGGTAAAAGCATTATGACGTCACAAAATTTTGCATTTTTTTCCCGCATTCGGAAGAGTCAATTAAGCAAGAAGCTAGAAATATTACCTGTAATAAAGAAATGAATGCCGGTCTGTTTCTATGATATCTATAAGGTCTATGATTAGCACTGCATTGTTGACAAACTACATGTATCTCCTGCTGCTTAGTCAAACACCTACAAATACAAAGTCTGAAACCAATTACTCCAGAAAAAACAGCAAATTAATTTTTAACCCCTATGACACTATTTCAGGGGAAAAATACATTGTACATGTATATGTAGTTACTGTCCTGTTCACTAAATCCAGAGCACCCTTCAGTCATCTGAAGAATTTGGCAATAAATAATAGTTTCGGAGAATTGTCCTCCTTTAGTCGTAACTGGAAATTAACTACAACTTAACCTATCAGCTGCTTTCAAACCGCAATATGAAAAATAAAATGTCTAGGGAAATTCCAATGTTAATTTCAAGCCGCTGCCATATTGTTCTCTGTGTCAACAATAGTAAACAGTGATGTAAAAGCTCCTGACGTCACGCATTTTCAGCAATTTTACTATAGAAAATCCCTGTAGACTTTATATTTTCCGTCCTATTTCTAACTTAATTGACATACAGCCAAAACAATGGTATTTTCTGTTAAGTACTATAAAATTGATATCTTTTTGGAAAATGACAGTATCATATTTTAGAGAAAACCGGGAAAACAGGGTGCTCTGGATTTAGTGAACAGGACAGTAACAGCTGGAACGCCAATCCATATTTTGACGGTTGGAAGCATTGTCTCTAAAAGGGGCGGATAATTCTTGACACAGAAAGTAGCAGAAAAAGAATAAATTGGGCTAAATGACCTTAATTTTCTATCTTGAATTTTAAATGCTATTATACAAGAAACAATACTCAAATATAATTCACTACAAATAACTGAAATTCCTCTGAAAGGGATTTTTGATATTTTTCAGCCCTGCTAAATATCCATCGAAAATTTTGCATACACCGTTGTTTTTAAAAGCTGACACAAATGCTCCCCTTTGCACTTATGGTCAAAATTCAATGAAAATCCTTTCAACAGAATCCCAATTATGATACCTGCATAGAATTTTAGTCAAAAAGTACTCTATAAATAGGAATAAAAATGCTATTACTAGGTCCAGATTTTAATTAAATTCATCATTACGGACTCATTAATACACCAAATTCAAGTGGCAATGGAATTTTGAACATTTGTTTGATGGTTTGATACCTTGTAGATGATTTTGTGCCAATGTCATGTTTCATTTTTGCAAATCTAACAAATTATCAGTGCTGACTTGGGTACATGTGTACCATGTACTCTCCGTTTACAAACGAGTTTACATACGTTGACATGGAAGATGGACGCCTGAACAGCATATCGAAGTTTGAAAGGTGACACAAACTCCTTAAGGCAAAGATCGGCATACTATTTTTGGTTTTGGTGACTTCACTGATATATAAAGTTTACATTCAGATTGTTTCCAATCATTCCCAGCCGGGATTTTAAAAGAAAATAAGCAATAAAATGCAGGTAAGCAGATCTCTGGCGAAAAACTGCCCTTGACAACGCCCGATAAATTTCAAAATGCCACAAAATTTACCTGATTTAGTGTTATGACATGAACATTATCTCTATTGCCATCAAAATTGCTTGTGCCATTCTTGTTTACACATGCAGCACAGTCAGTATGACGCGTTTTTGATGACGTGGTACAATGTCGTCATATTCAAAACATTTGTCACTTGACTTGGTTTTTAAACTTCAAAGGCAAGTGCCAACTGGCGTTCCGGCTGTAAGTGTTTCTTCAAAACATGAAAACCTATCATGCTCTTGATAAAGGACAAGGGACCGAAAAATTTATTCATGTGACTGTATGATTTATTTACGTGTTAGCTTTTAATTTAAAAACTCTTTTCTTCTACAAGATACCTGGGTCCATTTATTTCATTCCATAGACCCTTTCACATCACATTATCTGCACTACCGAATTTGAAGCTCAGTTCCAGGTGACAAACAATAAATTGTGCATGCACTAGCAACATACATGTAATTTAATTGTTTTAGGACGTTTAGCACGGAATCGTGTTTCGTTTGTTCCGCGAAAAAACATCTTGGAAAAATTGAATTACATGTACATGTATGTCACTTGTGCATGCCTAATCTAATGTTTGTCCCCTGGAAGTGACTTGAAAATCAGTACCGCAGATAATGTGAAAGGGTCTATTGTAAATCAAGCAACAAAATTGGATAATAAGACATGAGATTTGTGACAGTAAAATTGCAATTTTATGAATTAGTTAGATATGGCAAGATGATTGATTTTAAAAGGAGGATATCCCTTGATAAATTACATGTACGAGGGCCGTTCCGAAAGTTCATGGACAACGCAAATTAAGGAAAGATCTAGAGAATTTGCTAAGAACCATGTTGATTTCCTTATATAACGGATAATTTTGAATACATATACGAATTTTCATTACGATTGGTCAATACCAAATTTTCAAATCCGTTTGAACAACCTAAGGTTCTAGTTCACGGAGCAGCTAACAACGTAACGACGTCGTCAGATTTCCTAAATAAAATTGACATTTTAAAAGAAATAAAACACCTCTCATCTGTACATAATTCAAAAGTATCTTTTCCTGTATTTTAATAGGGAAGAATGTTTTATTTTCATGTTCATCTCTATCTCTATATCATAATGTCCTTTCATCTTTGAATCATTCAAAGTCAGGTCACCATGAAGGGAGAAAACGGCATTACTTTACTTATTTTCGTTTACTTTTTGTACAACTTCTATCAAAATTGCTTGTTTCTGTATCTATTCATCATAAAAACACATTATTTTACCTTAACAACATTATTTTTTATGTTTTTGGTCCTTATCAAAATGTATCCATCAGCTGTTAAGTCTCCGTATGTTTTATTCAACAGAAATTCAAAACTGAATGACTGTCTGGTGCTCCGTAAAGAACAATGACGTCATCAATTTTTGGTTTGTTTGATCAACAATATCATGCATAAATCCTCATAAAAGTCGTAAATCTGGTCCAATTTTGTTAAAACTTCGCAGTGGTCAAGAAAAATAATAGTATTAATGATATAAAAAGTTTAATTGATAGTCGAGTATTTTTTCTTATTTTATTTAGCAATATAACGAAAGGGATGGGTTCGTTTCAACAACTCAAATTTCACTGCTCCGTAGCCTCTACCCTTCATGTATAAAAGTGACTATTATGCACTTTTTGTAAATCATTTTCACCTGATATTTTTCATTTTCTCTTTCTGAATGTGTCCCTATCATTTCTAGAAAATTTCATTCGCATACGACTTCAAATGTGATTTTTAAGGCATGTGTCCACGAACTTTTGGAACGGCCCTCGTACATGTATGAAACAAGTTGTTCAATTATTTTTTTCCCGCCCCTTTTAAAGGGTTTCTGACAGAAACTAATTGTGACATCATCAAATTCTACTGAATAGACATTAATCTCAGAAAGAGTGAGCTTCAAATACTGTGAACATGGAAATTTCCATGTGGGGGTACATGTAGTTTTCGTGTTTTTCGCGAATAAAGGGATTTCGCAAAAATTTCCCCCATGTGCAAAGTCTTGATGTTGTTATCGCAAAATTTTCCCCCGCGAAACTAACCACGATTACAGTAGGACATTTCTATAGGAATTTCATAATGCAAATGCCCTCCAAAATGGGACGTAACTCTGTAACTAGAAAAGACGCA
Organism: Pinctada imbricata; assembly: GCA_033119305.1. NCBI lineage: Eukaryota > Metazoa > Mollusca > Bivalvia > Pterioida > Pteriidae > Pinctada > Pinctada imbricata. The sequence continues at coordinate 49,336,507 of VSWD01000012.1, read as the reverse complement.
TATACAAGTATAGGACTCACATTAAGTCTGCCTTCACTAAATGGATCAGGAAAGTAGAGCACACATTGGTTATACATGTATTGTGGCTTGTATCTCTGAGGTAGGTATTATATATGGTATCATGGATATACAGCTCTCTGAAATATAACATCCATGTAGAAGATACAGAAATAATGATACAGAATTCTGATTTATCATCTATATACATGTAAATTAAAGGAAAAGATTATTATGGATTCTATTTGAATTACATGTACAATGTAAATGAATATACATACATGTATTAAATGTTATAGTTTTCTAAATTCATTAAACCATTGATTTATAAATGTGCGTGTGTGTTAGTATCAAAGTACATGCGTATAACATCTGAATTAAATCTCTCTTTTCTTCCCTTTCCATATTTCTCCTCACCTCACCCCCCCCCTCCCCCCACCCCGACTGAATTCATATACATGTACATGTACATTGTACATGCATATTGTACCTATCAGATAGGCAAAGAACATCTTCCTCTGTTGACACATTGAGTTCATAGGACAGCCATTCTTCTAAAGTCAGCTAAAATAAAAAAAATAAATAATAATAATCACATTTATCTATCTAAATGAATTCTATGGAACTCAAGCAGTTGCTAGAAACTTACTTTTAAAATACAAAGTGTTTTTGTGAAATATGAATGCCCCTGTCTGCATCTTTGCCATTATTTTTCATAAGTAGGTCATGCTCCAAGGTCAAGGTCATAAGGTAAAATTTTCCGTACCAAAATAATGTCTTGGTGCAAGGAAATGTGAATTTCAAAGCTCTATCACCTACAACTCTTGTTGTGCCCGATGTTCAAGCTAATCAAAAGGAGGTAAAAAGTCATGAGGTCAAAAATTTTGTCATCAATACAAAGGTTTCATCACAAGGAATACACATTTAAACTATGAATGCTCTATCACCTCCTACTCAAAAATTGTGCTCAAAATCAAAGTTTTTGCCACGGTTAAACACAGAAACAGACAGACATACACCTAGGGGCATAGAGAGTCAGCATTAAAAAAGGCTTTTTTGGTAATTTTCATTCTTGAAAGATCTAAATAAAAGATAAATTTGAGCATTCTGGACATTTTTCTTTTCAGATCATTTCAGGGAAAGATTGAACGAATTTAACTTGTAGCCCCTTTCTCATCATCTGTCTGGTTCTGAATTTGACGCACATTTCGGGGGACAAACAGTATATTGTGTATGCACCAGTGAGGTCAGTTGTGCACAAAATCATGTTTCGTTAATTCTGAGCAAAAAGTCTCTGAACAATCAAAGGTGCATTCATAATCTGTTGTTTGATCCCCCAAGACCCAGCTTCAAATAGACCCTTTCAAATCATCTTTGTTCCTGAAGAGACCTTTTCACGCTAATGTCCATTCGGTTACTTGTCTCTTCATAGGACATCAAACAACGTCATTCATAGCAGTGTACATTATTACATATTTGGAGTGGAATGACATCATTTGATTGTTCTGGTGGGCAAAAATGTTCTATGAAGAGTCAAAAGTAAACCGAAAGACATTAGCGTGAGAGGGTCTATTCAGTAATTTGTTAGAATCTTACCTCCTGATTTTGTACAAGCTCCGCTATTTTCTCTGACCTGTATAGGGTATGAGCTAATTGGAGGACAGACTGGGAGTCAAGTCTCTTATCCAGGATTATATGACCTGAGTGATGTTTGTTTTGTAAAAGCCTACTGCTACAGGTACAGAAACTGAAAAACAAAATTAAATAATATTATGAATCAACATGTACAGATCTACATTGTACTCTATAAACTTGAAATCCGATGGTCAAGGTTTTGTAGGAAAATTTTGTAAGTGCATTATGAGCCTCTTGTGCATACACATGTTGATGTATCCACATACTGAACATGTAAGGATGGCTATGTACATGTACATTGTACATATAAGTAACAAGCAATAAGCTTTAGGTTGTTTCTTCACTGATCCTAAAAAATAAACTACAAACTTATGAGCAAAAATGTAAAAATAATTGATAATCGAAGTTTATTTCGCAGAAGAGCATGTACATGTATGTACTCATCCAGCTTACCAATTTACAGAGAGTTGAAGGTAAAATCTGTTCCTTGTGCTCTGTAAGTTGTTTACTGGTTAATGGCTTGGAGGGCTATACTAACATACTCTGAATGTTAATCTGGAAATATAATACAGTCTTTTGATATACAGCTTCAATATTCTTCAAATACAGAGTTTCTATAGAAATTTCATTACCGTGACATCATAATGTATTTACGTCTTATATCGTCCCAAATGGGAAGTAACTCTGAAGACATTTAAAGACAAATGCTGATAGATGTGCATATTATACCTGTTCAATTTAAGTTATTTTCAATAAATTCCTAATCTTACAAGTTAATGCAAGAGACGTCCTTAAATATTCCTATACAGAAATATACTGTATTTATCCAACAAAATTATACATATAAGAATGAAGAAAACATGCATGTGAGATTTCAACATAATTGAACATTAACTTCTCATAAGCAAATAGAAATATTAAGCTTTTCTTCTTTATAAAAATTGAGAAAATTGTAAAATACAAAACCTTAATGCAAACATCATCCATTGACTTGTATAGAACGGCAAATGTTCCCAAAGGAGATATTGGAAGATCCCAACAAAGGGCTGACACTGCTTCCAAGGGCAGGTAACTCTAACTTGGGTCAAACATTTCTGCTTCAACGACATATGTACCAGAAGGCAAGCCAACCCTCTGGTGTGGGTTCCATCCAGTTCACAGCCCTGCAATGATATTTTGGAATATTATACAATTATTGACTGGGGATGAGTGCAACATACATGTATAATTTGTGGGACCTGATGTACAAATGCTTGAATTTTGTCTGAAGGTCCAACAGATCATATGTTGCCCAAATTCCCAGTCAATTATTGTTTTTTTTTAATTATCTTATTTCAACACTGCAGGAAAGAACTACTTGCCTCAGTATGTTTTCATCTATAAGAGAAAAAACGCGGAGAATAAGGTGTAGTTTTTAACTGTCATCAATGACGTGATGTCACAATTGATGTGACGTGTATGGGTCAATAGTTTTTTTCACTATTGACTGCCCCACCACCCAACATTTTTATTAAATAAATAATATTTTTTTTTACTATACAGATTCTATTTACCTATTAATGCCCAGTTTGTGTGGGTACTACATGTATTCTCTCATAGTGTTGCTTTTGGAAGAAATAGTGCCCGAGCATCAGCGAGGGCACTATTTACCTTCCAAAAGAAACACTATGAGAGAAAAGTACCCACACCAACGGGCATTAATAGGTTTAGTGCATTACATGACCTCGATAGCATTTTTTTAAAAAAGGATAGACTTAGCAATTCAGATTTTTTACGAGGAAATGGCGACACCTACTTATAGCGCATTACTCTCCAAGCGACGTAACTCTGTTCTGCAGAAAAGCAATAGTGCCTGGTCGCCGAGCACTATTCTCTCATAGTCCCCACGTGCTCAACCAATGGAATAACAAAGATTTATCATGTGATGCACTAAATAGAGATAATGTACTTTTGAGGGTAAAATAATGAGATGTTTTTGCACCTCTGACTAATTTCTTCAAATAGGACAGACAGACAGACACACAAACAGCACATTATGTTTTACAAACCAACTCTAAACACACAATCTTTTTTTAAACACTACAAACATGTAGACATTACAGACAAGGACATTTTTTGTAAAGGACAGTCATAACATAGAAGTGTATATATACATGTAAGTCAGTCGACCCTCAGTCTAGTGACCTTTAAGTTACTGGCTCAACGCTTTTACCTCTAGACCACGACACCAACAACCCTTAAAACTTAACGTCCTAACCTGATGAACAACAAGGGTCCATAGCCTACACAGTAACGATCTGTATAGTACGTCTATTTCCGTGATAATGTCCACCAGGTACATTGTCCAGTTATAGGATGGCGTCCTCATGTCCTGTATGGTCATTGTGGCTTTACAGAAAAAGTTCAGCAAAATATCACATATCTGAAAAATTCATGAAGTATGTATAATGATATGTTTACCTCTTATCATGTAAATCTACATGTAATATCCCCCCTCTTTCCCCTAAATACACACAAACACACTTTCATGAGAGGACAGGTAACAATAATTTGGGGTTTTTTTCTCGTGTTCAGTTCAACTTCAATTTCAAAGTTCACTCTTCTCTCCATATGTTGAAATTTGCAAAAATTAACAATGATTTATCATTGATCTGATATTTCGTCCCATCCCATAAACACCAGAACATTAAAATGCGTTTATCAATTATGTTCATGATAAAGTTGACCAAATAAAAATCGTGCTTTTTTAAATGTTGAAGTAAGCTACACTGACTAGAGAGATATCTCCAATACAATGCTATGACAATACATGTACATGTACCTTTAACTGTTTATTGGATAAGTTTACATTATGAAGATCTATGTCAACCACTTCCTCCGCCATTAGTGTGGTATTACTCCCTTCCTCCTCACATAATGATAGCAACCTCTCTCTGATTAAAGCAACAGCCTCTGATACTAAAAAACAAATTTAAACTTTATTTTACAACATTTAACAAACAAGTTACAAACTTATACTAATGTCTCATGTTGGCTCAGATATTGGCATGAGGGGGTCCAAGGAGCAACAGTCTCTTATACTGAAATAAGTACATGACATTGTATGAAATAGGAATTTCTACAACAGAGACTCAAAGCAAAATCGTTAAGAGAGAAAAGAATATTATTAAATTAATAATTAAATAAATCATAAAATAAAAAATAATATTTTCAAAAATCATTCCAAGGAATGCATGTGTCGCCTGCGAAACATAGCGACACTCAGGAATCACTTTTACAGGGTGTGACATCCAAGTGTGACAGACAGACGGACAGACAGACGGACAGACAGACGGACAACGGACAAACTGATCCCTAAGTGTCACTATGCTTCGCAGGCGACACAAAAATGAATAAATTATTAAATTAATCATTTTCAAGACCTTTATTGTATACATATGCTTGTTGATATGAAAGTACATGTAGTTCTGGTCAATATTGACATTTTAAATTCTCGTTACAGAAGTTAAATAAATGTGATTGATCTATCAACATGTGAAGATTCATTTGGTAACTATTTCTACATAATTTACACTGACCGTCTCATTTTGACTAGTCAAGTGGAGATAACTCTGTTACTTAACATATACAACAATATACTTGTACTTCACAAAATCTTTAAAAGAGTTTTTACTTGCACATATATGTACATACTGTCTGATTTTGATGCTTTAACAAAATAAATGTTGAGCCTAAATGTACTTGAAAACTGATCAAGAGAAGATAACTCCATGCCTTCACCATTTTTTTTTTTTCAATCAGAAGCATTTTTTCTTGAACATACATTTACTTACTGTCTCGTTTTGATGATTTAACAACACTCAGCAAGTTTTCGAGTCTACTCGATAACTGATCAAGAGGAGATAACTCCATGTCATCATACCCCTCCTCTTCTGGGAAAGCTCCTGTAAAACATTTCTTTCATATTAGATGAATACAAATGTAAATGTATTGATATGATTTTTTTTATAATACTACAAAGCACATTTTAAAATTCGTTACCATAAGATTATTAGACTATTGAATCTTTGCTTTAGCCAAGTTTTATTAGTTACCTAGTCATCTAGTGACACGGTACAGGATATACTCCATTTCCAACCCCCAACCCCCCCCAACCTCCCCTCCCCCACTAACCCTAAAGGACCCCCTCACATCAATATATGAGCAAACTTAAAAACTGTATACTTTAACTAGCTGCAGAATAATTTGTTTGTTAAATGTTGTAAAATAATTATAAAGACTAAGAAATCATGTTTTTTATATATTTTTCATAATTACTGCATAAGAAGATCTGAATCATTTGCTGGTACATGTACATGTTCTTAAATATTTCTTTTGTGGTTTTATAAAAGTAAATCTTTTCAACTGTATTTGTTCACTCAATTCTCAACATTTCAGCCACCGGCCTTTATCAAGAAAAACAAACAAAAGTTATACAGATAAAGGCCAAAAGTTTACTTTTCTTGATATAGGCCTGTGGCCGAAACGTTGAGAATTGAGCGAATAAATACTGTTTTTACTACATTCCCTCTGGAATATTATTTCGAATTATAAATCTTTTCAGATGTAAAACCATTCGCATATCTTCATTTGGTATCAGTGAGTTACATGTATGCCTTCATTATTCACACTCATGATCACCGAGACCAGCTTACGTGATAGGAAGCTGAGCGCCAAATAAGTGAAGGTTGATAAACAACAAACCATTCCTCACATACAACATGAATATATAGAAACCAAGGTTCTTAATGTATTACGTTTTAACAAACATTAACATTATTACATGTATATATAATATCTGCACCTACTGTACATGTATATGGGAGTCCACTGGTCAATAAAGGACAGGGTCAGCTGCCTGGGATGAGCCCAAATGCAATTAAATTCAGCCAACAAAAGTTACATTATATTTACCTTCCAATAATCTAGCAGCCTCTGCTTTACATTTCTCAGTGTACGTGTTGTATAAGTTAGCAGGAATCTTCTCTATCCTTAAATAATATGAAAGGATTTTTTCATTAAATGATCATTCCTTGGTATGTTAATAAAGCTCAGCAGACAATTTCACAAAAATATTAAGTGAAACAAAAATTTTTAGGAATTTTTGTAACATTTGATTGCTTTGTTCTTTTGTAAAGTAAAAGATGTTATATTTTGTTTCTGAATTTATACAATCATGAATATGTATTTAGAATTCAGAAATGGTGTTAGAAAACATACATGTAATACTGTAATAATCTAACTGGAAAAAAAAACTTTTAGTGATGATGGTTACAAAAATTCCTTAAATTTTTCTCAAGATTTATTTTTTAATTGGGCACAATTTTGATTACAAAACCAATAGCATGAATAAGTTTTAAAATTGTTCTTTTTTTAATGCTTGGATGAAATTCATTCTCTCAATTGATACACATGTACAATGTATGTGTATGTCGAACAAATTTTTCATAAAATAAGCACTTTGTGGGTATGGTAATATTAAAGTATCAATTTTTTAAAATTACAATCCGTCAGTTGTTAATTCTTACTTTTTCAATGCCTCTATGAAATTCATTCTCTGATCTGGTATGTCTGGAAGCTATAAAGGAAATAGAACTCAGTCTGACAAAAAATCATTCAAAGAAATGCATATGTCGCCTGCGAAATATAGCGACACTCAGGAATCACTTTTACAGGGTGTGACATCCAAGTGTGACAGATAGACAGACAACGGAAAGAATAGTGACACTTAGGGATCACTTTAATAGGGTGTGACAGACCGACAAACGGACAGATGGACAACGGACAACGTGATCCCTAAGTGTCGCTATACATCGCAGGCGATACAAAAATAGGTACAATGTATGTCGCATGTTGCATGTATGACACTTGATACATGTAAATGTGACCTTGACCTTAAAGATGTGACTCTGACCTTGACCCTCATTAGATTTTGAGTCCTATCATGCTTGACCATCCCTGCAAATTTGATGGATTTATAAAACATATCTATCAAGTTATTGAGTTTTTTTCAGACTTCTTTCAATTATTATGCTTTATTGAAATTAAACATGTACAAATCAATGCTATTAGCTACATGTACACGTATTTTCAAAAACCAGGGTTACATGTACATTTGTACTTCCCATTTGAGTCGGTATCTGATGTAGACTGATTATGATGTCATCAAATTCTATGAAAACAGTCCCTTAACTCTGGGAAATAGCGGCGTAAAATCGATGTTACCATAACATTTTCATGACGTCATAATTGTTTTACGTCTGATACTGTCTGTAAGGGGTAAAAACTCTGTATTCCGCAAAGACGCAATAAAACAGGTAGTACTACATGTACAGTACTGTAAACATGGATAATTTTTCGCTTTTTCGCAAATCGAGGGATTTCGCGAAAATGTCCCCCACGCGAAAATATTACCGCTGCAATCTTACTCTGGGAAAGACATTTTTATCGGGAATATTTCCCCCACGCGAAACGTCTTGATGTTATAATTGCGAAATTTTCCTTTAGCCAAAATAACTACGTTTACAGTACTCTGTAGAAGTCACATAGTAATATACAATTTATGGGTACTTACTGGTCTTGGCTTTAGAAGGACAGGTAGGAATTTCCCGATAAAGTATGGTTTCCGAAATATGCTAAAATATGAAAAATGAATTTCAAATAAATTCATTTCCTATCGAACATCTTTAATTTCTGTAATCCATTACTGGACCATGCACTACTTCTGAACTTTTCAAAAACATGTCTTTCGTTGTGACACAACAGAGAAATTATGGGCATACAGTGTACCAGAAATTTTTTGAGCAATGAAAATCATGGTTACAATGAAAACTAAATGATATACACCTTGCTTCCATAACAGCTGACGGTATTTTCCTGTTGACGGAGTACGCAGACAATGCCTTCTGTACGTCTCCTTCTACCTGATTGGTCAAATCTTGATCAGTACTCGAACTACTTGTATCCACAAACAAACCATCATTCTCTATTGGCTGCTGTTGGTATAAAACAACAGAATTTATACATTTTATACCTGTACTATCCTGTTACACAAAAATTCCTTGTACGAAACATTTCAAGAAATTTCGTAACTTTTGAATTTTTCGTTCTTACGATAAACTAAAACTTAAATCAGTTTAACTTCTGAATTTTTATATGATATATGAAAACATGATTTAAAAGCATGATTTTACAAAAAAAATGTCTTGGAATTATTTCTCTATCTTTTTGTTTACTCGCAAAAGTACAAAAATTTGTTTTTTCTCTTGTACATGTATTTCTAAGCTCAACGTAAAGTATTTGAAGTATTTCTTTACCTTTAAATCAGATAGTCGTGTTTTGGCCAAGAGTAAATAATCGGAGAGGAGTTCTCTACATTTAGGAGGTACAAAAGGAGGGCGTAGGATATGTACCTTAAACCAAAACATAAAATTTACATTAATACATAAGAAATTGTTATGAATTACATTTATAAGCATGTACAATTACATGTACATCAAGAATTTATTTAGTTTTTTCTTGGATCCAACGATCATGATGTTTAATTGATCCAGTATACATATACATGTACATACTATGATTCATTTTAAATATATGTTAATAAAAGAATTTGTCAGAACATACATGTATTTTGAAACTTTACGACTAGGAAATAAATCATCTTCACTTTAAAAGAATTTGCCAACAACCTTCTTTAAATTGACCTTGAATTTTCTATTTCGAAAAAAAAGTAAAAATCGTCTCTCTGCATCTCCCTGGAATACATGACACTACTTTTCTACCTTTAAGTACTGTGGTTGATCAAATGGTACGATATCCGTTAGGAACTTTATGAGAGCTGTGAAGGTTTTTCTGCTACAGGCTGGAGATCTCGAACCGTCCCCGAACAATCTCTGATAAAATAATTGTACAGATACATTCAGTGTTTTAGATATACACATGTATACATGTATGTTATTTCCATTTGGGATGGTTCTAATTATGCATCCATTTGTGATAAAGTGAAATTCCTTTAGAAACTTCATATTCGATGAATTTCATTTTCACTGAATTTGAACATGTCACTGTCCCACATTGGAAGTACATGTACATGTAACTATATACATGTATGTACATGTATATCTAAAAGACCAGACGCTACATGATGGTGCATTGAAGTTTTCAGAATACTCTTAAATTGATATTTGGCATGGGGGCAATTTTCGTGTTGTTCGCGAAAATATCCCCTTTGCATTCTTACAGTAGGAAAGACATTTTTATTGCAAATATTTCCCCATCGCGAAAAGTCTTGATGTTATAATCGCGATTTCCCCCCTCCCTCCCTGCGAAAATAACCACGTTTATAGTAATTGATTTTCCCGTTTGTGTTAAATGAAATCGTAACAAACCATATGTTTAGACACTAATTACATTACCTCCTAAGATTCATGATCATTAAATTATGAGTATTTGTCCGTAAATTTGAAAATCTGCAGAAATGATAATTGACAGTACAGTGACTCTAAGGAATTATACAAATAGGCCATATTCACATCAACACAGTAGACTTGAATATTTTACACTCTAAGACCTGACATCACAACATTTGACGTTATTTCTAACTGTGACGTTGAAACAGATTTGTGACGTCATAATGAAAAATAATATCTAAAGTTGTGATGTTGGGTCTTGAAGTGACTTCAATGCAAGTCTAGCGGTAATGTAAAACGGTCTATTGACAGAAAATTTATATCACTGCGTAATACTGTTAAGTACCTCACCTGAAACCAATCGGCATACGTCATAAAAACATGGCTACCCTCACTACACGCCTGCCTGGCAAACAAGAATCCAATAACAAGCTCCTCGATGTTAGAATTCTCGAGGCCTGATCTCAGGGAATCTTGTATGTAGTCTGAAGGGAGATAAGACACCAACGTAAGTACATGTACATGTATGTAGGGATGAGTACAAAATTCTAGATAAAGCTAAGATTTTGTGGCTCAAATGCTTTCATATTAAACACTTTTTGTTTAGGGCAAAGACAAATTAGAGATGCAACTTGAACTGCTCCTTTTTTAAAACAGTTCACCGGAAATACTTGGAGTGAAAATAATGTGACATTATATCATGTATATTACAGACAAACTAGCACGAGTATATACATGTATACATATACATGTAGCAATGTATAGGTATTATACTTACCTTGTAGAGGTGTGCTGACGTCAGGTAAGCAGATTAACAAAGTAGATAGAAAGGTGAGAACAAGGTGCCAGTTAACCTCCTGGTGCTCCAGTACTTGTTTGATAAGGTCAAGGACATTGACTGGGTCAAAGGGCAACAGCATCTAAAAATAAACAAATTTCAAATATAAAATCTTTTCATTTAAAGTATTGTGATACGTATCATATCGAAGGGATGGTAATGTGATACGTATTGGATCAGTCCATCATGGTATCTGCCCAACTTTTAAAAAAAGTTTGAGTTATGTAGAAATTTTAGTAAACTGAGTTTGAATAAACGAGAGTAACAAAAAAAAAATGAGTAAACTGTGCATGTACCTGAAACTGACAAGGTCTATTCATTAAAAATTGAAATACAAAAAAATCATTGGAAATCTTTATGTACAGAATGTTCAATATGATACTTTTGGATTTACAGAAATTATCAAAGTCTGGATAATTTTTTTTACATTTAATCTGTTTCAATCACAACTTATCATTGAAAGAAGAAGCAAGTTATAAAAAATTATACCATTTTCAACCATTCTGTGAAATAAGTCTCTAGCTTTGCAAAAGTCCAGTCCTTGCTTGATAGAGCATCCGCCACTGGGTATGAAAAAAACAAAAAAACAAATTAATGTACATATAGACTTAAGTTACACGAGCTAGAAATAGTAATACATGTATTAAGGTTGTACATGAATTTTGTAAAAGAAGATGTACATGAATTTTGTACATGTACATTCATTTGAAACCAGAGGTCCCGTATGAATTAGAGACTACTGGTTCTATAGACTATAGTATAATTGTTTTAAAAGCTGTCCGTGTATTCAAAATACATGTATGAAGAAAAGTTCAGTATAGTGGTGGCTAACATGTATCTTTAGAGTACATGTAATATTGTAACAGTTATGCATTTACATAGTGTGTGTTTATTTGTTTAAGAGGAGACAACAATTTCAGTATTTTTCAGGAAAAAAAATTGATAAGTTTCTGCAGGAATTGGTAAGTATCGGCACCCGTGGAACCTTGATTGATCAAATTTCTATTAATTTGATTAAAATTATAAAGAAATAAAACTAAGGCCATGTGAAATAAATTCTATGTTTCTTAGATAATTGGGTCTAAAAAAGTTGCAAGGTAGGTAGGGTTTTTATTTTTTATTTTTTTTTTTTTATCAAAAGTGCTCTTATTATTCATGTAAGGCAAAGAAGTCGTCTGTCCTGTCCCCCCTCCCATTATTCATGTACTAGGCAAAAAATCTTATCCCCCCCCCCCACCGTTTTTCTTCATAGAAAACTGTCTTGGAACCGTCAGTCAAAAAAATGGTACATGTACATTAAGATTTATGGCTTTCTCCTGTAAATAAGTTGATTTTTTTTAAAGTAAAATAACCTATTCCTTCTGAGCACGGGGAGACGTAGCTCATCTGTCTGAATTGAAGAAGCTAAATAATTCAAAATTTGATATAGGAAGTATGGCATGCTTTGATTGCCGTGAGTATTTAGTAGAATCGCGCAAGAGACTCGACGCCTGTTACAGTATTTGCTCACATCTTGTTTAAACCCAGTTCAAATTAAATACGACCCCTCACTTCCTCGGATGGATCTGTTCATATGGTAAATAAAAAATTTGCCGATAGCGTATATCTTCAAAAGTCAAGTCTGGATGAAGCAGAATCTTTAGAAATTGAATGAAGTGTTCAGCATTAACCACCGTCTGATAAAATAATGCACACGGCCCGGGTACAATATACATTCTTTTAATCATAGATTTAAGGATTTAACTACGTTTCTCTTGCGTTCGTTGGCGGTCCTTGTTTATACTTTTTACAACATGAAAGTCATTATTAATAGATTCGGAAGTATTACAATGGACACTTGTTATTGTTGGCATAGGTATTTACATATGCTGTGGAGATCAATAAAAAATCAAAGCACTAAAGGTACTGAGTGCGAATAGCCAGAATAATATTACTTATTATGTATGACAAAATATTCTGTTTTCAAAGTTATATTTGTTCCTGAACACCTTTGTAGGCCGGGCCAGTTTATGGACGGATAAAGACAGAACTAAAATGCAAATGCATAATATTGTCGTAATGAATTGAAAGATAATGTCTGACAGTGAACATGAAAATTAAATAACATCACATTAAATCTACCCCTCCCCCCTAAAAAATACAACAATCCAATATGACTATCGATTGATGATAGCAAATACAAGGAAAGAAGACGAATCTTATTTTCTAATTTGATCCCCACTCTCTCTTTAACCTTTCATGTTCAATGTTAGGTGTGCGCTAAGAATTTGAAGGAAAATTCACTTCTTTTTCAGTATATAAAAACATGATACATCCTAAACGGGAATGTTTTGATCTTTTATTTTTCATAGTTGTTAATATCATATTTCATGATGGAAGTTCCTTATTTTTTCGTCGTAAACAGATTTTATTTTGTGAAGCGGGGCAAAATAAGCCTACTTGAAGATAGTTTTACGTTTCAATGATTCAACTTAATATCTTTATCGATAGCACCGTTTCATTTATATATTGTCCACTAAAACAGAAAATGACCTGGTAATGGAAAGGGGTTTCCAACACACAGCCTGTGTTCATCTCAGTACATACAGATGCAATTTTTCATTAGGTTATGCATGTACATAACACGACAGCTTGATTCATATAGATATAATTCATTGATTCAGACAGTGATCAGACTTTATACTGATCATGACTCTGACGCAGTCCCAAGGTACATGTTAACAGAGTAACATCGTTTATACATACTCAGTAGACGGGGCTCCCATGAGTGAAGAAATCAGGCAATCGCTATGTGCTATTCGCACAAAAACTATACGAACGTTTTAATATATGTAATACTCGATGTATTAAACACGCGAATAGCCAGCCGTCCACGTGTCCGCGGCACGTTGTTAGTACACTTTAAACGACGCGTGGATAAAGTCTTTACCCGTAACGTAAATACGGAACGCACCGTGATTTATACAGGCTTTTAAAAGTATTTATTCATCGGGTACAGTTTTGACGATTTTAAAGGACAATAAACATGTTCAATGACATAAATTGATATTTCATTTTTAATCGACGATCGAGGATGAGACACGGCGGATATTTTTTTCTGAAGTTGCAATAACAACGTCTCGTCGGCGGCAAATTATAGCGCACGGCGGTGTCTGAGAAACATAGATTTTATTTTACATGGCCTAAATGTATCTTTATTTTCAATGATGAGAAAAGTATTGACTTCCAGACGATATTACCAATACAAAAAAGGCGAAGACAAATTCTCGACGCCTGAACCCCCTTCCCCTTTTCTTGTTTTTAGCAAACATGTTTTAAAAAAATATCTAGAGATTATGAAATCCATTATTTTCAAGAAATAAACATTTAATCAAGTTATCTATGATGAGAAAATACTTGTTTACAAGACAATTTAACAGTACAAACACATGCACAACAACGGCCGACCCTGCCCCTTTCTTTTGGAATTTTGCGCTCAAGTTATGACATTTTTAACATGATTCAGTAATCTGGAAAATTCGTTAATCTGGATGAATTCCTCGGGAACCAATTTTGGATTTGAAACGGAACTATGTTTAGTGCGGGCAAATATTGACACTAGCTTAAAATATATAAAAATACACGTATAAATCAAAACTAATTTGACTGACCTTTGTAAACAGGCTTGTAGCCTAACATGGTCTGAATAGAGAAAGCACAGAATTTCTTTGCTATGTCTGCTGGGCATCCGGAGATTAGATCAGGTATAGTTATACTGCAGGTAACTGACCTACGTGTCAATAAGTCCAGCATCTCTGTTAAAGAGAAAAAGAGGTAAATGCTATAGAAACAAATCATGAGAAGTTAAATTTATCAGGGATGATTTTCTCAATTAAAAAATATTGGAAATGACATAAAAGGTAGCTTAACTACATGTACATGTATATGTATCATAAAATACATTACCTGTAATGAAACAAAAAGGTGCGCCCCCCCCCCCTCCCCCCCCCCCAAAAAAAAATGGAAATCCAATATTTGCTTCTACTTCCTTTGATTAAAAAGGGAGAAAGACTACTTCATGCTTGACATTTTTTTCAAATTTCTTTACACTAGTAATTTGTTTGGATTGTGACAATTACAGAGATTATACAAGTAGCATAATGTAATAAAATATGACATACTTGTGATAAATTGCTCTAGCACCACCTTGGATACCTACAAGGAAAGATTATAAGACAAGCTTAAAAAGTTGTGAAAACATGTACCCAATCACTGATTGTGCTTTCTATATGCTTTGCTAACAAAGATACCCTTCAGTGTAAATTCAATTAAAACTAATAAATAAATTCTAGCACTGTAAATTGATTTCTAAATGGTGAAGACATTATGCTTTATTGATTTATCTGTAGTATATAGAGAATAAGTACATGTATCTTAATTTGTGTTTTGTTATGAGTATGCAACACACAGCAAGTGCATTTATCGTACATTATAGGCATAAGCGCATTTCATGCAATAAATGCATTTGCTGTGTGTTGCATATCCGTAATTAAACACAAATTATGACATTTATTCTATACACATGTATATGAACCGCAGTTGTCTGTTTCATTCTTGTTTTCTGAAATTGTGTTTTCCTAGGTAAAAAGATGATATTTACATTCAGGTCACCCTGGGTTCAGTATGCATGCTAGAAAAGTCGTTGCGCATGTTTCTTTAGATCTTAAGCATTTTAGATCATGGGCGTTTTCATGCGAAATGCATACATGTTCCTTTCAATAGTTTCATCTCAATGAATTACATTGGTTGTGCATTTATATACATATACATGTACATATAATTACACACGTAGGTACCATACCAGTATCAGTAGTAACTTGGTTTCCGAGCTTATCACAGTAGTAATAATTCTGCACATTTTTAGTAAATTTTTTACCCCTCCCCCCTGTGGGGTAAAGGTACAATGTACTAATCCCCCAAAACAGAGAAAATATCGAGTGACTCAAGAATCTTTTAGAGTCAGTAGGAAATTATATACAATGTACATGTAGGAATACAACTATACACAACCTTCTTGCATGCTTTTGAATCTACTTGTTCTGTGAAAGCAAAGTTGATGAACTGGTGAATAAAATCTGAAAGAAAAGCAAAATTGAACTGCAAAATTACAAAGAATTGTAATTAATTTAGTTCTACATGTACATGTACATGTATATACTGACAGCAAAAACAATATAATGAAAAAGAAGAGTACTAATTGTTCTTACTAAAGTTAAAATGAAATTGTTCATGGGAATTGTGTAACAAACTACATGTGTTTGTGAAAAACAATGAGCCATTGGAAGACTTATCTTAAAATATTCTGTCTTCTTACAGTAGGTCAAAAGTCAAGGCCATTAAGTCAAAGGCTTTGGTACCAATCAAGGTCATGTGAAGTACACTGTACTAATAAGTGAAAATAGACTATGACTGTCACTGTCAGAAATTAGACATGTAAATTATGGAAAATAGAAAAATGGGATTATAAATGTCAAAAGTACAGGTCAAACACTAAAGCCAAGGTCACAAGACCAAGCCATGGTCACAAGGTCAAAGCCAAGATCACAAGACCAAAGCCAAGGTCACAAGACCAAAGTCAAGGTCACAAGGCCAAAGCCAAGGTCACAAGGTCAAAGTCAAGGTCACAAAGGCCAGGATTTTTGGGTAGTCCCTCTGCAAAGAATACATGTATATGTGAGAGAAATTTTCTTACAAGAATCTGTGGAGCAAAAGAAAAAACAATTAAGAATATTTTTACCTTGGAATATTGCAGAATCATTCCACAAGCCACTGTTATTCAAACTTGTATCTGTACTGTCATCCTTCATTTTTAGGCCCTGCAGATAGGCTATCATACTCTCAGCCATGGCAGGAACAAATCCGGCATCATTAGATTTACTGTAATCATAGTGAAATCTATAAAATATACTCTTTCATATACATGTACATGTACCTTACCACATCAAATCTTATATATCTTTAATGACTTGCACAGAAAAGCTCAGTCTAGCTAGTTAAGAAATCAAAAGAAAAGATTTAAGCTAGGTATACAAGATACATTTTTCACTACAAGTACATGTACATGTACCTCCTTAATTAATCGAAAGTGAAGGTCCTTCTCAGGAAATACTTAAGGTTTTCCAAAATCCTTGTTTAATGTAAGGTATGCATATACATGTATTATACATGTACTTACTAAGTCAGATAAGATCCTATAGTCATAATTTCTTCCTTGTGAAAGCACCACAGATATAAGATAAGAAGGCATTTCTGAAATGATAAAGAACAAATACTTTGATGAGCTAGATATGATTGTCCATATGAAGACTATGACAAATCTATCGATATAACATGTACAAGCCAACAGCTTTCAAACAGTGAAAAATAATCCACACAAACATGGGAAGAGAAGTAATTTACCATCTCCCTGAATTCAGATCTTGACCTGGCAGATACATTGTGCAACGTTCGTTCCAGGTCAATATACATACATGTATTTTGATTCTTAGCATTACATGACTTGTGATTCTTATATTAAATTCATCCAGGTGTTATAAATGACTGCAAATAGAAAATTACCATCACTATTCACTATGGACTAGAAAGCAAATGTGATTTTAATTGGCACATGTAGCCAAGTTCCATCAACTTTGTTTGATGGTTTCTTCAAATGCATTTGAAAATTTCTGTTCACAAAATCTGTTTCTTGAAAAGTTGGTTCTGTACCATCATATCCCACCCATCCTGTGACGTTTTTCTGCATATTTTTTTGGACATAACTTTCAAAGTCTTTGGTCATATTTCATTTTTTTGGACTTAGTATTACTGTTGAGGGTTAAGTATTCGAAACGTGCATGTCTGGTCCATGCCGCAAATTTATCTGTTATTTTAGACTACAGGCAAAACATTGGAAATGTTCAAGTCCATTTACAGTGATATAGGACTTCAAAAAAACTTAGAAGATAGATGGACAAAGAGAAACATATTCGCTATTTTCAAAAACCAGAGTTACTTCCCATTTGAGACGATATCTGACGTAGACTGATTATGACGTCATCAAATTCTATGGAAACAGTCCCTTAAGGTATCCCTTGTACAATAGAGTCATTTTATATAGTGTTTTAATCGTCTCCATTGTAAAGTATGATAAATTTTATGCCTGGTAAGGTACTATAAACTATATATTTTCTGAAAGGTAATGATGCCCTGAGTACAGATATAAGACTCCCGGGTCCAAAAAATCAAAGAGGAAAAACTCTTGTACAACTTTGTCATTTTGCATAGGTTATATTGAGAAAATAGACAATTTAAATGCTTCACAAGTTACTCCCCTTTATTTCTCTGACCCCAAAATTATTATTTTTGAGCAGTGGGCATTATAACCTTTCAGAAAATATATAGTTTATAGTATCTTACCAGGCATGGAAAAATGCCCTATTGTACATCGGATACCTTAACTCTGGGAAATAAAGGTGTAAAATCGATGTTACCATACCATTTTCATGATGTCACAATGGTTTTACTTCAGATACCATCTGTAAGGGGAAATAACTCTGTATTCCACACAGACTCAACAATTGACACATTTTTGTTTGAGGAAGACATAAACTGTTTAAACATAAACTTTATTCTTAGTAATGGAAACAAAAGTAACTGTAAGTACATCAGAATTGAGGAGTCGGAACATCAACATCAAAGACGTCACCATGGAGACAGTAGCTTGTAGTGACCTTGACCCATTTTATAAAATGAAATTCAAAATTTATGTTCCAATTTCTATCCAATAATACAATTAGTGCAAACATACATCAAGTCTAAATCCTTACCTCTTTACAAAGAAGATTCAGGAGTCTTGGTTTTTGGAAAGACTGTTCCTGGATTGTACTTGAGAGACAGATTATGTGAGCTTGGATATCAACCTGAAAAAAAAATGTGCTCTTGCAGAAATTATTTTGTAATTAACAATTTTTTTAACCTTAAAAAATACATGCAGCAACACTAACACTGCAAAATATGCCTGACGAGACTTTATTCCTACCAATTTAGTGAATACAAATTTTTCAATGTCATGGTATATTCTATTCTTAAGACATATTTATTGATGCCTCCTAAAAAGAAGATCAATAGCATTCTTTGTCATTTATAGGCAATCTACATGGAAAATTGAAATGGAAATGGAAAATGAATTTCCAAGGGATTATTGTTAAGACTGTCTTGCACACACAAGGTAGGGAACAGACAGACAGACAGACAAAAAATGCCACACCATAATGTGTTCCATTTAAAGACGTGGGTATAAAAATTTAGGACAAAATGTTATTACATGTATTTCCAACTGTGATTAAATATATACAATCATCTGATTTGGGTTCTGTTTACTAAGGTATTGTTGGTACAGTATGTAGTAAATGGAACTGTCACATATAACTGTCACAGATTATTTTAATCAGAATTATTATTTCCCATAAACACGGATTAAAAGTCCTATTATTTTGAGAAAATTCATAAAAGTCTTTTCTTTTAAATGTGACGCATGTAGTCCGTGTGCTAGATGCCATAATTAAAGTTTCCTTGAAAAAGAAATATTTGTGTATGAAATTAGATGTTCTTACACATACATGTACCTTTTCTGAGTGAGAAAATATCTGTTTTCCACTTTGGTTTTGGGCGATGTGCAGTAATTTAGCCGCCACATTCTCAACCACCATAAAAGAAGTTCCACCTTCTGATTTATCACTACGGATGCATGTCTTTAAAATATCTGCCAACACAGTTGATTGAATTTTATCGATTATTGTTAGGATTAAAGTGATATAAGCATGGAAAATTTATTGTTCTTGACAATTTGACAATTTTTTGGCTGTGCACATTCTTGTTCTTTAAAGAAATAACATTTTATCTAAATTCAAATGAAACATAATGATAACTTCAAACCGAATAGATCAAAAGAAAATATGCTTTGATAATAATATAAACATCGAAGCAGTACTAATCAGTATAAAGAAGAACCCTAATATACAAAAATATATCTACTCACTATGACTGTATAATTTCTTGAACAACTACATTGTACTTATTACTGTGAAAATTTGTTTTTCCTTAAAGTTCCTTTAAATAGCCATATGTGTTAACCATTGCAGGCCAGCTCTTGCCTAAGGTTATGGGTAAATAAAGAATAATTATTTACCTTGTAGAAACACAGGCGTAGGTGAAGAATCCTCAAGCTTTATGCCTTTTGCCTATCAACGAACAAAAACAATTTTTAGTTTACTGCATATGTACATGAACTTATTATGCTTACTTTAGTAGGTATCATACATCATCACAGTGGTCTACAGTGATAAACAAATTGTCACCGATAATCAATTTCCCGTCCCTAAAAGTCTTCTGATTCCGTTTATCAATTTCAAATTTTCACAATCGATTTTTGTTGAAAGGTCATCATGGTTAGGGTATTTCTTCTCCTTAATTTCAATGTTACATTCATTTGTTATTTTGCGTGTTAAGATAATAAAGCATGCAAACAATTTGGATGTTGTATATTTTGCTTTTTGTGAGAACATTTCTCAATATTATGGGAGAAGATAATGCCAATCTGTCTTTTGTGTTGCATTTCTCATGAAAGATTGTTTTCCAATTTAAATCAATAATCGATCAATTAACCCTTTCAGATTATTTTCCGATTATCGATTTCAAAATGTCTTCCGATGTACAACACTAGTAGCCTAGCAGAGTTGTATGTAGCAATGTTATGGTAAGATTGTGTTAATTCAAGACCAGAATTTTCAATAAGAGGTGGCACTTTCTATGTCACCATCTAAAATAAATCTTACTGAAATGATAAGTTGTACATCTATAGTAGATTCTCACAGAAAAAATATAAATATGCTAATTTTGTCATTTTGCCCATTTTGGACCTGATTCCTAGGTCAAACAAAAAAATTTAACAATGATAACCTATTCTTTCATTTTAAATTAGACTAGTAACTTTACCTCATGAACAACACTATCAGCACTGCTATGATAAGTTACAAGCTGAAATACTGCATCACGGAGGAGATGTCGCTCTGATATAGACAGATGCTTCGACTTCTTGGCTCTTCTGGAATCTATCAAATTAAATGTAAAAATAAATGAATTTACATACATGTATAAGTTGATACATGCACTGGAACATGTGGAATGTAATTTCTTTCAGAATTTTGTAAAAGTAATTTACTTAGTTACAGCTGTAACGAAGTCCCTACTTCTTATTCCGTTATCTATGTCTTCAAAAAGTAGGGCCTGCAACCTCTATATAAATAAGAGAGAGTGCAGCTCAAACAGCCACGAAGCGAACTCATAGAGAGAAATCTCTCCAAAAAGGAAAAATAGATAAAAATCTCTTATCTACCCCCTTGACGTACCTCCATACTGCACACTATAGTGCCTAAAGGGGTAGGGCCACGAAGCCCGATATTGGCCTTGATTTTGATAAATTTTGAACATTGTACTTCATAGAATTTTTAACTGTTATTTGACACTTTGAAACCTTCTCTATTGAATCATGAATCTACTTTTTGTAAATATTGCTTTTATCAACACCTTTTAGCCCTTTGAAAACACCGAAATAGGTCATATTTGGCGAAATTGATGCAAAAACTCAATATTTCTATTAAATTAGCAATGGCTGCATGCATTAACTATGATGGAAAATTTATATGTGAAAGATTATCATTATATCCTTTTGTCATTAACGTTTTATCTCAGTTAAAGCATGCCGCCACATTGAATTCTACGACAAAAGACAAAATTCCCAGCAATTTTCGCCATATTTTGTCAATAACGTCAAAATCAAAATGACGTCACTTCATGACGTCATTACAGGTAAATGGCACATTGTTTGGTGATATTATTCCTTTCATGAAAAGCGGTAAACATTCGTGTATTTTCATGAGAGATATCAAGTATTCCTCATGAAATTTATTTTAAAAGAAAAATCAAAGGCCTATTTAGGGGTCTCGTGGCCCTACCCCTTTCGTCTCGATAGGGAAATGATGTATATACATTTTAAGGGCACATGTGCATCCGGAAGAACAGTCCGGACTTGAAACAAAAATTTGATCTAACCCATCAATATTTTTTTTTTCAATTGGACCACAGGGGCTACAGTACACAAAGAGTACAGAATAAATAACCTGCCCACCCCCACATACAAATACATAAACAAACACAAAGGGGTGCCTAGAATGACGATATCGCCACGATTCACTCAATCAATTTCTAGCTCAAATTTTATGCTATTGGTGAACGTCTGTTCTTCCAGGGTACATGATCAACTTTGTTATTTACCTAATAGTATGCAACTCTCTGTCACCCTTATCGAGAACCATTGCCAAAGGAAATGTGAAGACAATTCGACCTTCACCTTGCTCTTCGCAGTATAGACTAGTACCCGGGGCCTTCTGAAGTGCAATTTGGCAATGGTTCTCGATACGGCCATTACATGTATAGGTGAGGGTTGGTGGGTTATTTATTCTGTACTCTTTGTTGTGTACTGTAGCCCTTGTGATTGAACAAAAGTAGCCATTCCTGAAGATTGAAATAATTCACTGAGCTGCGCTCTCCTATAGGCTTTGGCGAGTGTGATGATCAAATCATATGCAGATGTTTACATGGCCAGTGAGGAATTGTTAGGCAGATATTTACATAGTCCGAAACATCTGACCCAAACCCGGCCTAACCGTTGAAGGCTGGGTTTGGGCAAGATTTTTCGGACTAATCATTATGTTTACATAGCCAGAGGCAGAGAGAGCTCGATGCCCGAGGCAAGTAGAAATTTTGCCGTGCCAGTAGAATTTCACTAATAAACTAAACAAATATCTGGTAAAAATTGTCTCGTGCCAGTGGTTGAAAAAAGTTTTCGTGACATTTTCTCTTCGTTCCTTCGGGGGTTAATCCTATGTCTTTTGAATTTTAAAGGCACAATTATTCAAGGAACTTAATGATAGAAATGTTAAATTTTATGACGATTACTTAGGTAGCTTGTAAAGTCGTCCTGTCCTTGTTCCATCTTCTAGCATCTCGTACTTTCGTTTTCAAAATTTACGCGCCATTTCAGCGACTTTTGATCCCGACATTGTATTCCCGTTTTCAAAGATTTTTTCAAAGATACTGATTTACTCGGGAATTTAAGTTTTATGGAAAAAAATAATAATGAAAATCAAATGAATTACTTTGACATCCAAAATTGTCATTATTCAGATTTTTTTCTTTTCAAAAATAAAAACATGATATTCTTTTTTTTTCAATTTTCATTTTCAAAAGTAACATATATTTAGAAAATGTTTCAGTTTGAACGATATTCTCAATAATAAGGAATGATTTCAGAAAGTTAATTTATTTTTTCATAAGTACTTAACATAGTTTATCAATATACGTCCTTGGCACTACTACATGTAGCAGAAACTTTTACCCCTACGCGGTTGAAATACATAATTTGTGATCACAGCGACAAACCATTGTCTTCATACTCCAATAAACTGTAAAAAAATGAACATTGTATATTCTTAAATATTTTTAATCTCGATTTCATAATATATCTTCGATTTTTTTCATTCCTCATGACTTGCAAAGCTCAAATATGACATCCTTATGTTTCGTCTTTAAAAAAACAGGCAGAATATTACAGTGGCGGATTCAAGGGGGGGGGGGGGGGGTGTGCGGAGGGGACGTCCGCCCCCCCCCCCCCCGGCACTGACCCAAAATTTTCCAAAAACAGGTATATTTTGGCCCATTTTCAGTAAAAATCAGCAAATTCGCCCCTTGACCCCCCCCCGGCAAAGGGGGCGCTGGATCCGCCACTGAGAAATGCATATAAAGGTGGTGCTTGCCGTTAACACAGCATACCTTCATCTAGCGCGCAGAGTGTAAAAATGGAAAATCGACTCAATTTTTCATTTTCCATAACGGAAATTGAAGTGCGGTTTAGTACAGCCTATTACAGTCCATTTTCTATTTTCCATTCAGAAAATAATATTTTAAAGAGGAAAATTGAAAATTGTAAGCATTTTCAAATTTCGCTTTTATATCTTAAAATGAAAATGAAAAATTGAATCAATTTTTCATTTTCTAAATGAAAATTGAAAATTGTTTCAATTTTTCCTTCCATTTTCATTTCTTGCTTTTGCGTATTTGGGTTCATTTTCCATTTTCATTTTTCAATTTGAACTTTTAAAATTATTTTTTTCCGAAATGAAAAATTGAATTGTGGTTTCTTGTCCCTAGCGCGGTATAAGCTAAACATTTAAACCTTGAACATTTAGGAAAAACAAAAAATAGATGAATAGATAAATACGCAGGTACTTCCATATCTGTAAAGGTTAATTTCTAATGAAGAAAATTGCCCTGTACATGTACCTCAAATTGACATCCCCCTCCCCCGGACTGAAAGTGCTTGGGACCACTTGAAAAGTGCTCTTGGTACGCGCCTGCCAAAGGAAATTCCTTCTTTACAAGCTACAGCAATCTACGCATGAACTTCAATTAATTCCCGAGTGCCAAGAATAAGTGAGGTTTTTGTTCAAATATCCTGTTTTCCATAATGCCAACTATAATCTTAATTGAGTTTTAACTTGTACTTTTGAATTGTGGAAATTTTTCAAACACGTTTGAAAAAACTGTAACAGTTTGATTGTTTATAGATGTAAAGTTTCCAGCTTTTTTATCTTAAAAAGTTATTTTATAGTTAAACGAAGCATCAGCATCTCTCATTTAAATTATGAATGATAATTTTTTCTAGTCAACAATAATTAAGTTGTACTTTTATGTCAACTTTGACAACGTCTGCAAATGAACGCATTGCCAATTGCATGGAAATCAATTTTCACAACAGAAATATTTTTCATGCAAGCAAGGGTTAACCTTGAACTTTGACCCCAAAATCAATAGGGATCCTTTGTTTGTTTTTTTTTGTCGTATGTAATATATGTGTAAAGGTTCATCATTGTGGGTCAAGAACTACTCGAGAAATTGTGTCGAAATGCTGTTGATTGCTGCTTTCCATGTATATATACTTGTCTTGTTTGACTTTCTCAGATCCTCCTTTTCTCATTAATAATCTTTGTGAAAATTCAACTCTGAATAAAAAAATACTTGAGTATATCAATACACTATTTTTCCTACATTCAAAGTTGGCCTTGGCCATTTGACCCCAAAATTAATATAGGGCTCCTATTATAGGGTCATCAGTAACATATGCGTGAAGTTTCATCATTATTGAGTTACATTGCATAAATGCCATTAAATGGTCTTATTTGACCTTGATCATGACCTTTGATATTCAAGACTCCAAAATAAATAAACCCATCCTTTCCTCATTAACAATCTGCATGTATATGTGAAGTTTCAACACTCAAGATTAAGAAATATATGAGTTATAGTGTGGAAATACTTTTTTTTTTCATACATTTAAAATTGACCTTCACCTTTTGACCTTAAAATCAATAGGGCTTTTCGTTGGATCATTAGTAATATAGGTGTGAAGTTTCATCGTTGTAGGACAGGAAAATTGAATCAAAGAGCAGATGCAGATGCCATTAAATTCTTTCTAGTATGACCTTGACATCTGGACTCATATTTCATTGGAATCCTCCTTTCTCATAAACATACAAACAATGGTGAAGTTTCAAGACTCTAGATTATAAGAAATACATGAGAAATACATGAACTCCAGTTGTGGTTCGGAAATGAAATCAATGAAATGATTTGATTGACGGATAAGGTGAAATTAGTAAATCCCTCTCCTGAAGAAAGGTAAGCTTTCAATGTATGAAAACACTGTTTCTGCACTATAACTAGAGTAATCTTAACCTAGAGTATTCGTCATACATTCAAATATGACCTTGTCCTTCAAATCAAAATGGGGTCCTCCTTGGATCATTAGTATTTTAGGTAGGAAGTTGCATCATTGTAGGTCAAGAATTACTTCGGTTACTGTGAGGGGGTGGAAAGGGTGAAAGGATGGGGGGGGGGAGGAAGAGGGAGGAAGGAAGGGAGGGAGGAGATAAGGGGGCAGGAGGGGGAGAGGGGCACCCCCTGTCCACCCCTACTGTGTGGAAATGCTGTTTTCTTTACAAGTCTTGTTTGAAATTGACCTTTAAGCTGCAAAATCAATTAATAAGGATTCTCCTTAGCTTTCCTCATAAACATTGTGAAGTTTCCACACTCTAGGATAAAAAATACTTATTGATAAGTTATAGTGCCTTAACGAAATTTATTTCCATGGACAGACAACAATTAAGATCCGGATGAAAAAGAACAACACTTGTAGGGGACCATTAGTACTTCATACCTACCAAGTTTCATCAAAATCCCTTCAGCCATTCTGGAGATAATATGAAAAGTTTACAGAAGGACAATGGAGGACAGACGACGGACGAAGTGGTATGACAATAGCTCACTTTGAGCCTTTGGCTCAGGTGAGCTAAAAATGGTGAAACCAGTATACCCCCTCAAATTTGTTGGAAAGGGGGTATAAACATATTGGGCAATTACAGATTACAAAGCTCACCTCGTGACAGCATGTACATTATCATGGCAGCAGAATTTAAATCATTAACATTTCTCCATTAAAGGTCAATTTATGAAAGTTTGTTCAAGGTACATGTACAACAATCATGCTTGTCAAGTTTTGTACACGTAGCAATCTCACTTTGCTCAAAAGCAATATCACTCAAAAGGGAAAAGTAGCTGAAAGTTTGATCAAAGATACATCGAATATGCAAGTTTGGTAAATGTAGCACTTTGTTCAATATTGGCATTTAAAAGCAAAATCGCTTAAGCGCAAAAAAGTGGGTCAAGGTCATTTGATGAAAGTTTGATAAAAGTACATCCAATATGCATGTTTGCATCCCAGTTACTCGAGTGGAAAATGTAGGTCAGATACAGCATCCAATGCATGGATTCGCATCAACATCCCAAGATGAATCACTCATGCAAGTGTGGTTACTGTACCATCAGGTTTTTGTCAGATACCAAGCTACCCCAAACTTCTTAACAATTGAAGTCACTCATGGGGAAAATATAGGTCAGATGCAGCATCCGACTTACAGCTTACTCAATTTTGTAGAGGTGAGCTCAAAATGGGAGTTCAACATACTGAAAATAAGAATTTGTCAGAATTTTACAAAATCAGACCTGCCTACCTATTTCTCACCTTAAGTGTAATATTTTGTTCAGGAAAGTGTAATTTTGGGGACTAAAGCGTAATACAAACCACTTATGCAATTTTGAGGGAGGAAATTGTCTTTCAGCCACTTTGATTAAAATTTTAAGAATTTATGCGCCTGTCTATAAGATACGTAAGACATTTGTTCAATCAACAGCTCAAAAACTTTAAAATGTCAATTCGCTAAGAAGTACATTTTAGGTGTGAAATGGAATATCAAAAGCGTAGGGCGTAATGAAAGGTCGAAAATCGTAAAAATTACGCTAAAATCGTATAAGTAGGCAGGTCTGCAAAATACTGAATTAACAGATATCATACCTTTATGTCATGGTTTATTTTCAATAATGTATTCATCAATACACGTATACAAAAATATTCAACACAAAAGAGGTAACTCAAAAATGAACAAATGGCTATTGAAAGAAAAACATACAGATCTCAAAATTAAAAGATAATTAATGTTATGGATTCAATGATAGTGATATATCATGCATTATAAAGAAATTCAGACCTTTAAAAATTGTATTAGTAAACAGTAAACTGATTACTCAGATGTCAAATATTACCTAAATATTAAAATTTTTTTTTTAAAAAGTGCACTTTTTGTGTATTACATAAAAAAAATACAAGATATCACAACAAATATGTGTATATGTAAACAAAAGTAAGGTTATTAAAATTATAACAAATATCTGCTTAAAAAAATTCTTGAAGTGAATTATGAATCCCCTAGCAGATTTTTAAATTTTTTAAAGCAATCAATTGAAAATGGGTTTACCAAAGAGACAAAGTGCATTAATTTTGAAATGTTCTGACGGTGAATAAATATATCTTAAACAAATCATGGTTCCAGTTGGAATGTAAAATTAATTTCCAAACTCATTCGTAATGAATTTTTTAAAATTTTGAACTTGAAGTTTAATTAAATATAATTGCAGATCTTACAAAAAATATATACTTCATGGACATTGGTTAAAGAACTTTGACTACCCAATCAAAAAGCAACTACAACAACAAATGTTTTAAAATTAGATGTTTGTGTATTTTCAACATTACTTTGTATTGATCCTTCTAGAAATATAAATGTTTAATGATGAATAAAATGAACCAATCTTCATGGAGATTGAATTGTTGTACTTGCTCTACATCTAATGTTATATGGAAAATGACAAATTAAATTATTAATACTCAGTAAAACATTAATTCTGTCTTTTCGATTTTACTGTCCTACATTCGATTTGTGCAGGTATCTGACGTAAAAGCATTGTGACGTCATTAAATTCCTTTGAAAACGTCATATATGTGACCCTGTTTCCCTAAATTTCATGCTGGTTTCAATTGAATTTGATGACATCACAATGCGTTGATGTCAGATACCTGCACAAATGGGAAGTAACTCTCTATTTCAAAAAGACCGAATTAGTGTTATGGACAAATCATCCAGTGAGAAGACAAAAATATATCACAGACTTGTTTGTAACAACAAAATAATAAAAATATACAAATATAAAACTTCACAGCTAGTACATTATAAAATACTTTGGAGAAAAATGTAGCACAATAATATAAACTAGCACAATCTTTGAAGAAAAATAAAAATTATTAAAGCCTGACATGAAATAAATTCACTTTCATTGTGTCTGCATAATGCACTGCTAAAAAATTTAAAGGAGCAATTTTTCTATTGCAATATAATGGTACAAAGAATGAAATATTTTTTGGTATCATCAAGGCTTTCTAATCGTTTCTGACCACTAAAATATGTCTTAATGCATTTTTGTTGATAACATAGAATAAGCAACTGCAAATATCTGAACAATGAAAGTAAATACATTGCTCCATTAAATATTTTGAGCAGTGTATATCAATTTGGTCACTATATTCGCCCTTTATGATCTTCAATTGGTACTTAAGGCTCTGCTGAATTATCACAAGTATGAATGTGTTTGTACAAAATGTTGATTTTTTAAAACATGAAATTGAAATTCATTTTCGAGAAAAAAAAAATAAAATAAGGTATGTTTATAGTCAGAGCAGTCATTCTATGTCGCTCTTTTCACAAACGATTTAATATTTTGCTATTTTCATTTTCCTCTCCCTGATGTAAATTCCATAAATATCATTTCATTATGTTGATCAATCACAATAATAAGACTATATGGTATGATACAAATGTATGGTTTTTTCAATGCATCTGAACATTTTATAAAGACAAATTTTGGACACTTTCACATAGTTCTACTGGCTGATCAAGTTACATAATTTATGAAGCTAAGAGTTCAATGAGGAACAAACAGTGCCATTTGAGTGTGTCAAAGTTTGTTGACGAGTTAAGTCCAGTGCTAGCAATGAGCAATAAATGACACACAAGTCCATTTTTTGTCCTCAGTACCAAAGCTTCAAATCTGATTGCTTTTGCCGATAAACAGGGGGGTTATTAAACAGCTATTATGAGGAGGCTGTGAAAATAAATTTAGCTGTCCCTGTTTATAATGGCCACCATTGAGGAGATGCTCTTTATAACAGTGTCAAGAGTTTTAAAGTCGGTCACTTCATATACATATTTGGCACAATTTCATTACCTATCTATGACTTTTTAAAAGCACTAGACGTAAGTATACATGTAATATGATTTCATCAAAACGAAATATATTATTCTGATATATGTTTTCTAACTTTTCTGAGTTTACTCTAGACATTTTACAATTTGAAGGAATTTATCCTGAAAGCAGTTTAATATTGTTCTTCTTGAAATATGCACAGTACCAGTTATACTCAAAAAGACTTTAGAAAGCCTTATAATGTGTAATTAGATAAAAACACTGCAATAATATCCCCTTTATAATGTATGTGTTCTTATTTTAGCATTATTCATTTTAATCAGAGTTATAAGCGCTGTTAGGAGTGCACTAATTCACAACTAATCTTGAAATACTTCATCTGTCATAGATTATAATGGTGAATGAGTCAAATGCGCATATTCGTTATTACGCTTTTATGTCCAATTGCTTTTTAATCGCTAAAATTTGGTTAAGCTTATTCAAGTACATGTACAGTATATGTATATGGAAAATTCCTCTTTTACTTAACTGAGCATGCATGCTCACTTCCACATACATATCAGTGATACTTTGTGAGTGATTTTTTTTCAATTCCCTCCTTGTTTGTATTAAATTGTCTCAGTCTTCAACAGCTACTGGTCGTAAAGAGTTAGAGGAATGCTGGGAATCGAGGGAAATTTGACTAGCATTAAGAGGAGTGCCTGTATGAAGGGGCGTGTGGGCTTGTCGAGGTGTGGCAGTCTGTCGAGACTGGGACCCCCTGGAGGATCGTCCTGTCATTCGACCGTCTTCTCCGATAATATTAGACGTAGATGTCCGTGTATTTGATTCTGATTCATCGTTGTTCAGTGACAGCACCCTCGGGTCATCTACGTCGACTGGCTTGTTACCAATCAGACTCAGTCTTCCTTCCCTAAAATTCAAAAATTTTAAGATAAGTATATTTTAACTGACAGAATCCTAAAGTAAGTAGATGATCAGTTCATTCTTAAAATGTTATGCTGACAGAATCGGAGACATCCCCTTAGCTTTTGAACTTTCAAATTATACATGTATGTGTGGGAATAAAAGAATATAATTATTTCAATTTACTTTCTTATAGAAAATTTCTGGATGTGGAATCATGGACAATAATTTTAACAAATATCTTATTTTCATTTTTTCGAAAAAGCGGTTCAGGGAATCCAAAGAACACAACCTCCGCTAACAAAGAAAGGAGGGGATCTCCAACAACACCTAGTTGCAGCACCAACAGCAAAACCCCAAAACAACCACTGTAAAACATAAAGCAGACACACACAGAAAGAGACGCAAATGGTACAAGGAACATCAAATTACACAGAAACATCATACAAAAATTACTACACATGAACCAACGAGACCAAAGGGCAATCGTTGCCGACTTATGGCGGCAATCTGCCACGTCAGTAGCAAAGGGTGTGGTTATCCTGGATTATGCGCACACAATTATAACTCTACCACTTTTACGATTAAGTGACCCAGAGGTCTTAACTTACGGTATTGGAGGAAGTCCCACTCTTTTGTAATGTTTCCATGCCTCTAGGAATGACGGACTGACTTTTGCCCTTTTGGTATAATGAAGTAGAATCCTCATCAGATACGGATCATTCCGACACCTGTTATAAGAAATGTAATTTGAAATTTGTTTATACCCTCTTAAGTTTCTGTAAACTTTGTAAAACATCAGACCATGGTGACCCTATTCTAATGCTTTGTTCAGTAATTAGCTAGAAAATGCAAACTTTTAAAAATATCGTCATAGGAACGCATGATGTCGTGTAAACTTCAGTAAACCCGATTACTGTTGGAAAAAAAAATCATGAATTTTTGATGTACCTGTTTAGTAACTGCCTCTCTGCAGTGTGGTTATAAGAGAGATACCCCAGGGCTATGGCGGCACATCCTCGGACTTGTTCTGCCGGTGATACAAGTAGTTTACATAGCAAGTCTACCACATTTATGGAAATTAGTGCCGATGGTATACCTATAGTTAGAAATAGAATATCAATTCAAGACAATTCTGTCTAGTGATCTATAAATAATTCTGCACAAAAGTTTGCAAAATCAAGCTTATTCACAACAACAAATATTTATGGTAAAAGTCTGAATCTTTTATATAAAGATCTATAACATTTATAATTATCCATTCCTGAATAAGTAGCAGAATTTTGCCCATTTTCAAAAATATTACATGATTTTGCCCATTCCTACATAGTAACATATATAGCATGTGTTTTATTTTCCTTTATTTTTTTTTCATTAATTCTGTATTTTCTGAGCAATTCAAGAGTTGTCTTTCTTTGTCTCCAAATGAGATGTATTCTTATATATCTTAAGCAAAGATCAACAAAGTTTTGCCAATTCATAAGTAGCTTGTATTTAATTAACTTTCATTCAATTTCAGTTAATTCTTATTCCTTTCTCTTTTTTTCATTGCAATTTGATATCATCATATTCAATTCAAATTATGGATAATTATAAATCATTTTCCTGATCAAATCAAGAGTTGCCTTTCTTTGTCTCCAAACAAGATAATACAAATCTTCTAAGCAATCTATCCAATATTACATTGAAAAGTATGTCAAAGCATTATGACACTCTATCATGAACAAAAATTTTGTTATTCTAGCATATTTTCTTAATTAAAAAAAAAAATTATAGAAAAAAAATTACAAAGAAGTGAAATATTTTAGAGTTATCTCTCTTTGTCTGCAGAATACCTGCTCTTGTGTGAGCCAGTCTGGCGATGCAGTCGGCGGCGAGTGACAGAGTTTCGTTTGATGTACTGTCCTGTAGTAGATCCACCATCAGTTTGATGCCTGCAGCAGACGACAAAGCCTGTTCCTCGTCTGGTATGATACGAGCCAGCACGACAACCTTAAGTCAAAGCAAAAGTCATGATCAAAATCGGGAGTATGTGCCCAGTTTCACAAAAAAATTACGCTTACGAAAAACTAACTTGCGATAGATAAAGATTCAAAAGTTGTTCCTTTTCATTAGATTGTATTATGTTTTCTAATTTCCTTTCTTTATACTAAGCATAATTTCAGACCTAAACATCGTGATTTTAGGAACTAAGCTATTAAAAGTTACGAAAATTCCTGAGATGTTCGTAAGAATTCAAAGTGAAAAGGGTTACTGCATGGTTTTTATCGGATAGAAATTTAGCACACTGGGGTTGAGTCTATAGGTTCCTTGTAGTATCGATAGCATTTGTATGTGATAGGATATCTTAACACGTAACACGTATCTCAAACTAATTCTAAATTTCTGATCTGCAAAAATAAAAATCGTAAAAGAAAACTCTCAATCTCTGATCAGCGGCAACCGTGTCGTGTAAGTTACTAGTAATTAATGAAATTCGTATAAACCATACCTGGAACGCCGACAGACATCGGTAATACTCGTCATTAGATTGTAAGAAGGGGATAAAGCAGTTAAACCGGACCCCGCCCTGGTCAGCAATCTCCTTCTGCTGCGCAACATTGTTGTATGCAAATGTTGCCAGAGCCAGCCCCGCCAGCAACCTCACTTCCGGTTCCTCCGAATACATCATTTTGAGAATTCTGACGTAACTAAAGTCGATGTTCTGGTTTATATCCTCTAAAATGGTGGGATTTCCTAGAAAGAATGCAGTTGATTAACATATGAATTTTTTTCATCTAAAACGACAGGATTTCCTTAAAAATGATTTATTAAGAGCATGTTTTTGTTATGTAAAATGGTAGGAATAGTTACTCAGCACACATATCTTGTCATCTAAAATATTATGGAAGGATTTCTTGCTAAAATAGCGTAATTTTTTTTTTCATCTAAAATGGTGAGTATTCCCACAAATAGTCAATTATCAGTATTTTGTCAAGGAGAACCTAGTACAATTATTTCATTCCTCAAACAACATAAGCATACGCCTACTTCGTTAAATATTTTTGGATAAAAAAAGTTGTGCATATGCTTCTCTACCCTATACCCTACGCTTACAATATCGAATGTTCATTTCAAATCTAGTATTGTTCGTATCTTTGATTAAAAACGAGAGGGTGATTACATTATCGTGGTTATTTTTGCTACTCTAAATGCTTTTGGCTTGAAGTCAGTACTGCATAAATCGAAGCAAGCATGTCTGATGTACCAAATTCAATAATTACAACTTTTTGTCAAGAATTTTAACTTCTGTACGCAAAAAAAAAGTCAAAAAAAATAAATAAATAAATAAATAAATAAATAAAAAAATAAAAAAAAAAAAATAAAAGAAATAATAAATAAATATTGTTGATTTAAAGATGTTCACTTTTAGATGATGTCAGAACTATTCAAATACTTTGTAGATGTGTCATTTTTAATAATTAGTTGTTCCGTAAATCAGCTTAGGTCAGTCTACCGACTCCTTTACTTACATGTAGGTAATTCTTACATGGAAAATACCTTTTGAAAATCAAACATTTCATAAAGATTACTTAATAGTGTACATGTAACACTTATAAGCCTCTTAACACAGTAAATACCGAAGTTCTACTAAACGTCTGAAAGATTGCATAAAAACGGGAAACCCTGAACACTGAGAGAGTCATACATGTAGTTATTGTTACGTTTGTATGTATTAACCTTAATGAACTTTTTAAATTCATAAAAAGAATGGTTTAATAACAATTAGTCATAACTGATTTAACAACTAGCCAGAATGCATTAATGATTAACGATTTGATAAGACAGACTCTAGTGAACCAAACTGTAATTTGCATTCAGTGTTTCAAAAACACAGTTCAATAAATTATGAATACACGTTGAACTCCAAATTTAATACATTTGCCAAACTTTGTATCACCTTTGTAAGAAGTATATAAAAGTAAATCAGTTGACGAAGGAATAAAGGCGGTCAGCGAAATTGTAGTTATTTTTCCAATTCTTCTGGCAATCCAAACGATTTTGATCCTATCTGAACTCTGTATTGTGATAATTTATTAAAGCGTACATGCATAGGGAAAAATTCTAACGACAATATTGTGTTTGGAAACATGTACAAATATTGATTTTAGGGGTTACCTAAAATTGAATTCGAATTTTTACTACATTCAATCCAAATTTTGATTTGAAGAATGTACAAACACACTATAAGTAATTATAAAGTCAGCAAAACATGACTGAACGGTTTGAACCTATAGACATGATAGAAAGGATGAAGAGATACCATGAAACTTGGCACAAATATTATCTTTTTATCCTCTTAGAAAGGCTAGACCCCCCCCCCCCCGCGCATACCCCTATAGAAAATAAATCTTGGTGGAACCACGCATGCTTGTGTTAAAATTGAAAGAAAAAAGACGTTTTTTTCTATTGGAGGGAGGGGGCCAGGTTACTTTTTAACATACTGCGCATCCATAATAAATCACAAACTTATCGCACAAAGTCATGTATTTTTCAAAATATCAGTGCATAAAACACCCAATAATTATTATACTAAGTATTCAATTTCGCAAATGAAAGGCGTGATAATGGTTAAGACCTTGTCTTCATAACAAATAACGAAAAATCAAGTGTGTCAGACAGTATTGCTCAGACGGGTAAACATTTTGTTTGTCAAGGACATACAGACTCTCTACTTATTTACACACAGCCGTATATCAAAAACTTTAATTCAAATGTTTGCTTCATTGAAAACTCTTCAGTGCACTGATAGAAACGCTACAATGATAGGGCGAGGTCAAATCAGTCCACTGAAAAAAAGAGTAAGACTAGAGCACCCAACGTAAAATGTTCTAGAGTTGATTGATCAGGAACACCTTCCCCTCCTCCCCCCCCCCCCCCCCACCACCACACACAGTTGGGTATTGCTTTTTGAACTGAAAAGCAGTTTTACTAGAACATCCAGCTTAATATGAAATGTGTTCTCTTTGGTTAGGACATCAACCCCCCCCCCCCCCCCCACCACCACCACCACCACCACCGCACAGTTTTTTTTTATTTCAAGATAGTCTATACAAAGAATCAGTTTGACAACACTAGACAAGGTTGAAGATGCCCTCCACCCCGGAAATTTTAACCCCCTCCCAACACCCAACACCCAACACCCCCTACCACCGCACAGTTTTTTTTTATTTCAAGATAGTCTATACAAAGAATCAGCTTGACAACACTAGGAAAGGTTGAAGATGCCCTCCATCCCGGAAATTTTAACCCCCCCCCTCCCAACACACACACACCCTGACATTTTCTGGATCAGCGAGTGTGAAAAATTCTTTGCAGGGGTCATTTCAGTTCCCCGCGAGGGGTTTGACAGTAAGTGTTTTGAATATATTTCCCTGACATTGTCGCCATAGCGCTTTCTATATAGACATAACGTCAGACAGTGCATGAAGTTTATATATTGTTTTCATTTTCGTGCTTAAACATCGACGGCGGGTGCGGCTAGCCAACAGGGGATGCTTACTCCTCCCGGGCACCTGGTCCCACCTCTAGCTTGCTAGGGGTCCGTCTATGCTTAATTTTGTGCTCTATTGTGAGTGCTGTTGAGATTATCGTCAGGATCTTCTTTAACTCATTTGTGTCACACTTATGCCCTTTGCCGTGTGGAGCTCGTAAAAAAGTGTTTTGAATATATTTCCCTGACATTGTCGCCATAGCGCTTTCTATATAGACATAACGTCAGACAGTGCATGAAGTTTATATATTGTTTTCATTTTCGTGCTTAAACATCGACGGCGGGTGCGGCTAGCCAACAGGGGATGCTTACTCCTCCCGGGCACCTGGTCCCACCTCTAGCTTGCTAGGGGTCCGTCTATGCTTAATTTTGTGCTCTATTGTGAGTGCTGTTGAGATTATCGTCAGGATCTTCTTTAACTCATTTGTGTCACACTTATGCCCTTTGCCGTGTGGAGCTCGTAAAAAAGTTCCCCGCGAGGGGTTTGACAGTAAGTGTTTTGAATATATTTCCCTGACATTGTCGCCATAGCGCTTTCTATATAGACATAACGTCAGACAGTGCATGAAGTTTATATATTGTTTTCATTTTCGTGCTTAAACATCGACGGCGGGTGTGGCTAGCCAACAGGGGATGCTTACTCCTCCCGGGCACCTGGTCCCACCTCTAGCTTGCTAGGGGTCCGTCTATGCTTAATTTTGTGCTCTATTGTGAGTGCTGTTGAGATTATCGTCAGGATCTTCTTTAACTCATTTGTGTCACACTTATGCCCTTTGCCGTGTGGAGCTCGTAAAAAAGTTCCCCGCGAGGGGTTTGACAGTAAGTGTTTTGAATATATTTCCCTGACATTGTCGCCATAGCGCTTTCTATATAGACATAACGTCAGACAGTGCATGAAGTTTATATATTGTTTTCATTTTCGTGCTTAAACATCGACGGCGGGTGCGGCTAGCCAACAGGGGATGCTTACTCCTCCCGGGCACCTGGTCCCACCTCTAGCTTGCTAGGGGTCCGTCTATGCTTAATTTTGTGCTCTATTGTGAGTGCTGTTGAGATTATCGTCAGGATCTTCTTTAACTCATTTGTGTCACACTTATGCCCTTTGCCGTGTGGAGCTCGTAAAAAAGTTCCCCGCGAGGGGTTTGACAGTAAGTGTTTTGAATATATTTCCCTGACATTGTCGCCATAGCGCTTTCTATATAGACATAACGTCAGACAGTGCATGAAGTTTATATATTGTTTTCATTTTCGTGCTTAAACATCGACGGCGGGTGCGGCTAGCCAACAGGGGATGCTTACTCCTCCCGGGCACCTGGTCCCACCTCTAGCTTGCTAGGGGTCCGTCTATGCTTAATTTTGTGCTCTATTGTGAGTGCTGTTGAGATTATCGTCAGGATCTTCTTTAACTAATTATAAATTCCAGAATACGTAATGGGCTAGTGTTGAAGTGTCATTAAAACCCTAAGTGGTGAAAAATTTTGCTTTTTGTCTTAAGATAAGAATGCGCTCCTGAAATAGACCGATCGTGTGTCTAACATAGATTTTCTCTCTCTTTCGATAGATAAGATCTTCTTGGGAGTTCTGTATTGTCAATATTGGCAGTAAAGTCACGTAAAGGGGATTTGTTACAATCTTAATTTTGTTTGATCTCAAAGAGAGTGTCAAGGAACATGTATTTGAAATGATTTTCTAGCGTTCTTTTGCCGACAACAAATATACTATTAGATATGCTTACTTCATTTGAAAGCAAAGTCATTCAAATGATGAATCAATACGCACGTGTGGTCAAAAAAGACATTGTAAAAGTTTTTGTTGTTACTTTACGGCCATTTCGATCCATAATTTTGAGAAAGAAATATGGAGGGGGTGACAATCTTATTTGCAGGTACCTGTGCACGTAAATCGTGTTTTTCTATTCTCTTCATAGTTCCAATTATTATTGTTTTCCCGACAGAGGGTCTCAGGAGTTGGTGTGTCAGTGGGGGCGAGGGGGGGGGGGGGGGGGGGTGTTGTTCGTCATTGCTGGAAATTTCAATTCTATAATAATTGCTATAAGACAATGTTCATTATCTTTAGCAAATACGATCTGATATTGATTTACATATCATTCCTTATTTTTTCAGCTCTCTTGTTAAATTTATACACTGTAAATTTTTAAGATGAACAGAGAAATGCATGCGAGTTACGATCACCCCCCCCCCCCTTTAAAAAGGCAAAACAAAAAGCAAAATAAACTTTGGAAAAGAAAATCGTTGTATATACATTTTCTTTTTTAATATGCAATCGGTCGGTAACACATTTTCCTAACCCTTTTACGCATTAATTTTCCATTTTCAGAACTCCATGGAAGCGAAAGGAAATAAACACGTTTCCCCAGGAAATAAAACAAAGTGTTTAGATATTAGCCGCATCTCGTATCCAGGTACACAAAATGAATAAATTATTGATATTTTGCCATAAACAATTAATAGCCGATTTGTTAGAGACAAAGTCACATTTATTCGATATTTCTCATTAATTTTTCATCCGGCGTGACAGAAAGGAAATCAACTGTGTGATAAGAGGATTTTTATGTCCTGGCCACTCCAAGAAAATGTCTGGAAGTCGTTATACCTGAACGAAATATTGATTGATTATGAGCGTACAGGCCAGTGCAGTGGAAGAAGGGGGGGGGGGGGTTGCATATGTTTAACTTCTATTCGACTAACATTTGTCTCCCTCAGTTGATCGCGAAAGAACTTTTTTTCGTACGGTGCACGTCGAAACGTCAATTTGTAACAAAAACGACATATGACTGTATAGTATAAGAACGTAATTTAAAAAAAAACCCAACATTATACATGTACTTACAATTAAGAAGCACTTTTTACTATTACAATATAGGAGGTAATATGATTTTGGTTTCACTAGCGAATTCAGATCATATCTATACTGTTATACAACATGTACAACGTTCGAATTTTTTAATGCTTATCATGCTTACAGAGCAAAATAAAGAATGCTGCATACGCAAAAGTAATATTTTATATTCGAATGGCCGAAGAATAGGGCTTCCCCTAGAACCGTTTACATAATTCCTAAAAAATAAATAAAATCCAATTCACAAGCGCTGTGTTTTCTCTAGTTTGGCTGTGGAATTTACCTGAAATACATGTTTTCTTCCTTTGTTGGAAGGGGGGGGGGGGGGGGGAGAGTAGCGTGCTTGCAAACAGGATAATTTTTGACACATTTTTAAAAATACAACCTATTTGACACACTAATGCTATGGATGTTAAATTCTTGCTTCGCCTAGTTCTTTTTGTGGTCGATTTTTCGTCAGCCCTTGGGTTCTAGGAATCGACCAGACCTTGGATTCTAGGCATCTGGTGCCTGTGCTTGAATTGTGTTTCAGGGACGCTGCCTATGAATGGGGGGATAAAGTGTTCTAAATGGGGCATTACGTTGAAGACTTGAATTAATGACTCGGTGTATATTTAACTATCAAAATATCAGGGTTTTAGTGTTATAATATTTTATTCCTAACGACAATGACTTTGCATATATGCAAACACGAACCTGGTTAAAGATCGGCAATTTAGCCGGCCCAATGATTCTCTATCGCGTTATTGTTCTATCTTGTTAAGGTCCATACCTATATGCTCAAAGATATCGTATTCTGGCCTTAAAGACATGCATGTAATTCAATAGGCAGTTTTCGAGTCATTAACTACATCTTTAAACATCTGGTAGAACAGATCTAATGTAGATTTATCCTCCGCACGTTGCTCATAATATATATATACCATTTTTAAAATGACTTGCAACTAAATTATTTGATCTTACATGCATGTGGTATTCATTCAAAGCCTGTTATGTATTGAAGTTTTATTATCAAATAATGTTATTCAAAAATAATTTCAAACATGCAAATTTGATCCCCCCTTACCAATAAAAACAAAAACAAAATGGTTTCTAATATGAATCTTTAGCACGCTCATAAAGGAGGGGGTGGACAGGGTGAAAGGGAGGCGGGAGAAAAGGGGGCGGAAGGAGGGAGAGAGGGGGAGGAAGGAAGGAGGGAAGAGGGAAAATGGGAGGGAGGGAGAGAAGGGGTCAGGAGGCGGGAGGGTGGAGGTAGGAGAAAGGTGAAAAGGAGGGAGAGGGAGGGGGAGCAGGAGGGGGAGGTAAGGGGTAGGGAGGGGGGAGAGAGGTAACCCCTGTCCACCCCCCCCCCCATAAAGGCGAAAAAAAAAAACAACCACTCGCACGCTCAGAATCGAAATGAGAGCGAAAATATAGGTGTTAGCTGAGCTGCTCTTTTAAAATGTAGACAGTAGAGTTTCAAAATGTAGTTCAACATCATAAAAGAACATTGGAGTTTTAAAATGTAGTTCAACATCACAAAAGAACACTGGAGTTAATAAATCAATCAAAACATCAGCGACATTGAAATATTAAACTTAAAGTATGCTTAGTGAAGGCAAAACTCAACCCCCCTCTCCATTTAAAATTAAATTGCCCTTTATACTTTGTACACTGAGTATAATGAAATCGTCTTAGTATGTTGTATGGGTGAGACACAGTTCTTTACATTGCTTTTTTCCTTCTTTCACTTTATATAAATCGCTCGGGAAATTTAAATGTATAATTTGTGATAAGATCATAAAATCATGGGTGAAATTCTCTACGTTTTAATTGATAAAGGGAACTTTAATATACACCTCAATTTTTGACTGAAATATAATGAAAGGATAATTTATCTTCCCAACGTAACAGCAAAAGCTGGGGGTTATTTGTGACCTGATTTGAACGTGATAAAAAAAAAGGTTTTTTTTAAGTAGTATAGGATTTCTAATCCTTTCTTGTTATTTTATTTTGTATTATAAGAAATTGATATAATTACCATGATTACAGAAATTATACAAAATTTAATCTGCAAATCAATTATTTATGCATGCATACATATATTCCCTGTACAGCCATAATGTAAGCCACTAGCTGGATGAATAATAACCAAAAAAATTGCATCACTGATGATCAGTTAAAAAAAAAAGAGTACTTAGTCTTCATGTTTTTTTCAAACTCCAAAGTGTCTGACGAATTAATATTGACTAACACCCCCCCCTCCCCTTTAACACCATAACTTGCATATTCATGGTGAAATAAATAAAATAAATCCTGCATTTCTTATGTCAAAAATGTCTTGTAGCATGACTACTGAATATTTATATATTATTACTGCATGCACTTAATATTTCAAAAGAAAACTCTGTACATCTGAGTCTTACTCAGTACTGTAATTTATCTCTTCTACCTGACTATTTTCCTATTTCCACTACCTGACCTTGACCTTTGAACTTTCATACTGGGTTGAATTTACATATAAAGCAATAATCTTACCTAGGGAAACGCTAGCCAAGGTCAAGGCCGATTCCACCTGGATCATCTCGTTCCTTGAATGTACCATCAAGGCCACAATGAGCTTGATCCCCCTGATCGACATGATTGTGTTTTGATTCTTTCTATGCGGAACGTATCCCACTCCCAGACATAGATATCTAATTGAGCGTATAACACTAAGCACTATGTATTCCTTGTCTGAACGAACGAGACGTCCCAATGGAGCGATGCCATTCGCATTAGCTATATCTGATTGGTAGGTCAGGGGACCTTGAGCCAAGACCCCTAAACCCTCTGATCCAATATAATGCAAGTCTTCTGACATTGAGTTCACAAATTCTATCAGTGTATTCACTTTCATTTTTTCTGCAATGTATCTTTTTACGTCAAATTCTTGACCAGCTATTGCCCATAGGGCCAGAGCTGTCTTTTCTTTCACTGACTCTGCATGTGTCGTGAGTAACAGTTTCAACAAAAGTTCCTGCACGTTATCCTGTAAAATGAGTTTCTGTGTGTATGGATTATTGTCTGCAAGTTTATGAATAGCCTCCACTGCGGAAACTTGAATTTCTTTATTCCGTAACCTTGTCACCGCCACTATGTGAGGGGTGACACCCGCATTAACAAAGGCTTTTTGATTTGTATCTTCATTATGAGAAATTTTTCCTATACTTGTACACAGAGAATGAAGAAAGGCTTTGTCCTTTTGTTCTTCCATAAGGGAGACCATTGTATCGATACAACCCTGTTGCGTACCAACTAACTGTTGATACCTGGGCTCATGTTCCGCAATATTGCCCAAACAATCTGAAGCTTCAACCAATACTTCTGGATTGTGTATCGTTTGTAGGACTTTGATTAAACTTGGTATAGCATTGTTTTGTGTTTCCATTTCAGCATATTCTTTTACTGAAGCCATTTCTTTCAGTATTTCTGCAGACAGTTGAATGAGATGATGATTGGTCGATTTGAGAAGTCTGATAAGATCGGTATTCCTCCAGAACTTGCCACCTGCTCTTTGATTTCTGGTCTTTCAATTATATTGAGTAAGGCTTGGAAAGTTGGGATTTTAGCCTCCTCCCCTATAGCGGACTTTGCCACTTTGATGATGATAGGAACACCTCCATGGCTGTAGACGTGTTCCCAATTTGGATTTATTCCGTCCGCTTTGCTTCCCTGCGTGAGAGTCCGCAGAGACTTACCAGCTGCGTCAGCCTCCTCGTCACTTTCTGACGACAGAAAGCGCAGTAAATTCTTCCAGACTGGAATTTTCTCATGATTCAGCTCAATGAAGTAATTCAGGACTTCTATGAAAGACTTCAGAGCACATATTTCTATAGCTCCATGGTTATGCGCACTTATTGCGTCTACTTTTGCCCCTACGTCTATCAGATGCTGTATGGACTCTACCTTGCCTCCATCAACAGCACAAAGGAATGGTGTGTAGTTTTTGCCATCAGCTGTCTCAAGTTCAAGGAGACTTGGGTCATCCCCAAGAAAGAAATTGACGGACTTGAGAAATCCTCGCTGGCATGCATGATGAATCTGTGCCCAGCCGGTGTTGTCAAACTCGTCTGCCATGATGTGTTATATTAGGTGGTAAGGCATCTGGAAATGATGAACATTTCATTTAGTTAATAATTTCATGATTTCCATATAATTCTTGATTATAAAAAAAAAAAAAAAAAACATGATGGGCAAATCCAAGTCTTGAGAGACAATGTCAACATCTTGAACATAGGCCCATGAAATTTTGCAGACAATTCAACATATTTAAGATTTGAAAAGAATAGTGAGATCATGAGACATGGGGTGGGCGGGGGTTTAATAAAGAATTCATAGCCCCCCCCCCCCCCCCCCCACCTCCAATCAACATAATGACATGCGAATAAAATTGACATGGTTTTCAGATCAGGGCATGTGCCTGTGGTCAGGAGTAACTCAATATTTCAGTTTACAATGTCAACATTTTATGTAAATGACATACAAATGTTAGATCGAGCGCGCTTTATCTAAAGTTTTTATATTTAGATGGAATTTACTCCAAATAGAATAAAGACTTTTAATTTATCGTTGCATGTGGAGTAGAACAATCACCTATCCCTAGAAACAATAAAATAAAAGTTCTCAGAACTTACCACTTAATTATCGATCTCTCATTATCTCCCCAAGTTCCTTAACAAGTTAATTACTGTCATTTCCATACCTAATTAATCGTCTTTCTAATCTCGCACCTGATTGGTTGCTAAGCGCGCACCTGCTGACTAGCGTCACCTTGTGTGTAAAATTGTAAAGCGTAGTAACTCTGTTTTTAATTTAGTCAACATCGTCGGAGTTGTCTTATCCTTAGAATAGAATAGAACGGAATAGAATAGAATAGAATAGAATAGAATAGAATAGAATAGAATAGAATAGAATAGAATGGAATAGAATGGGATGGAATGGAATAGAATAGAACGTTCCTCAGAATATCGCATACCATGTGTATGTACAGCGTATGATAATGATGGTTTGATACATACACAATTGCAATCGGATGGGAAACAAATGAGTTAGTGAAATTTTCCAGTTTTTTGTGATATATGTCAACCATTATTTGTTCCAATTAAATTATTTTCTTGATTATAAATACATATATT
The DNA here is from genome assembly GCA_033119305.1 of Pinctada imbricata. Classification (NCBI taxonomy): domain Eukaryota; kingdom Metazoa; phylum Mollusca; class Bivalvia; order Pterioida; family Pteriidae; genus Pinctada; species Pinctada imbricata. The sequence goes on along the minus strand of VSWD01000012.1, from coordinate 49,292,347 downwards.
TACATTACTGGTAGATTCCCCATGTTGAACGCCCATTAGGCAACTAGAATTGAGCGAATAAATAATTTAGTACAGTTTTTATAACGTTCCCTCTGGAATATTAGGAAAAAAGTTATGTTGAATTTTTTTTTAAGGTTGGGCCCCTATATATGCTGTACTTTGACTGGACTGCCATATATGTCCAGAAAATTCTGATAAGAATCAGGGATGCATATTTAATTTTATATACGTCCCACAGGGATTTATCACGCTTCCCGGTTGCTAAATTTTCTATGGATTATCTAGAACGCATAGTAAATAGAGCAACCGGGAAGCGTGATACCCTGTGATACATGTACGTCCCTGTAAGAATATGCATTAAAAACATATTGAAAATGATAAATGATTATGCATTTGCATGATACATAGAAAGAATGTTACATGCTGATATTCAATGAGAATATACTTCAGCGAAGCGATTCTCGGAAAATTTGCACGTGTCCAATCAGAATTATACACCCGTGGGTCCACACCAAAAGTAACACCGTCATTACTTATCTTTACTTTAATTTTAATTATCGGTCATTTTTATTTGCATGAACATCGCACATTTTGCTTGTAACAGCGTCAGATAGATTAAAGGCCAAAGTTAATGTCAAGAGCTTTGGTCTTGTCACAAGGAATACACAGACGATATATATTAAAGCCCTATTACTGACCAATCAAACGTTATGACCAATGTTAAAGTTTTTGAAAAGTAGGTCAAAGGTCAAGGTCACGAGGTCACAATTTTGGTATGATTGTCACAATTAGGAATACACATGGGGAAAATCATTTAACTTACCAATCAAAAGTTATACCCAATATTAAAGTTTTTGAAAAGTAGGTAAAAGGTCAAGATTATGAGGCCAAAATGTCTTGGAAAGGTCTTGTCACAAGAAATATACATGTGAAATATCAAAGCCCTATTACTAACCATTCAAAAGTTATGTCCAATGTTAAAGTTTTTGTCATGGATAAACAGACAAAGAGACAAACAGACGGACAGGCCAAATACTATATGCCCCCGAATCTTGATATAAAATGTAGCTCATAGAGGGTTCCCTTCTTTGACAAACACAAACTTCTTATTTAGAACAGAAGCACAAATCAAGAAATCAAAAGCATCAGAATGATCTAGAAGGATGTCTCAAGACATGTTGTAATTTTTGGTTTCACTCCGAAGTCAAATTTTTGACGTGATTCTGACTGTGTCAGAAATGCTCATTTTGAACATTGTCATTGCATGAATAACACAATAAAGGTATGATTTTGTGCACTCATTTACTACATATTTGACATCTTTAAGATTCTGTATTGCCTTTTTTAAAAGTGTTTTCCCCTTCAATTCTACTTTTTTTTTTGTTCTCTTTTAAGTACAAAATTTATTTTCCTAAATATGACCAAATATGCAAGATTTGTCTTTCTTAGAGCAATTGCTACACATCCTTATGGTACCCATAGATACCGAAAATCTGGAGTTTCTCTAGTAAAGAACAACTACAATATGTATCATTATGTATTGTCAGTGAGGTAAGAGTGTGCATGGGTACATGTATCAGGTGAGCGTCGTGCCCCATGAGGCTCTTGTTAATGTAAACAGAAAACAGACACTTCGTTTTCACCTACCCCCTTCGTTATTAAGACGTCGCTTTCACATGATGATAAAACAAAATTTCGGATGAGGAACGGTTCTGTTTCCCAAAAGGGGAGGAAGATGATTACTCACAGGAAAAAAGGGGGGATAAAACAGGGAACATGGGAGCATGTTTTAAAATTAAGTCCTTTCAATGGGAAGTATGATCAAAACGATCAAAGGTCCATGTTTTTCCCTTTCTATGATGAATAATATATTCAGATGCTGAAAGGAAATTTAGCGGTTACAACAAACTTACGTACAATATCATATTGAAATTGCAGTAAAGTTACCCCATCAATAAGAGGTGTTTGAAATTTCTATGTGCGCAATTATAGATGTTATAATCATAATTAGTATAAAAATGGAATTCCAGTAATTCCGATGCCTGCAAAACATGGTAACGCAATTCCGAAATAGAAGCTCTTATATTTTAAAAGATTTGTGCATCATGGGTACAAACAGTGGGCATACAGCACCGCACCAACAATCAGGCAGATACATTAAAAACACTCCCATATCATCTAACAGAATTAAATTAACTATAAAATATTCCACAAAGAGGCTAAAGTAATTTAGATCTCAACTGAAGATGAGACCAGGTTCCCGCGAGTAGGGTTAAGCATTTCCTGTTTGCTAGTAAGAGCTGTCCATAAGGTCGTGCAGAAAAAGTGATGTGAATACGTCAATTTATATTTCGGATGGCTCTACCATGAAGTTATAATAATTACCTTTATGTGAAATTAATATTACGTGTCAGTGTTGCCTACATATTCCATATGTGCAGGGAATGAATCTAATTAAAATAATCTAGTAACAGATAAATTGTTCAATCTGTAATGCTCTATCTGTATTGCAAAATACATTACAGAGAACTCTGTATTGCAAAATACATTACAGAATAGAGAAACATAGTGTAATCAAAGATTACGAAGCTCACCTCGCGGCAGCAAAGTTCAATTAAAACATATCTCTAAGTACATGTATAATAAGAAAATCACTCAAGTGGGAAAAAGTAGGTCAAGGTCATTTTATGAAAGTTTGATCAAAGATACATCCAATATGCAAGTTTGGTACATGTAGCACTTATACTTTGCTCAACATAAGCCTTTAAAGGCAGAATCGCTCAAGCGGAAAAAGTAGGTCAAGGTCATTTTATGAAAGTTTGATCAAAGATACATCCAATATGCAAGTTTGGTACATGTAGCACTTATACTTTGCTCAATATTGGCCTTTAAAGGCAAAATCACTCAAGTGGAAAAAGTAGGTCAAGGTCATTTTATGAAAGTTTGATCAAAGATCAGCCAATATGCAAGTTTGGTACATGTAGCACTTATACTTTGCTCAATATTGGCCTTTCAAGGCAAAATCTCTCGAGTGGAAAAAGTAGGTCAAGGTCATTTTATGAATGTTTGATCAAAGATACATCCAATATGCAAGTTTGGTACATGTAGCACTTATACTTTGCTCAATATTGGCCTTATAAGGCAAAATAACTCAAGCGGAAAAAGTTGGTCAGATGCTGCATCCGATGCATGGGTTCACCTCAGCATCTCAAGATGAATCACTTGTGCAAGTTTGGTTACTGTAGCATCAGTACTTTGTCAGATACTGAACTACCCCAAAAACTTTAACCAGACATTGACAAAGTCATTCAACCGGAAAATGTAGGTCAGATGCTGCATCCGATGCATGGGTTCACCTCAGCATCCCAAGATGAATCACTTGTGCAAGTTTGGTTACTGTAGCATCAGTACTTTGTCAGATACTGAGTTGCCCAAAAACTTTAACCGGACGCGGACGGGGACGCGGACGCCGGGGTTATAGCATAAGCTCATCTCAACTTCGTCGAGGTGAGCTAAAAATCAGTAATGCAGAATATTTCACTGCTGTATAATCCGTAATTGATACAAATTACCATCAGTTTGATTTTCATTCTCTTTTATGCTTTTCATATGCAGTCAAAATGTTTGAATGAACAATAATAACGGAGGTTATATGAATCCTTGTACCTTTTCAGATAATGTGTTTTATGGCTCCTGCTCTCACTTCGGAATAATGTTTATTCCAGAGTTCGCAAATCTAATTATTTTGCCTTACCTTCTCGAATTTGAGAGAACAGCTGATAGGTGCTTTATCTGTGTGTTTATCAGGTCCTGTTTATTGACTATCCGTCGACAATGATCGAGTATTCATCTGTATGTTTAATTAAAACAAAGATACCTTATACAGGTAAAATGACTTTCACGATGCTTCAAGAATTAACTACGTCACGCAATTATAAGGTATGCGAAGGATAGGTTTCGCTTTGATCTACGATAAGTTGCATCGCGGTGGTCTAAGAATAAAAATTTAAAAAGAAACACCGGACAACTAGAGGGAAGAACTTTGCAACTGAATTAAGATTCCACTATTCGACTCTTAGAAGTATAAATCAAATGAAAATCAGAAAATTCAATCAATGTACTGTCGCTGTTATATGCAAGCAATTGACAATTGATAATAATTTCATCATTTCAATTTATAATCTGGTGTGTATGGTGCATTTAAATGTGGATGTTCTACGTGGATGTTACATCTTATTAGTACCATCTTATATATATAACATCATATACGTCTTAACATAATATAAGATATAATATCTTAGCACCATCCCTCTGATGCTATTTTGAACATATATAATTTATTTGGACATGCTACTGAATCGATACAGGAAATTTGGAGTCGAGCACTGTCTGAAAAGTAAATGTACAAATCTATCTAAATTCAAAACATAAAAATAGGCGTTACTGAAATGAATTTTGGTGGCTCCGCTGGAAGCATCACTGATGATAATTTAGTATTCGAAACACGTGTCTGGTGCAGAAAAATTGGTTTGGAATTTTCTTCATGAAGGTATAGAGTTGGAACACTTCGATTTATTACTGTCTAATAGTAAATGTGTCTGTTCTTTGATATTTCATCAGCTCCAACAGCACACAGTTAAAGCACAAGCAATTGATCATGGAAAGATAAGATAACACCCAAATGTAAAAAGCACAAAAAGAGACAGTCATATTTCATTGTTTAGATTGAGGATCACTGGTCATGGTTAAGTACCTGAAACGTGCATGTCTTGTCCATGCTGCAAATTTATCTGTTCTTAAATGATGCTACTGAATTTGAAGACGTGTAACATTCAAGGGACATTAAACTTCAAAGATGACATCATATTAACACACTTATGTCAATAGCATCATTTCAGAACACTCAGATAAATTTTCAGTATGGACCAGGCATGCACGTTTCGGGTACATAATCCTCGTCAGTGATCCTCAATCGAAACAATGTAATTTGCCCAAAGAGTGTGAAAGTTATTATGTCCAGAAATATGCAGAAAGACGTAGCAGGATGGATGGGATATGATGCCACAAAACCCATGTTTTAGAAATTTCAAGACATTTTAATAACAAAAATTTTCGGGATTGCGTTGAAGAAACGATCAACCGAAGTTGATCGAACTTGGCTACATGTGCCCCCGGGGTCTCCCGGTCACCACATAATAGACTGCATCTAAATAAGAGAGACCAATGGACTACAAATGACGACTTAGGACGGTCATCTGCCACGTATGTCCATACACTTCGCGCGGTGAGATAACGCAGTGGTTGGGATACACATAAGCCAACGAGACCATTGATCAAGCGTTGTTCACTTTAGAAGGTCATCTCTTATGATTGAAGCAAAGAAAGGAGGGGATCTCCATTAATACTCGGTTGCAGCACCCACAACAAAACCCCAAAGCAAAAACAGAGCAGACACGCAAAGAAAGAGACGTAAAAGGGACAAGGAACATCAACTCACACCATAGAAACATGAAACACAAATTGTGTAGTTATTCGCATTACATGCACACAGCCCTTCTATATGTAGCTTACTAAAATGGCCACGATGAACGCATTTTTAATGCTGTTTATATATAGCCTCATCACTGTACGATGACCAAACAAACAAGTCAGAGAAACACAGGAACCTCATGGATACATAGATGAATATGTAAATGGATATCAAAAACATAGGGCGTATGACAATCAATCCGTGCTCAGCTGGCTGGAGCGAGCTCATGCATGCAATCACCCGAATAGTCCGACCGACATCTAGAGAGAATAGCTAATCGGAGCAATGTCCCTTCATATTGTCCCTTCGTCACACTCAGTCAGAGTGTTATTCTAAAGAATGCATTGATTCACATGGTACAAGACTGTAGATTGCAGAGTGTCCCTCTGGAGATACCAGGATCATATCCACGGCATTTATATAAAAGGCAACTGAAGATTTTGAGGCATTTGAGATCAAAATTCACATATTATATCACAACTTTGTAATCGATCCGCATTTGGAAGCAATGAAAAAAAAAATAAAAGAGTACATCTATTTTATATGAAATGAACTAAATTTATTCTTTATTTTTGCGATAATTGTGCGTTTATTTATGACACATTCGCTGGAAATTGCTAAATTCAAAAGAGCAGCTTTTTCTTTTGTTTTGGATAGAAACATTTTGCATTATTAGTGGGCATATCTATTGTTGACGACGAACAACATTTATCCATTACAACCATTAACCATCAACAGCTATAACTGATTCGCTGAAAAACAAGAGACCCAAGGGGGGCACAGTTGCATATAGAGATTGATAATTGCCAATTTGGTGGAGGCCCTTGAGTACTTGCTTCCTGTAAGGTTTCGTGAAGTTTTATGTATCTCTTTCAGAGATGTTGAAATTTCCTCGGCCAATCGAGCCTTGGCGGCCGTATTTAATGACCGATCCGCTGGAAAAAACAAAAACAAACTTGGTAGAGAACCTCTCTGTAACATTTTCTGAAATTCCACAACGGTTGCAGAGGAGAAGCCGAAAATCTGTCAGTCAATCGAAACCTTTGACGACCATATTTGTTGACTTAAAAGCACTTGAACACATACTTGGTAGAGGACCTTGAGTTCTTGCTATAAGTAAGGTTTCGTGAAATTGTGTGCAGCGGTTGCAGAGGAGATGTCAAAAATGTAAAAAAGTTTACGCCGGACGCTATGGCTATAGCTCACTTGAATTTTGCTCAGGTGAGCTATAAGTACGGGATTTTGTTTCCTCTAGCTAACATCGCTTCACTGTCTATTGTGCAAATCTGTAAATCACCGCTAAATGCATGACATTTTGGGATCTCGAGAAGAGTCGGTTGCAGTGCCATTGCAAAACATCGAAACACCACTATGTAAAACCACAGATTGGACAAGCACAAACAAGAGACACAAAATGGACAATTGCAATGAACACTTTACAGCAAACGATTCTACGTATACAATATACGGGGAGCATGTACTGATTGACTACTGATTTCGACTGGTTGACTACTGATTTAGTTTGATTCTAGTACGACTCGTCATCACCAAATGTAACTGGATATTGCAAGGTGCTTCGGGAACTTTAATATACACCTCAATTTTTGACTGAAATATAATGAAAGGATAATTTATCTTCCCAACGTAACAGCAAAAGCTGGGGGTTATTTGTGACCTGATTTGAACGTGATAAAAAAAAGGCTTTTTTTAGAAGTAGTATAGGATTTCTTATATGAAGTTTGAATTCCTTTCTTGTTATTTTATTTTGTTTTATAAGAAATTGATATAACAACCATGATTACAGAAATTATACAAAATTTAATCTACAAATCAATTATTTATGCATGCATATATAATTCCCTGTACAGCCCTAATGTAAGCCACTAGCTGGATGAATAATAACCAAAAAAAATTGCATCACTAATGATCAGTTAAAAAAAAAGAGTAAGTCTACATGTTTTTTTCAAACTCCAAAGTGTCTGAGGAATTAATATTGACTAACACCCCCCCCCTCCCCTTTAACACCATAACTTGCATATTCATGATGAAATAAATAAAATAAATCCTGCATTTCTTATGTCAAAAATGTCTTGTAGCATGACTACTGAATATTTATATATTATTACTGCATGCACTTAATATTTCAAAAGAATTTGAAAACTCTGTACATCTGAGTCTTACTCAGTACTGTAATTTATCTCTTCTACCTGACTATTTTCCTATTTCCACTACCTGACCTTGACCTTTGAACTTTCATACTGGGTTGAATTTACATATAAAGCAATAATCTTACCTAGGGAAACACTAGCCAAGGTCAAGGCCGATTCCACCTGGATCATCTCGTTCCTTGAATGTACCATCAAGGCCACAATGAGCTTGATCCCCCTGATCGACATGATTGTGTTTTGATTCTTTCTATGCGGAACGTATCCCACTCCCAGACATAGATATCTAATTGAGCGAATAACACTAAGCACTATGTATTCCTTGTCTGAACGAACGAGACGTCCCAATGGAGCGATGCCGTTCGCATTAGCTATATCTGATTGGTAGGTCAGGGGACCTTGAGCCAAGACCCCTAAACCCTCTGATCCGATATAATGCAAGTCCTCTGACATGGAGTTCACAAATTCAATCAATGTATTCACTTTCATTTTTTCTGCAATGTATCTTTTTACGTCAAATTCTTGACCAGCTATTGCCCATAGGGCCAGAGCTGTCTTTTCTTTCACTGACTCTGCATGTGTCGTGAGTAACAGTTTCAACAAAAGTTCCTGTACGTTATCCTGTAAAATGAGTTTCTGTGTATATGGATTATTGTCTGCAAGTTTATGAATAGCCTCCACCGCGGAAACTTGAATTTCTTTATTCCGTAACCTTGTCACCGCCACTATATGAGGTGTAACACCCGCATTAACAAAGGCTTTTTGATTGGTATCTTCATTATGAGAAATTTTTCCTATACTTGTACACAGAGAATGAAGAAAGGCTTTGTCCTTTTGTTCTTCCATAAGGGAGACCATTGTATCGATACAACCTTGTTGCGTACCAACTAACTGTTGATACCTGGGCTCATGTTCCGCAATATTGCCCAAACAATCTGAAGCTTCAACCAAAACTTCTGGATTGTGTATTGTTTGTAGGACTTTGATTAAACTTGGTATAGCATTGTTTTGTGTTTCCATTTCGGCATATTCTTTTACTGAAGCCATTTCTTTCAGTATTTCTGCAGACAGTTGAATGAGATGATGATTGGTCGATTTGAGAAGTCTGATGAAGATTGGTATTCCTCCAGAACTTGCCACCTGCTCTTTGATTTCTGGTCTTTCAATTATATTGAGTAAAGCTTGAAAAGTTGGGATTTTAGCCTCCTCCCCTATAGCGGACTTTGCCACTTTGATGATGATAGGAACACCTCCATGGCTGTAGACGTGTTCCCAATTTGGATTTATTCCATCCGCTTTGCTTCCCTGCGTAAGAGTCCGCAGAGACTTACCAGCTGCGTCAGCCTCCTCATCACTTTCTGATGACAGAAATCGCAGTAAATTCTTCCAGACTGGAATTTTCTCATGATTCAGCTCAATGAAGTAATTCAGGACTTCTATGAAAGACTTCAGAGCACATATTTCTATAGCTCCATGGTTATGCGCACTTATTGCGTCTACTTTTGCTCCTACGTCTATCAGATGCTGTATGGACTCTACCTTGCCTCCATCAACAGCACAAAGGAATGGTGTGTAGTTTTTGCCGTCAGCTGTCTCAAGTTCAAGGAGACTTGGGTCATCCCCAAGAAAGAAATTGACGGACTTGAGAAATCCTCGCTGGCATGCATGATGAATCTGTGCCCAGCCGGTGTTGTCAAACTCGTCTGCCATGATGTGTTATATTAGGTGGTAAGGCATCTGGAAATGATGAACATTTCATTTAGTTAATAATTTCATGATTTCCATATAATTCTTGATTATAAAAAAAAAAACATGATGGGCAAATCCAAGTCTAATTGAGAGACAATGTCAACATCTTGAACATAGGCCCATGAAATTTTGCAGACAATTCAACATATTTAAGATTTGAAAAGAATAGTGAGATCATGAGACATGGGGTGGGCGGGGGTTAATAAAGAATTCATAGCCCCCCCCCCCCCCCCTCCAATCAACATTGACATGCGAATAAAATTGACATGGTTTTCAGATCAGGGCATGTGCCTGTGGTCAGGAGTAACTCAATATTTCAGTTTACGATGTCAACATTTTATGTAAGTGACATACAAATGTTAGAACGAGCGCCCTTTATCTAAAGTTTTTATATTTAGATGGAATTTACTCCAAATAGAATTAAAGACTTTTAATTTATCGTTGCATGTGGAGTAGAACAATCACCTATCCCTAGAAACAATAAAATAAAAGTTCTCAGAACTTACCACTTAATTATCGATCTCTCATTATCTCCCCAAGTTCCTTAACAAGTTAATTACTGTCATTTCCATACCTAATTAATCGTCTTTATAATCTCGCACCTGATTGGTTGCTAAGCGCGCACCTGCTGACTAGCGTCACCTTGTGTGTAAAATTGTAAAGCGTAGTAACTCTGTTTTTAATTTAGTCAACATCGTCGGAGTTGTCTTATCCTTAGAATAGAATAGAACGGAATAGAATTGATTGGAATGGAATGGAATATAATGGAATGGAATGGAATAGAATAGAATAGAATGGGATGGAATAGAATGGGATGAGCTGGAATGGAGAGGAATGGAATAGAATAGAATAGAACAGTCCTACCTGGGTTCCTCAGAATATCGCATACCATGTGCATGTATGTACAGTGTGAGTGTATGATAATGATGGTTTGATACATACACAATTGCAATCGGATGGGAAACAAATGAGTTAGTGAAATTTTCCAGTTTTTTTGTGATATATGTCAACCATTATTTGTTCCAATTAAATTATTTTCTTGATTATAAATACATATATTTACATTACTGGTAGATTCCCCATGTTGAACGCCCATTAGGCAACTAGAATTGAGCGAATGAATCATTTAGTACAGTTTTAATAACATTCCCTCTGGAATATTAGGAAATACATGTCCAGAAAATTCTGATAAGAATCAGGGACGAATATTTTATTTTATATACGTCCCACAGGGATTTATCACGCTTCCCGGTTGCTAAATTTTCTATGGATTATCTAGAACGCATAGTTACGTAAATAGAGCAACCGGGAAGCGTGATACCCAGTGATACATGTACGTCCCTGTAAGAATATGCATTAAAACATATTGAAAATGATAAATGATTAATATGCATTTGCATGATACATAGAAAGAATGTTACATGCTGATATTCAATGAAAATATACTTAAGCGAAGCGATTCTCGGAAAATTTGCACGTGTCCAATCAGAATTATACACCCGTGGACACCAAAAGTAACACAGTCATTACTTATCTTTACTTTTATTTTAATTATCGGTCATTTTTACTTGCATGAACATCGCACATTTTGCCTGTAACAGCGTCAGATAAATTAAAGGCCAAAGTTAATGTCAAACAGAAAGATTAAGAGCTTTGGTCTTGTCACAAGGAATACACAGGTCTACGATATATTAAAGCCCTATTACTGACCAATCAAACGTTATGACCAATGTTAAAGTTTTTAAAAAGTAGGTCAAAGGTCAAGGTCACGAGGTCACAATTTTGGTATGATTGTCACAATTAGGAATACACATGGGGAAAATCATTTCACTTAGCAATCAAAAGTTATACCCAATATTAAAGTTTTTGAAAAGTAGGTAAAAGGTCAAGATCATGAGGTCAAAATGTCTTGGAAAGGTCTTGTCACAAGAAATATACATGTGAAATATCAAAGCCCTATTACTAACCATTTAAAAGTTATGTCCAATGTTAAAGTTTTTGTCATGGACAAACAGACGAGACAAACAGACGGACAGGCCAAATACTATATGCCCCCGAATCTTGATATAAGATGTAGGTCATAGAGGGTTCCCTTCTTTGACAAACACAAACTTCTTATTTAGAACAGAAGCACAAATCAAGAAATCAAAAGCATCAGAAGGACCTAGAAGGATGTCTCAAGTCAAGACATGTTGTAAGGAGCTGTTAAGATAAGGCGTAAAATCAGCCCTGAAAAGTGGAATTTTGAAAATTGAAATTTCAAGAACCTTTTTTGGTAAAATGTATACCTATACGGCATCCCATCAGAATATGAAATTATTTTTTATCTGTTTTGCATAATATTGCTAATTTTTAGGTCAAAACTTATCTTTTTCTCATAGAAATCAATAGAAAACGGAAAAGTTTTATTGAACATTGTTCCCCCGGATATACAGAAAGCCACTTTTACTGGAAATGTGTATCCATGATACAAATCTTTTGGCAAAGTGGGGTTCTGTATCTCCGGGGGGGAACACTACCCTAGAGACGAAAAACTAAAAATGGAAAGGGGGGTGCATTTTATAAGAATCGATCTTTCTGACCATTAAATATAGCATATTTGACTATTTTTCCTCTTTAATCCATCAAACATTGTGTACTCAATATGATTGAATGAAAGATACAAGAATTAGAAACGAAATAAGCAAGAGTGATGTTCATTTCTCCGTCAATGTGTATTTCGCGCTAAAAGGCTTACATTGTAGCCATTGAATGAAGAATAAGACCGTATTTTAAGTTCCGGATTTCATTATTTACCGATTAAAGGAGGTAGAACGTTCGACATCTATTTCTGATACACAATGTAGACATATTTGATGTCTTTTAGCTTATATTTATCCATTTTAGATAAAATATTCAAAAATGTATACGTTTTTTGTCGATATTATCGGATTTTCTATCTGAGCACCCCTACCTCTTTCGACCTTAATTTTACAACCTTAAGAGTTCCTCAACATAATATAAAAATGTAAAAGGTCTGCAAATACATTATATTTCAATAATGATTCATGTTTTTCTGTGTACGATTCGCCATGCGGAAGAAATAAGTCACGGGATTCAGGGCTAAATACGGCCCTTATCTTAACAGCTCCTTTTTGGTTTCACTCCGAAGTCAATTTTTTGACGTGTTTCTGACTTGATCAGAAATGCTATTTTGAACATTGTCATTGCATGAATAACACAATAAATGTATGATTTTGTGCACTCATTTACTACATATTTGACATATTTAAGATTCTATATTGCTTTTTAAGTGTTTTTCCCTTCAATTCTACTTTTTTTTTGTTCTCTTTTAAGTACAAAATTTATTTTCCTAAATATGACCAAATATGCAAGATTTGTCTTTCTTAGAGCAATTGCTACACATCATTATGGTACCCATAGATACCGAAAATCTGGAGTTTCTCTAGTAAAGAACAACTACAATATGTATCATTATGTATTGTCAGTGAGGTAAGAGTGTGCATGGGTACATGTATCAGGTGCGCGTCGTGCCCCATGAGGCTCTTGTTAATGTAAACAGAAAACAGACACTTCGTTTTCACCACCCCCCCCCCTTCGTTATTAAAACGTCGCTTTCACATGATGATAAAACAAAATTTCTGATGAGGAACGGTTCTGTTTCCCAAAAGGGGAGGAAGATGATTACTCACAGGAAAAAAAAAAAGGGGGGGGGGGGGTAAAACAGGGAACATGGGAGCATGTTTTAAAATTAAGTCCTTTCAATGGGAACTAAGATCAAAATGATCAAAGGTCCATGTTTTTCCCTTTCTATGATGAATAATATATTCTGATGCTGAAAGGAATTTTTGCGGTTACAAACAAACTTAGGTACAATATCAAATTGAAATTGCAGTAAAGCCAACCCCATCAATAAGAGGTGTTTGAAATTTCTATGTGCGCAATTACAGATGTTATAATCATAATTAGTATAAAAATGGAATTATTCCAGTAATTCCAATGCCTGCAAAACATGGTAATTTCTATCAGAAACTGCAATTCCGAAATAGAAGCTCTTATATTTTAAAAGATTTGTGCATCATGGGTACAAACAGTGGGCATATACAGCACCGCACCAACAATCAGGCAGATACATTAAAAACACTCCCATATCATGTAACAGAATTAAATTAACTATAAAATATTCCACAAAGAGGCTAAAGTAATTTAAATCTCAACTGAAGATGAGACCAGGTTCCCGCGAGGAGGGTTAAGCATTTCCTGTTTGCTAGTTAGAGCTGTCCATATGGCCGTGCAGAAAAAGTGAATTGTGTGAATATGTCAATTTATATTTCGGATGGCTGTAACATGAAGTTGTAATATCTTTATGTGAAATTAATATTACGTGTCAATGTTGCCGTCAAATTTCATCTGTGCAGAGAATGACTCTAATCAAAATAATCTAGTAACGGATGCTAAAATAAATTGTTCAATCTGTTATGCTCTACCTGTACTGCAAAATAATTTCAAGAAAACTCTTCAGTACAGAAAAATCAGTAATGCAGAATTTTTCACTGCTGTATAATCCGTAATTTATCGCAATACAAATTACAATCAGTTTGACGTTCGTACTGTTTTATATATTTCATATGCAGTCAAAAACTTTGAATGAACAATAATAACGGAGGTTATATGAATCCTTGTACTTTTCAGATATTATTAATGTGTTTTATGGCTCCTGCTCTCACTTCGGAATATTGTTTATTCCGGAGTTCGCAAATTCTAAATATTTTGCCTTACCTTCTCGAATTTGAGACTGAACAGGTAGGTGCTTTATTTATGTGTTTATTGACTATCCGTCGACAATGAGTATTCATCGGTATGTTTAATTAAAACAAAGATACCTTATACAGGTAAAATGACTTTCACGATGCTTCAAGAATTAACTACATCACGCAATTATAAGGTATACGAAGAATAGGTTTCGCTTTGATCTACGATAAGTTGCATTGCGGTGGTCTAAGAATAAAAAATTAAAAAGAAACACCGGAAAACTAGAGGGAAGAACTTTGCAACTGAATTAAGATTCCACTATTCGACTCTTATAAGCATAAATCAAATGAAAATCAGAAAATTCAATCAATGTACTGTCGCTGTTATATATGCAAGCAAATGACAATTGATAATAATTTCATCATTTCAATTTATAATCTGGTGTGTGTACATGGTGCATTTAAATATGGATGTTCTACGTGGATGTTACATCTTATTAGTACCATCTTATATATATAACATCATATACGTCTTAACATATATAAGATATAATATCTTAGCACCATCCCTCTGATGCTATTTTGAACATATATAATTTATTTGGACATAATACAGAATCGATACAGGAAATTTGGAGTCGAGCACTGTCTGAAAAGTAAATGTACAAATCTAAATTCAAAACATAAAAGAGGGCGCTACTGAAATGAATTTTGGTGGCTCCGCTGGAAGCATCACTGATGAGAATTAAGTATTCGAAACACGTGTCTGGTGCAGAAAAATTGGTTTGGAATTTTCTTCATGAAGGTATAGAGTTGGAACACTTCCGTTTTACTTCTGTCTACTTGACCTCATGGTACATGTGTCTGTTCTTTGATATTTCATCAGCTTCAACAGCACACAGCTAAAGCACCAGCATTAAAGCATCGAAAGATAAGATAACACCCAAATGTAAAAAGCACAAAAACAGACAGTCATATTTCATTGTTTAGATTGAGGATGAGTACCCTAAACGTGCATGTCTGGTCCATACTGCACATTTATCTGTTCTTAAATGATGCTACTGAATTTGAATACGTGTAACATGCAAGGGACATTAAACTTCAAAGATGACATCATCACACTAAATGTTAAATGTCAATAACATCATTTAAGAACATTCAGATAAATTTTCAGTATGGACCAGACATGCACGCTTCGGGTACATAACCCTCGTCAGTGATCCTCAATCTAAACAACGTAATATGCCCAAAGAGTGTGAAAGTTATTATGTCCAAAATGTGCAGAAAGAGGTAACAGGATGGATGGGATATGATGCCACAAAACCCATGTTTTAGAAATTCCAAGAAATTTTAATAACAAAAGTAACCGAAGTTGATCGAACTTGGCGACATGTGCCCTCGGGGTCTCCTGGTCCACACATAATAGACTGCATCTAAATAAGAGAGACCAACCGGCCGGGTTAGCGCAGTGGTAGCGCGCTCGCTTCTCACCTCTAAGGTCCCGGGATCGAATCTCAGATTCGGCAAAGGGTCTTATGTTGGAGGGTAGGTGGTCCCCCATCCAGGCCTCTGAAGGGGGTTTTTCTCCGGGTGCTCCGGTTTCCTCCTGCTCCTTGGACCCCCTCACGCCAACATCTGATCCAACGTGAGACATTTATATAAGTTGTGTAACTTGTTTGTTAAATGTTGTAAAATAAATAAAGTTTAAATTTTAAAGAGAGACCAATGGGCAAGTGACGACTTAGGACGGTCATCTGCCACGTAAATATGTCCATACACTTCGCGCGGTGAGATCACGTAGTGGTTGGGATACGCATAAGCCAACGAGACCATTGATCAAACGTTGTTCACTTAAGAAGGTCATCTCTTACGATAGAAGCAAAGAAAGAAGGGAATCTCCAACAATACTCGGTTGCAGCACCCACAGCAAAACCCAAAAGCAAAAACAGAGCAGACACGCAAAGAAAGAGATGTAAAAGGGACAAGGGTCATCAACTCACACCATAGAAACACGAAACACAAATTGTGTACTAGTTATCTGCATTACGTGCAGACATCCCTTCTACTAAAATGGCCACGAGGAACGCATTTTTAATGCTGTTTATATATAACCTCATCACTGTACGACGATTAAACAAACAAGTCAGAGAAACACAGAAACCTCAGGGATACATAGATGAATATGTAAATGGAGATAAAAAACATAGGGCGTACGGCAATCAATCCGTGCTCAGCTGGCTGGAGCGAGCTCATGCATGCAATCACCCGAATAGTCCGACCGACATCCAGAGAGAATAGCTGATCGGAGCAATGTCCCTTCATATTGTCTCTTCGTTACACTCAGTCAAAGTGTTATTCTAAAGAGTGCACTGGTACACATGGTACACACGCCTATATGGTACAAGACTGTAGATTGGTCAAGAACCATGCAGAGTGTCCCTCATGAGATACCGGGATCATATCCACGGCATTAATATAAAAGGCAACTGATGATTTTGAGGCATTTGAGATGAAAATTTACATATTATATCACAATTTTGTAATCGATCCGCATTTGGTTGCAACGAAAAAAAGAATAAAAGAGTACATCTATTTTATATGAAATGAACTAAATTTATTCTTTATTTTTGCGATAATTGTGCATTTATTTATGACTCATTCGCTGGAAATTGCTAAATTCAAAAGAGTAGCTTTTTCTTTTGTTTTGGATAGAAACATTTTGCATTATTAGTGGGCATATCTATTGTTGACGATGAACAACATTTATCCATTACAATCATTTACCATCAACAACTATTAATGATTCGCTGAAAAACAAGAGACCCAAGGGGGCCACAGTTGCATATAAAGATTGATAATTGCCAATGTGGTGGAGGCCCTTGAGTACTTGCTTCCTGTAAGGTTTCGTGAAGTTTTATGTATCTATTTCAGAGATGTTGAAAATGCCTCGGTCAATCGAGCCCTGTCGGCCGTATTTGAGTTCCGATCCGCTCGAAAAAAAGCTTGGTAGAGAACCTCTCTGTAAGGTTTCATGACATTCTGTCCAGACATTGCAGAGGAGAAGTCGGAAATGAGTCAGCCAATTAGAGTCCCAGGCGGCCATATTTGTTGCCGATCGGCTCGAAAAACACAACTTTGGTAAAGAATTGTGGGAACTTGCATCCTGTAAGGTTTCGTGAAGTTCTATGCAGCAGTTGCAACCAAAAACCTCTATGGCAATATTTGTACGTAGTAGACGACCTTGAATACTTCCTTCATGTAAGATTTCCTGAAATTCCGCGCAACGGTTGCAGAGGAAAAGCCGATCAAAACCTTTGACGGCCATATTTGTTGACTTATAAGCACTTGAACACATACTTGGTAGAGGACCTTGAGTTTTTGCTTTAAGTAAGGTTTCGTGAAATTGTGTGCAGCGGTTGCAGAGGAATTGACAAAAATGTAAAAAGTTTACGCCGGACGCTATGACTATAGCTCACTTGAATTTCGCTCAGGTGAGCTAAAAGTACGGGATTCTGTTTCCTCTAGCTAACATCACTTCACTGTCTATTATGCAAATCTATAAACCACCGCTAAATGCATGACAGTTTGGGATCTCGAGAAGAGTCAGTTGCAGTGCCCATTGCAAAACATCGAAACACCACTATGTAAAACCACAGATTGGACAAGTACAAACAAGAGGCACAGAATGTACAATTGCAAGGAACACTTTACAACAAATGATTCTACGTATACAATATACGGGGAGCATGCACTGATTGACTAATGATTTCGACTGATTGACTACTGATTTAGTTTGATTCTAGTACGACTTGTCATCACCAATGTAACTTTGGATATTGCATGGTGGAAAGTTGAAACATATGAAATTAGATTAAAGAGATGACAGAATTAGGCATAAAATCTGCCCTGCGAAAGTAAAATTTCAAAATGAAAAATATGTTCAGAGCAAATGACAACTTACATAGTCCAAAAATTAGTCCACGACCGGATCTATTTTCAAGTTAGATAAAGTATTAATGATGAAACTTATACAAGTGCTTCGGTTAAAGTGAACATTATCCCATTGAAATAAATGGGAAACGGAAAAGCTTTTATCCCAAGGGTAATGTAACAGTCGGCGCCGTGGTGTAGTGGTTAGGGCGTCGGGCCAGTGGCGATGTATGCTCTGTGTCAATACAAAAATGTCCTTGTCTATGCTGTTAACATGTCTGTTGTGTGTTTTTTTCAAGACGTATGAAACAGAATGCGACTTTCACCAAACGTGTATGACAAATATGGATAATAACAATATCCCTGTATACAGCACAAAATCGATAATTCAGAAAATCAGAAACCGAAGGCATACAAAATCAGGATAAAACCGAAACCAAAGCAAACAAACAAAAACCTCCTCAATAAAACCGAAACCAAAGC
Source organism: Pinctada imbricata (assembly GCA_033119305.1). Taxonomy (NCBI): domain Eukaryota; kingdom Metazoa; phylum Mollusca; class Bivalvia; order Pterioida; family Pteriidae; genus Pinctada; species Pinctada imbricata. Next base: position 49,273,739 of record VSWD01000012.1, on the reverse strand, counting down.
AAACAAACAAAAACCTCCACAAAATCAGGATAAAACCGAAACCAAAGCAAACAAACAAAAACCTCCTCCATAAAACCGAAACCAAAGCAAACAAACAAAAACCTCCTCCATAAAACCGAAACCAAAGCAAACAAACAAAAACCTCCACAAAATCAGGATAAAACCGAAACCAAAGCAAACAAACAAAAACCTCCATTGTGTTAAATGCACAAATCCAGCGGGATTCAGTAGCGCGGGATGGAACTTTATCCCACAAGCAAACCTTTTTTGAATGGCGTGAACAATCAATAGACAAATTTAATTAGTTTCCTAGTGTCCCTGCATACTGAATGTTTGTGTTTGATATAAATTCTTTCGAAAAACTCTCCTGTAACATTCATATCTCTTAAATGACTTGTTAAAAAGCATTTCGTTTTATGCAATTTGCGTCCATCATGATCAAATAAATTGTTATGTATTGGAGATAGTCTAATCTGTAACTTTTCAGCCACCATTCCGAGATAAACATCTTCAAACACAAAAGGTTTTACGAGAGGAAATGTTTTATCGAAAAGTTGCAACACTTTCCCTGTTGTTATAACAACTGGACCAGAAACGTATGATGGGTAAACCGAATTTGGGTATTCCTCCATGGAAATAGCAAATTTAGTAGCCTTTCGATAAGGACGTGCATCAGTAATGACATATCCCGTAAAAAGATTTTTAGTCTCCTCTGGTTCCAAATGAGAAACAAAGTTAAATAGGTTTTCGAAATTCACAATAACGTCATCGTCAACAAGCAGCACAAAGTGGGCATTTGGACAATATTTCGCAATCCAGTGAATTCCTCGTATTGTTTTCATAGTAAGATTGTAGTACGTATCCAAGTAGTTTCCCTGAAGTATGTCATGGAATCTTGAAGCTTCTTCCTTGATCATTTCCTCAAGAGTACCGTTATATGTTCTGCCTATCGAAAACAAAAGTTTATTACCATTAAGGGTTGCATTCTTTCCCCAAGTATTTCGTATTGCTGAACGCAGTCTTTTATTCTTCGGTGCCGATTTTATTAGGCTTAGTATATCCATTTCAGTTGCAGTACAATTTATATTAGGAAATATCAAATATTCGCCCATTCCTTTTGCACTAGGCTTGTTCTTATCGTCGTCAGTTATGAAACGGCGGCTATTGCTCACTGGATCAAATTTCTTACCGATACTTATTGGAGCAAGTTTAGGTATCAAAAATCGGTCATGATGATAAATGTTTTCCAATTTATAAAAACAAATAACTATAATAAAAGTGACCGGAAATAATTTCACTATCGTACATTTCATCAACTTTTTAATCTTCCACATATTCTTGGTGAAATCCGTGGAGATAAGCACATACACGATGAGGATATAAGGAATAAATTGACCAGCTGCTTTGACTACCTGAAAGTGTCCATAGTTCTAGCATGGAGAATTTAGTAATCAGGAACGTTAAAGTCAATTGTCAGATAATCCATAAATGATTGCACAACAAGTAATTATACTTTGAGTTGGAATCTGTTAGGTATTTTTCATATTTTCCATAAGCAAACAGAGGCTTTGTTCGCTCATCGGCATTGTATCCGTTGTATGCATGTAGTGCATGAAAGGGATTAATATGATATGTTAGCTCTTTCAAATGGTGTGATTATAGACTGATTAGACGAGGTACGTTTATCGTGCTATTTCGTTAAAACAAAGATACCTTATTGAAGGTACACGAGTTACATGTTGAATATTTAATGGAGAGAAAGCTAGCACACGCGATAGATGAGACAGACAAAAGTGGTTTTCCTTTGATCTACATACCTGTACATTTGCTTCGTAGGGGTCCTAGAATGAATATGTAATAACCCACCGAGACAATTAACTCTTGCAACTTATTATCTACATTTCTTTTCATTAGGAGTTTGGCACAGTTGGACATGATCCCCGTGATTGAATGTTTCAAATGTACTAGATTACTTTCTTTCCAGCTCTGTCACATGAAGGAGGCTTAGAATATGCCCTTTGTTGGTTTGACATTATACATCATATTGCTACTTTGGAAACTTTTCTTGCCATCCAATTTATCCAAGTTAAAGGAGGTTGACATCCAAGCACCATCTTTCCAACGCTATTTTGGTCATAGATTTGATTTAAAGTTCTATGATTCTTTATCAACACTGGTATTTGGAGTCGAGCACTCTTTACAAAGTAAATGTACTAAATTAAATTTAGATTCAGAACCAGAGGGGGGGGGGGGGGCTACTGAAATACATTTGGCTATGTCAGAAAATCACTTCGGCATTTCATAATTACAACTGATGAATATTTACTATCCGACACACGTGTCTGGTACATTAAAATTCGTTTGAATTGTTTTTCAAGAAGGTAAAGAGTTGAAACACTTCTCAATTATTACAGTGAGGAGATTATTTTACATGTACACTACAATTGTGCACCTTGAAGTTGGAGGGTTTTGCGTACGTTATCCAGATAACCACACCATTTGCTACTTGTTCGGTAGATGGCCGTCCTAAGTGGGCACCGATAATCTATTGATCTCGTTAGTTTATGTGTAGTCTTTTGTGTTTAAGAAATAGAAAATGACAAACCGGGCTCTATTGTCTCATAATGCCCGAGCGTCCTCAGCCAATCACATTTATTACCGAGCCGCGTCAGCGGCGAGGTGATAAATGTGATTGGCTGAGGACGCTCGGGCATTATGAAACAATAGAGCCTGGCTTGTCATTTTTAATTTCTATTCTAATGATGACCAAACTTAGTCCTTTTGATTCTTGGCAAAAACCCGTTCATGCCGGTTTATCTGCTTTCAGAAAATGGGTAGGCGTGGCTTATCGCTATAGGGCCTATATTGGAGAATAGAGCCCGGCTCGCGTGTGTTGTCTTAATAGGGAAAAAGAATCAAGTTATATTAGAATTCATGTTTTATGTCGTATGTCTCTTTTGAGTGTCTTGTGCTTGTCTACTCTGTGTTTACGCATCAGGTGTGTTGGTGATTTACTGTAGGTACTGCAACTGAGTCTGGTTGGAGATCCCCTCCTTTCTTGAATGTTAAACGTCTTCAAATTCAATAGCATCCTTTAAGAACAGTTAAATTTGCAGCATGGAACTGCCATGCACATTTCGGGCACTTAACCCACGTCAGTGATCCTCTATCTAATGTAATACGGCCAAAAAGTGTGAAAATTGTTATGCTCAATACCGTACTGAAAGACGCTGCAGAATGAGTGAGATATGATGCTATGAATAGGACCCATGTTTTAGAAATGTCAAGAAATTTTGTAACAGAAAAAAATTCAAATGCGCTGAAGAGACAGACGATCAACCGAAGTAATAACACTACTAATATTTCTTTTGGGCCGTTGTTTTTAATTTGGACAGGCGCATTGCTACTGATGTACAGAGTTAGTGCTTTGTTCGATATCCCTCTGAACCTTCTTGGCTATTAATGGTAGATACTACAACTGCCAACGTGAATCACCTCATAGGTTAAGCTGCATACAAAATATCGGCTTTGCGACTAGACGTTAATAAAATGCACCACAATATACGGATCCAGGTCATATGCAATATACTTTCGTATAGGCTGGCTATGAGGATGTCAGTCCAAAGTGGGTATCAATTGCCCTTTGTTCTCTTTGGCATTTACTTATGTGCCGCCTTTCGTGTGACGCATTTTATAGCGTCTTTTTGTTCCGTCTTTTTAGCCACTATTTTGTCTCTTGTTGTGAAATAAGGTGTTTCAGTGTATAACTGATTCGGTGGTGTGTGTTAATACGCATGTAGATAATTTCTGGGCAGTCTGATTAAAACCAGCCCTCTTCTCCTTCGTCGTCAGGGTCTGGAGGATCGTTAATGATCGTGTTCAATGCACGTTTGACCGGAATATTCATGAGAATTTATTAACCAATCATAATGTCTGTTTCATCTAGATAGTATACACGTTCCCGTGTCCATTTTGACTTCAAAATGAAAAAAAAAATATTGGGTTCTAACTACAGCATAATCGGAAGTGTCCTTTTGTATAAAAGGACAAGGCCACTTCTTTGTTATTTTCTGGTTTGCGTCCTCATGCTGGTAGGTTTTGAGCCCAAAACATAAAACAAAACAGAACAAAATGAAAGTGATATAATCTTTTGCAAATTAAACGTGTTTTCTATAAAAATTATGGAGAAGTTATGATTATTTTTTATATTTCATGTAAAATCATAAAAGCACTGCGTTATCTATCATTACTTTGTCGACTAAAATCTTTCAGTAATCAAATAAAACAAGTTTCTGTCAGATTTCACAGTCAAATAATTTGAAATTGACACTTAGTTTTTCTTGCTTGTTTGTTTTTCTTCCTGACTGGCTGGTAACTTTCTCAATTTCAAAAGGACGCAAAACAGAATAAACAAAAAAAAAAAGGCCCAACCACATAAAACAAACATGTTCTTTAAGATACAATCTTGTTGGTGTGCGCTCTGTGGTCATGGGCGCCGCCATTATTCGATTTGTTCCGATCCGAAGCCCATCGACCCAATATATTTTTGTATCTCTCCTGTAAAACACTGTATGACGAATTTATGCCACCGATGGCTTTTGGCTGGTGTATGTAACGTCAACATATTTTAAAGCATTTCGGTGACGTCAATTATGACGTCAATTAAAGCGTCTTAGTTGAAGCAGGATATTAAAATTATATCCTGTCAGTAAAATGATACAGTATAATATTCGGTTCATCTCGACCAATCAGATTGTAAGAAATTTGCCAGAGTCGGGATAAAATTAGATATTGCATACTTGTGGCTAAATAAAAGGTAACAGAACACGACCCCTAAAGGGTGTGTACTTCAGACCCTAACGACAAAGGAATAGGTGGCTGGTTTAAATCAGACTGATTTTTGAGCAGATTGTGAAGCAAAGAATGAAGTCCATCCGTCCGGCAAAATTTTCGTTAAAGTTTTGTTTTAATAGAGAGGATTAGAAGGCTAACGTGTACGGGTACACGTATGTGTAATCTACAAGTACTTCAATCTACACGTGAAAAAGCAGAGGGTTAGAAAATTGACGAGTACGTGTACTGGTGCCCTTAGCGGTGACGTAAAATAAATATATTCAAACATGTACGAGACTGATATATAGATAGAATTTAAAATCAAAAGTTATATTTAACAAGATATTCTGGGTACAAGTATTCATGAAATATATCTGCTATATAAACATAAATGTCCACACGTTTGTACGTACGTGTAGCTCGCGATGTACACGTAATTGACAACTTGTAGCGATTTCAAGTACGCAATAAATAATGATGTCATACACAGTTATTGGGTCTACACGTACACGTACCCGTACACTTAACGGTTTCTAAACCTCTCACAGTGAAAGAGTAAACCCTCAATGAGGTAGAAAATATATTGGTCAGGATTGTGTCACAATTGGTTACGATGGAGATGCTGACAAAAATTCGATTAGTTAGTTTCCTCTTCATGACGTTTGCTTCGTTAAACATATACGTCAAACTCACATCATATGAAGAATAATGCATCGACATTTACTTACCTCTCAAGTGGTATGAATGAATAAGGCAGGTATTTTTTAAAATGAAGCGATTTAGAAATAAATATTTTGTAGAATCTGAAGATTTCTTCTGCAGGTAATAATTTTAAGCTTCCCATTTCATACTCATTTATATAGCTTTGTCATGCATTGTTTGTGAACTTTTACCTTTACTCTTCGGCATGTTCAGATTGAAATTGTTTTCTAGGAATGTCATTTGTGAGATGTTATATTTTCAATCCTAAATGACTTCATTCTTCAAACGAGTTCCAAAGTTCATTTGACAGAACACCATGACGTCCTGATTTATGTGTGTTGTTCACACATGTGTTGCAAGCTTTCGATCTGCTAGGAAACATTATACAAATATATGCAATCGTATTCATGAGCATCTTTAAGTCTCCCTTTAGATTGACAAAAAGGGACAATACCTTTCCTTTTTCTTTTCCATTTATGACCTAACGTGAATATCAATAACGGAAACATAAACATAATAGAATATTGTAATAACATCTACACGGGAGATGGTTCAAAAGATTTTTTGCATTTGAATACTGGCATCCCAGGAACATATGTCATCTTCTCGAATGATCACAAAAAAGGTATGGAGAAATTCACGAAATTACCTATTTCATGTTCGCAATGTTAATATTTATAATTAGTATTGCTTTATAATCCTAATTATGCATTTTAAAGTATAGGATCTGAAATTTATCTTCGTTTCTATAGGAAACCTTAGGACGTATGTCGAAGAAATAGTTTTGTAGCCTTTGAACTTTCGTTCCCTTTGCTCTACCACTTGCTTTTTTTCTCTCAGAAAATAATTCTAACTTCCATTCTCTTTATTTCGCATATAGATGAAAATGTGGTTGACGGTACAGGTTACAGTTCTTATCTTTCTTATGTTCGAAACGGAGGTGAAAGGTGGGTATTAATCATTCAATGATTGCAGTCGTGAATTAAAGGAAATTTAACGTAATCGCTTAAAGCAGAGAAAGTACTTTTGGCTAGAGAAAATAGGGAAAAGATGGACTAGCATTAAACCAAACTGAAAACAAAAAAATAATATATAGATGCATAGTTTTTATTATTCATTTTCAAATCGCAGCACAGAAATGTGAAAATGGTAAAACAGTCCAGTTGGAGAATAATGATAATTGTGAAAATTCGAGCAAAGGGAGTTGTTGTCACGGGAGGAAGTGTGTGAAAGGAGACTACGTTGAAGTAAATAATCTATTTGGTGAGGAAATTTTTTTATCATTCCTGTGTACATCTGCTTAGTAAGAATAGTATGACCCTTGCAAGAAACCTTTTTTTTTTGCTTTTATCTAGATATTATTTTGTCCTCTATTTTCGCAAAATTAATGATCCCTTAATATTCAAGACTAATTTCACTAATCGAACCAATGCTCGGACGCCTAGTGTATTTGGCTCTAAGGGTTAACCGACAGTCACGATAATTCTTCATAAAAAAATGCTTGGATGTTTTAGCGATATCAAATACAAGATTCAAAACTGATACATTTTTATCAACAAATTTCTTACTTTTTTCGCTTCTGCGTGAAATTTCACATGTTCAGAAGGCAATGTTAACATCTTCTATTCAAACAATGAATTCAAAGAACTGGATAAATTATGTTTGATTGTATTTGAATATTCCATTAGATATTGAATCATTTTCAGTGAAAATTACTTTCGTTTTTCATTTGCTTGATTATTATGTGCAATAAAGCCAAGTGTCCGAGCATTGGTACGGATTTTGTCAATATCAATCTTTTGGTACTCCACTTGAAGAAGCCCCTAAAGTTTGAGCGCTTATCCAAGTTTAAAAAAAAGTTCGTTAAAAAGGTTTTTTTTTACTGCTTGACAATATTTTGAAATCAAATTATTGGCATTTTCTCTAATGTATTTTATTAAAATTGAGAAAAACATATGAAAATGTCCGAGCATTGGTGCGTTCACTCTACATTTATATTGCATTCTGATTTCATTTTTTTAAACGCCCTTTCTGTCTTGACCTTAACTTGACGATTATCGAAACTCACTTTTGCGCGCTTCGAATGAAGACCACAAAAATCTGAAGATGTTTCAATGACGATTTTCTTTTTTCCTTCTTATGTTTTTTTTTTAAATTTTTGAATGCCTATAGATCTTGGTTTTTTTAAATTATGATTTTGAATTTTGTGTTTGATTTTCATTCATTGACTTATAAGAATAAAAGAAAGGAGGTGATCTCCAACAAGACTCGGCTGCAGCACCAACTGCAACACACCAAACACCCCAAGTGAAAACACAGAGAAGACACACACAACAAGAGACAAGAAACAGCAAGCGATATATCAAACATCGAAAATAAAAGGCAACACATAAACCAACGAGACCGATGGGCAATCGGTGCCGACTTAGGACGGCCATCAGCCACGTTAGTAACAGATGGTGTGGTTATCCTGGATTACGTGCGCACAACCCTCCCACTTTTCCGGTTACCCAAAGGTCTAGAAGAACGCAAAATTGTTGTGTAAAAAACCTCCTCACTGTAAGATGACCAAACAAAAAATACAGCACAACGCAAGGGCCCAATGGACACATATGTAAAATATAAAAATGGGTAGGGGCGCACGAAATGCAGTCCATGCTCTGCCGGCTGAAGCGAGCTCATATATGTTATCACAAGAGGAGTCCGACCGACATTCAGAGAGGATAGGTGGTCAGTGCCCTGTCTTCTCTAAAGAGGTTTGGACAGGGCTCGTCATGGAATCCTGTCGTCACAGTCGGTGAGAGTGCAAGTCTTAAGGATGCGCCGATACAAGACGGTAGATTGGTCCAGTACCATGCCGAGTGTCCGTCCGGTGACCTTAGGATCATATCCACGGTATAAAATGCGTTCGATGATTCTGACGCATTTTCGATAGCTATGCTGTCTGCCTTTGATCCTTCTAATTTTGTTTATTATGTCACCATAGAATACAGGCTGTGAAATACCCAAAGTAATATACCCTGTTGCTTGTATAGGTCCGAACTTTAAAGAGTCACATTGACTCATAAGAATGAGTCACATTGACTCATAAGGATGAGTCACATTGACTCATAAGAATGAGTCACATTGACTCATAAGATGTTAAACGTCTTCAAATTGAAAAGCATCATTTAAGAAGAGATAAATTTACAGCATGGACCAGACATGCACGTTTTGGGTACTTAACCCTCGTCAGTGATCCTCAATCTAAACAATGTTATATAGCCAAAGACTGTGAAAATTATTATGTCCAAAAATGTACCGGAAAACGTAGCAGGATGGGTGGGATATGATGCTACAGGACCCACGTTTTAAAAATTTCAAGGTTTTTTTGATAACAGAAATTTTCAAATGCGTTGAAGAGACAGACGATCAACCGAAGTTGATCGAACTTGGCTACATGTGCCCTCGGGGACTCCTGGTCCGCCAGCAGTGACACTGATCAAGTGGTTCAAATGTTAAACGTCTTCAAATTGAATAGCATCATTAAAGAACAGGTAAATTTACAGCATGGACCAGACATGTACGTTTCGGGTACTTATTTCTCGTCAGTGATCCTTAATCTAAACAATGTAATATAATGTGAAAATTATTACATGTATGTCCAAAAACGTACCGAAAAACATAGCAGGATGGGTGGGATATGATGCTACAGGACCCACGTTTTAGAAATTTCAAGTTTTTTTCTAAATGTCCTCAAATTGAATAGCATCATTTAAGAATGAGTCGCATTGACTCATAAAAATGATACAGATTGAAGGAGCCTGGCGATCCGGGAGCATGATCCTGTAACAGAACAATAAAATACAGGGCGGATACTAAATATCAAAAGTAATGTTTCTGATTTCACAATGTTACTGGAACATAAAAGCATGAATTTCTATCTGTCATCTACATTTTGAAGGGAATGAAAAAGTTTCAAATGAATAATATTTTCCTTTATTTCTTAGAAAATCTTTAATAATCGACGATAATACTCCATGAAATTTTCCTAACGTTTTCATACCTGTACAGTTATCACTATTTCAAATATTCTGGTGCCACTATGAAGATCGTTTGATGTTAATGAACTATGAAGATCGTTTGATGTTAATGACAGCTTGTCAAGTGACCTTAAATTGTCTTTGTACATGTATAAGCTTGAAACAAAATTGTGGCAGATTTGTATTTAATATATTAGGAAATAAAACGTAATTGTTAAATCACCAAGGGAAATATACATAAACTGAAACATTGAAAGTGAATAAAAAATAATTTGTTTTATCTAATTGACCATGGGATTTTAATTAAGCATTAAGGTTTAAAAACCTCTACTATATTCAAACTTCAACTTGATATCAAAATTTTGGCTTTGGTTTTTCTTTAAATGAAAGTAGGGGGTCTCCAACCGGTTGAAGTACCTACAGGAAAACACCAAATCAAAACATCAAACCAAACCCACAGGAAAACATCAGAACACCCAATGCGAAAACACATAGTAAGCAAGCAGAGCAAGAGGCGCATAAGACACACATGACACAGAAACATTTAACATGAAATGAACACATAAACCAACAAGACCAATAGGCAATCGTTGCCGACTTAGGATGCCAAATGCATGGTGTGGTTATCTGAACTACGTGTACACATCCCCTCAATTTTACCGGTAACCCAAATGTCTCGATGAACACACGGTTGTGATGTAAATATCCTCATCACTGTAAGATAACCACACAACAAGACAGCAAACGCAAGGACCCAGTCAACACACAATGTATATGAAAATTGATATATGAAAATACAGTCCGTGCTCAGAGTCTGTCAGCTGTATCGAGCTCATGCTCATGATTTCGACCGACATTCAGAGATGACATTAGGTCGGGTCTCTGTTTTTATAAAAAGGCTCGGACAGGGCCTGTAATTGAGTCCCGTCGTCCCAGCCAGTTTGAGTGCAAGTCTTAAGATTGCGCTTGTGAAAGACTGTAGGTTCGCCAATTAAGTACAATCCCGAGAGACCATCTGGTGTCAGTATGACCATATCCACGGCATTAAAGGTGTTTTATGGCTTTGACGCATTTTTGATGGATATTCTGTCTACTTTTGTTCCATCAATTTATTCTTAAAATCAGATATGTTAAATTCAATACTGATCCATGTGACCTTTATAAATTAGAATGAATAATAAGAATTATAAGTATTGAGCTCATGCTAGCTTGAACATGCTAGCTAGAAATGGTAGCTTTACTCCATTCATTCAGTACATTCTTATAATCTATGTCTGTTATGCTGCACGCAGGCTGTGAATTCATGGGACGGTGTTACCAAAATGACGACGTACTACAGCGGGAGAAGCCAGGCAGTGCAGGGGTATGCTATAAGCACATATGTAAAGCTGGAGCTGTATATTATTATCCTCATTACCAGTACGAAGGTGAGTACAGTACATTTTATAGATCAACTATTGTGAGTACACTGCCTAGTATTGCTGGTGGCGTAGTTGTTAGCGCGGTGGACCTATAGGTCGTGGGTTCGAATCTCATCGTCACCGCGGTCTTTGCTAAATCATTGAAACATTGAAAAAACTATTTTACACTACGTTGCACTCTCTCCACCCAGGAGTAAACAGGGTACCTGGCAATGAGACGATCTGATAATGTGAATGAAAAACATTATCGCCTAATTGGCAGTTAACAATGCACCGGATTGTACAGGTCTAGCCAGTGAGGTAACTGTAGAAGTCGCGTGAGGCTCAAGCGAACGGGACAGTAAACCCCCTACCTTTACATTCTTGTACAATATCAATCAGTGAATGATAGTCAGGAGTATGCTATAAGCACATCTATTAAGTAGAGCAGTGTATTACTGTCCTCATCTCCAGTACGAAGGTGAGTGCAGTACATAGCAACAGTTCCTTTATGTGGCTGCATGCGTTTATTTAGATACAATTTTATGCCAAAATGTATTATTATCATTATAATATTTCATATTTTAGATCAACTATTGAAATTCAAATCTTCTCTTATGATTTGATTCAACGCATTTGAAATTTTCTATTACAAAATTTCTTGAACTGTCTAAAACGTGGGTCCTGTAGCATTATATCCCACCAATTCTACTACGTTTTTCAGTACATTTTTGGACATAATAATTTTCACACTTTTTGGCCATATTAGATAGTTTTGACTGAGGATCACTGACGAGGGTTAGGTACCCGAAACGTGCATGTCTGGTCCAAGCTGAAAATTTATCTGGTCTTAAATGATGCTATTGAATTTGAAGACGTTTAACATTATAATATTTCATATGAGGCTGTGAATTCATGGGTAGGTTTCTCAACTTTTTTTATGCACACGGAACTCACTAATTGTATTGAACTTTTTCGATTCGGTGACAATTTCGCAAAATATGGTCAGTTTTGGAGTTTTTATTGGGCTTTAAAGTACCAATATACGCTTCCTGGCACAAATTTGGTAGAGGAACTTACAAAGTATCAAAAACAAAAATTATACTTTCTTGACATTAACCCTTTATAAACCGACGGTGCAGTTTTGATACAAAAATCGATTCACTTTAAAGTCTACGGAATTCTATTGAACAATGCGATTCAAACTTGTCGGTGTGTCACGTTATCTTTATTTCTCTGTTCTTTGCCATCTTCCTTCTGTACATATCTCAATATATTTTGTCATCTGTAGGTTGCTGGGTTAAGGTCAAAGGTAAATACAAATGTAAGGAACCTGGTAGAGCATGGACGGAAGACTGTATCAAGTATAGGTGTATCGCCAAGAACGGGAAATATTACGTTCGCCAGGTTCATTCTAAATCTAGTAAGTTTAAATTATTGTTAAGAAGCTTGACATTGTCTGACTATACCTCCATTTTATCATTGACTATATTTCGTATTTATTTAATTTACTCCTTGCTTCTTCGTGGTAATTTATTTCATATTCAATCATGTTTTCCACTGAATGATTTCATGACACTGTATGTGCATCTCTCCTACTTATGTGTTTCATAATTGCTGTAAGAAAAACGAAATCCAAATAGTGAATTTATTGAAGAGTGATTCGAAAGGATGAATGTATAAATATGATTGTTTGTGAATTACGATAGTGAATAGTGAAAATATGATCTTGTCATTGAATAGGATTTCATTGCGTATATTTCTAGAATGCAAAGGAGTAAATGGATGCATTGTCCCGAATTCGCCAGAAAATTTTGACATTGAGACTGGGGATGGCGGGCTAATCAAAAACTGTCTTTGTAGTTGTACAACCAAAAGAAATAAAAAATGCAGAGAAGCACCATCAGTCGGATGTGTCGGTGTCCCAGCTACCATGGTGACGCCATGATCGCTCTAGGAATTTCATGATTATTGAATTTATGGTTGAAATTGACTTAAGTAACTTAATGATAATAAGATTTAAGGAAAAAGAATTTGTTTCGATTGTTATAGGTGATATCTTCAAAAAGAACTGTTATAAAAAATAGAATAGTAAAAAAGTAACTGTTGCATTTTCAGTACACCTTACGACTTTTATTATTTCCAACATTTTTTGCATTTTGAAATTCTGCGATCATGATGAAAAATGTATGGATATATGCATATAATAAAAGAACTGGATAGATTAGAACTTTTAAGATTAGATTGACAATCTGCGAGCATAAGATGCAACATTGTACTGAATCAGCTTATAAACAGATAAAGTGTTGATGTGCTCTCAGTTAATAATCCAAAATGCAAGCGCGTAGCACGTTGATGCAAAAGTTTTTCGTCCAATTCATCGGGTGATACTTGCATCAACAACAACAACAACAACAACAACAACAACAACAACAACAACAACAACAACAACAACAACAACAACAACAACAACAACAACAACAACAAAAACAACAAAATAAGATTAATTTCTCTTCATTTTATATCCTCTACTTATGGAAAACGGACTGTTTTCTTGGATCTAATAACAATCAATCCCTGCACTATGTTTCGTAAGTTCGGGGGGGGGGGTAGCACAGTCACGCAGCAACTGCCTCCCAAGACGTAAACAGGTTATGACAACCGACATTATTCAAACAGCGAACGATTGTCTCTCTGTGAAAGGAGGGGAACTCCAACAGCGAAACCTCAAAACACCCAATGCAAAAACACAGAGCATACACTAAGAGACGCAAAAGAGACAAAGAACACCAACTTACACCTAAGAAACCAACGAGACCGATGGGCAACCGGTGCCGACTTAAGACGTCCATCTGCACGCAAGTAGCAGACGGTGTGGTTTTGCGTATTCTAGTTTGAGAAATCTTACATGAAAAGTTTATTAGTAGGTAGAAAAGATATGGTACCCTTAAAATTGTAAGCAAACATGAACAAATTGTATTTTCAGCTACGAATTTAGGGAATCCCCGGTTCTAAAAATAGTGCTATAAATACGATCTCCGTGAAAAAAGTTTGCTGATCTATGTATTACCGAAATGTCAGAATCTTCCTTTCTTGAAAATAACAATGGAAATAAAATGACATTATAATCATTCTTACATGACCATATTAAACAGATACTGTATGATCTTTGATGACAATGGTCAACTGGCAGACATAACTACGCGACTTCGTTTTCAATATTACAATTTCTCGTTTTCATGATTGGAGGGGATCCACAACAGCAGCCACGGCAAAACAACGAAATAACAACATACAACAAGAGACACCAAAAAGAACAAACAACACCAGATACCAAAGAAAAGATCAAAACTCTCAGGATATAAGTCTACGCAAAAACCTACAAGACCTTTTAACTGTCAATCGCTGCTAACTTAAGGCAATCATTATCCACGTTAATAGCAAATGCTATGGTAATCCGGATTACGTGCACTCAACCCTCAAACTTGTCTGGAACCCTCGAAAATTGCACAATGATTGTGTATAATAGTCTCTTTCCAGTAAGATTATGATAGGCGAGATTCAGCTACATGCTACATGCATGTACCATGCAGAGTATACTTCTGGTGACATCAGGGTCACAGGCCGATAAAACCCGATAAAATTTTAGCATGGACCAGACATGCACGTTTCGGATACTGGCAATTCGTATGTGCCTCTTAAAAAATCAAGGCTAATAACACTGGTTTTACACTCTTGTCGGAAAAAAATCTTGGAAAAATAAAAATTATCAAGGTGTGATTACTATTGTTACTTTAATCGACTGACAAAAGGTGAAACTAGGTACTGACCAAGTTTCGTTTACCTAGACCACAGAATAAGGGAGAAACTCCAAAATGAAAATGGAATTCCACAATTTATTTTAACTTTTTACTTTGTTAGCTGGTCCACTCTCTAACGCTGAAGATAAAATAGAATCCATATGGCTTCGCCTAGAATGCTTCCTTCAACTGCATTGCATATTAGATAATTCTTATATCAACAAAACATAATTGTTTTTACTCTAATGCACTTGATGTTACTCCCTATTACATGTATTCAAAATGTTCATCTGTCATCACTTTTTCAATGAAAGCAGCCATTTGTATCTTCAGTCATAAAGAGTGGACCAGCTAATGTCGAGTAAAAATAAATCGCTATATTCCGTTTTGCATTTTGGAGTTTCTCCCTTATTCTGAGGTCCAGGTCAACTAAACTTGGTCAGTATCTAGTTTAACCTTTTGTCCGCCAATTCAAGTGATAATAGTAATCATACCTTGAGATTTTTTTCCAAGAATTTTTCTGACAAGAGTGTAAAAGCAGTGTTAGTAGTCTTGATTTTAGTAGCGCATGTACGCATACCCAGGCGATCTTTCCGCCTATGATCAGGATTATATATATTATACAGTTTAAATTGTGATCCATAATTCTGGCGCCTTCTCAACGGAAAATGTTTACTTTTGATCCTCCTTATTTGATCCTCCTTTTTGTTCACATTTGATCCTCCTTTATGAAATTGGGTGTTTTCTATTAGTGGGTTGATACACGTTGGTGTTGAGGAGTAGGATGACAGGGCATCGATTTAAAATTAACCATAGCGGTGATCAGCTACTTTATAAACATTTTAACTTGCCCGCCCACTCCATTTTGTCTCTGAAAGTCAGTATCCTAGAAAAAATATATCATCCAACTAACAATCCGAACTTCAGTACTCCGTATACACGTAAAAGAGAAGATAACTGGATTCAACAATTGGGAACAACTGCCTCGTATGGTTACAACGACCATATCGACAATATAGGGAATCTTACAAGTACTGGATGCCAGTCTGGTAATGTATTGAGGTTATTTGATCAAACAAGAAAGACGTCGAAGTCATGGTATACGAAAATACAACAAACCAGATATTCATGATATATCTTTCGACAGTCTTGCCATTCGTCAACCAACAGTTAGGTCTTCATCATATTCGTAGGAAGTCGTTCTCCCTTCCTTTAAGACATTGCATGACTTTTTTTTTTTACATTTTACCGACACCGGTTCAGCAGAATATCGCCTACAAATATCATTATGGACAACTCGTCAAATAGACTTTTTAAGGCCGTCAAATCTGACATAACTCTTAGCAGTGAAAATCATCCCTTCCTTCAAATCATATTTGCAAATGAAGGGATCGATGCTCTTAATAACATTCATAATAACATTCTTAATAACAGTTCTGTAACTTAATAATAGGCATTCATGATATCAGTTCTGTCGAGGATAAAAACCTCCTTATTTCAGATACCAGGAGGCGCCTTGCATTTCCTACGCATATACACAATCTGTTGCTTCCAAAATATTTAATAATAAACAAAATTTTAAATGTCCAGTATACCTAAAACGTGGGTCCTGTAGCATCATATCCCACCCATTCTGCTACGTCTTTTGGTACATTTTTGGACATAATTTTTATACTTTTTGGCCATATTACATTGTTTAGACTAAGGATCACTGACGAGGGTTTAGTATCCGAAACATGCATGTCTGGTCCATGCTGAAAATTTATCAGGTTTTAAAAGATGCTATTGAATTTAAAGACGTTTAATAATGCAACACCTTTCACGAAACCCCATACAATGCATATGTTCACACTTTGCTTTCATCTACCAACCATGTGGCCATGTGATTACTGATTTCCTTAATATCGTCGGTAGCAGTAAACTTAGAAATCTTCTCAGTAAAGATCCAAAGTACAGGGATCCCCGTTCTTTCACATGACGGGAAAATGAGTATATCTTATATCTTTCTGCGTATTTTCTGAATTAACCATAAAAACTTGCGTCTCAAAGTGATTTTGAAGAAATCCATCATAATAGTGGAGTGCATTATGTAAGAAAATAAACCGCCGTCGGAATTTTATGATTAAAGCAAGCCATTATGATAAAGATATTTGAAGACGTTTTACATTTGAACCACTTGCTGAGTGTCACTGCTGGTGGACCAGGAGTCCCCGAGGGCACATGTAGCCAAGTTCGATCAACTTTCAATTGGTTGATCATCTGTCTCTTCAACGCAATCGCAAATTTCTGTTATCAAAAAATCTTAAAACTTCTAAAACGTGGGTCCTGTTGCATCATATCCCACCCATCCTGCTACGTTTTTTGATAAATTTTTGGATATAATAATTTTCACACTTTTCGGCCATATTACATTCTTTAGATTTAGGATGACTGACGAGGATTAAGTACCCCGAAACGTACATGTCTGGTCCAAGCTGTAAATATATATCTGCTCTTAAGGTCACTGTGGCGACTTTTAATAGAAATGAGGTAGAAGAAAGATGGATATGTCCACATGTAGAGGAACATCTCGAACTATTCAGGCTAAAAATCAAAATTTGCCCGTCTTGCTTTTTGGCTATAAACGTCCATTTTTGGTCTATTTTACCATTTTCGTCATTTTAGAGAATACCACATCATAGCTTTACATACCTCTGCAATGCATGATATTTAAAAAAAAGTCATACATACCCTTATTTTTCTGGATTCTTATACCTTGTGTATGAATTAAAGTCTATTCTGAAAAAAATCTGATAAATGAACTGCTCTTAGGAGTGTATTATCTTATAAACATGATTTTGTTGGTTGCCATGGCAACAACTAATTATTTTTATCAATACCTAGAAGGTCGCCGGGTACACAACTTTTTTTCTATGTATAGAGCTATGGTATTGCTTTATCCTAAAGCAGTCAAACCAATATGTACCCGAATTCGTTTTTGAACAAAATGACTGTTTCTATAAATAGCACAATAATTTGTGCAAGAAATCAACATTTTGAACCCAAAACATAAGAGATTTACTCCAAGTTCGAAATTCTAATTCTCTCATTTTTAAAGAGTATAATGAATAGTATATATTCTGATGTTTGAATCTTTAGAAGCAGAACTAATGAGAAAATGACAATTTTTCCCTACTTTCGGCGATTTTTCATTGAAAAATTATGCATTTTCCCCAAAATACTCATTCAGCAATGAAAATGTCAAGGAATATTTTTTTTTCTGAAAAAATGCAACAAACTGAGCTTATACCATTTATCGTCCATGTCGGTTTCAAATATTACGTGATATGAAAATAGAGTTATCTCCTTGTAGTCGCAATCCTAACCATAAATGATGCTATATATTGAAGTTGAAGACGTTTCTAATATTAACGATGACAAATATACTTTTTTCACCGTGACGAACTTCACACTTCGCACTTCGAACTTCGCACTTTGATTTCATAAGTGGGTTGCCGAAAAAAGCGCGCCAGTTGTACAGGAAGTCCAATATACAATTCCATTGAATTTACTAATCAAAATGTAGATGACTCTGCTTATGAGTTTATACGCGAACGGCAGTTACGCCACTTATTCTTCAATGTTCGAAGTGCGAAGTACGAAGTTCGAAGCGCGAAGTTCGTCACGATGAAAAATGTCTATTATGGATAATGACCACATCCCTGTCTACAGCACAAAATCGATTATTCAGAAAATCAGAAACCGAAGGCATACAAAATCAGGATAAAACGGAAACCAAAGCAAACAAACAAAAACCTCCACCACATGAAAAGAAGCGGACTCACGATATGAGAGTGAGACCAGGTGCCCAGTAAGAGTAAGCATCTCCTGCTTGCATGCAACATCCGCCGCTTAAATTCGGTAGAACTGTCACATCCGGTAACTTCCATTTCGGAAGACATAGAGTACAATCTTTGGTAGGATGGTTCAAATGGTCTATGACAGAATATCATCCACCATTCTGAAGAGTGGGACATCATAGTGTATCACGAGTACCCCATATCGACCTCAGTGACAATGTTAGTCGGTCACAAACATATCCCTGACTGAGAAGCTTATCTGAAAGATGCCTAGCTCTCAGAACAAAATCCGTATATTTGGTACTTGCTCAGGCATAGCGTATCAACTGAGATATGAACACACCATAAGCAGGCGATGAAGGGATTTGCTACTAAGAAAAGGAAAGTTTTTAATGCTGAAATTGAAGTCGTCACGTTTGTCATAGAGTGAGGTGTTCATGTGTCGTAGGACAACATTATGTCCAAATAGGATGCTGAATCATTTGTCTCTGTAGATTATAGAAAAAGTTTGATAGACCTCTGAGATATGTGGCACTTGATAGAGTTGGAACACTTCCGTATTATTGCAATATTTTTGGGGCAAACCCCCCCCCCCTTTTTTTATCCAAAAAAAACTTGAAAAACTGGAAATAATTTATAACTTTAACGTATTAACTAATTTCAAAACTGAGAAGATGCAACATAGTTTCTGATATTCTTTTGAATGAAATGAGTTTTAAATCAAATTCTTATGTCAAATGTGTGTGTTTTATCTTTGGGGGGATGCCCTTTTCCATGCCAAAATCACGAAATACAAATGTACTGAAAATAATTTATAACTTTTGTATAAATTAAAATGATAACAAAAATTAAAAGATGTTAATGTACTTAATAATTTATGTTCGTTCAATTGAAATGAGTTTCCAATTCAAATTCCTATGTCAAATGTTTTACTGGGGGCGGCAAACATTCATTTTCTATGCAAAAAATCATGAAAAACTGGAAATAATTTATGCATAAAATATGAAATTAAAAGATGTAAATGTACTTAATTGCTGATCCCCTGTTTGGCTAGCCGCACCCGCCGTCGATGTTCACGCACGAAAATGAAAACAATATCTACAAAACATGCACTGTCACAGGTTATATCTATATAGTCATAGTCATAGCGTCCATGACAGGGAAAATCAAAAACACTTACTGTCAAAACCCTCGCAGGGAACTTTTTTTACGAGCTGCACACGGCAAAGGGCATAAGTCTGACACAAATGAGAAATGGCATTTTATTCCCGTGTGTTCTAATATCACGTGATAGACTCTTGTGTTTATAGAAGGTTGTAGTGCAGTTGGTTTTGTACCTTCATATAAGTGAAACGCAGTAGGAATGTAAATATTCACTGTTCAATCTATAACTCAGCTTTTTGTATTTTGAAAAAGAAATGTAAATCTTTATCAGTAGTCCAGAAGAGGGTTGATGGAATCAGTTATCATTATCATATTTCACGTATGCATTAAATATGATTTATATATGTAAATATTTTCTCAACCATATGTTTAGATAATGTGAAATGAGAATAACTCATAGTCATTGTGCTTTATACAATTGTACGTTCTTCGGAAAAGTGGGAGAGTTGTGCGCACGTAAAACAGGATAACCATACTTTCCGCTATTTCCGTCCTAAGTCGGCACCGGTTACCCACTGGTCTCGTTGATTTATGTGTAGTCCTTTGCGTTTTATGTTTCTGTGTTGTGAGTTGACGTTCCTTGTCCCTTTTATGTCTCTTTCTGTGCTTGTCTGCTCTGTGTTTTTGCATTGGGTGTTTTTGGGTTTTGCTGTGGCTGCTGCAGCCTTGTGCTGTTGGAGTTCCCCTCCTTTGTTTTATGTTTCTATATCGTATGCCTCTTTTGCGTCATTTGCTCTACTTGTCTGCTCTGTGTTTGTGCATCTGGTGTTTTTGTGCTTTGCTGTGGGTAATGCAACCAAGTCTGGTTGGAGATCCCTTTCTTTATCTTAAATCCATCTATTGAATACAATTTTGATAGCTACAAGAGCTTATAATTTGCGTTTTATGTCCTTAGTGTATGAATAAAGTTGTATTTCCATCAATTTGTCTCTGTACATATGGATGTCTTAGCTATAGAATGATGTATTCTAATATGACTTGAGATTTTCTCCCTATTTGTACCATAGAACTCGCCTGGTGTAAAATCTCCAACAAACTTCCAGTGCGCTAAGCTCCTGCCATTCACGTGCTATATTAGAATAGAAATCTTCGCGGCTCGGTGATAATTTGATTGGTTCATGCGACTCGTGGAATTACTAGACAATAACCACGGCTAGCTAGTTGTTATTTCTTAATTCGATCACAAAGATATTAATGTTTTATTATAATGTTTATTGATTCTTGAATATAAAATTTTACATTTGTTCTACTTTGCTATATCATAGAAATTAAAAACAATATTCAAAATTCACAGTTTTGATTTGCTAGAAAGACTAGAAATGATAAGTTGTAAAGCTTCAAGACTAGAACCCCAGCTTAATATAATACCGTTTGATCCATGTCCATAGTTATGAACAACCTAGGTAAAGGAAAGAAAAAGAATATCATCAACTTAACATTTTACTATCGACATAGATGTTACATTATGAAAATGAAATGATTCAGAATTAATTAGACGTACAAAAGTTTTTTTTTTCATACCTTCAAATCACCATTAGGAAACCTTAAAGTTTCTTTTTCGATCCGCGGAGGAACACGAGTAGGCCGCAAACCTGTCCATATCTGATCAACTCTGGCTCCCTGTATATAAAAAACGTAGGTGATCTCCAACAAAATTCGGTTGCAGCACCCACCGCAAAACAGCAAAACTCCAAAAGTGAAAATATCTTACATAGCATAAGACGAAAAATGGACATGGAACATCAAACACGATATCAAAACACAAGATATAAAACAATCGAGGCCGATGGGCAGTCTGTTTCGACTTAGTACAGTCATCTGCAACGGTAGTAGAATTGGTGTAGTTATCCTGACCACAGTGCGCTCAACCTTCTAATTTTCCCGGTTACCCAGAGGTCTCGACGAATTTACGATATTACTGTATAATTATAATTTATTTAGGTATTTCAAAAATGTTTTCAAAATTTTAGAATTTGTTAATTTGCACCGCAATTGGAAATTTATGTCTAAAGGCTGATCTAAGGCTGAGTTTTTCTTGAAGGAATTCTTTCTTACCTTTACTGCAGGGACTAATCTTTCACATCTCTGTAGAATGCTGTTTGTGTCAGCATTAGAGTTATTCAAGTTGTAGTTATCCTTTTGTCTGCAACCTCCTAACGCAATGACATCTTCACTTCAAATTCAATAGAGAAGAAAAAAACTTATACAAGAAGTACATGCTTCTTCCTTCAAAATCGAAAAGAAATTCATATTATAAAATTCGAAAACGCTGAAGATAAACTTAAAAAAATGAAATTCAAATTAAAAAAACATATGAAAAAATGAGGGGATCTCAAACAAGACTCGGTTGACATATTTAAAAATGTATTCCTACGTAAATTTGCACGTTACACGCTTCAGCGTACATTTTACGTATGACGTCATAATTCCCTTTGCTCTTTACTCCACTGATGTCACCGATGTGACGTAATGCTACAAGTACATGTATGAGCTTGTAAACGGCGTTCTTCACTTATAAACAACAGAGCAGGTAAGTTTCTTATTGATAAAACTTTGGTTTTTCGCATCGTAATAAACATGAAGCAGTTGTATCTCATTTTATCTTATCTTATATTTGTATCTATTATTTTGCAGCGTGATAATTTCTGTTGGTTGACGTTAGTCCACCGTAGCAACGTCACCTCAAAAGCGATACGTAAAACCTTCTTAGGGGTATAAGGAGTTGAAATGTGTAACCTATAATAAAAATATTCCTACTGCGTTTCCCTTTTATAAAAGCACCAAACAAACTGTTGCTTTAATTCTCGATAAACGCAAGGGCGTATCACGTGACTTTAGAACATGTTCGAATTAATTTCCCCCAATTCCTGTGAATTTCTTCAGTTTAACCCTCTGCTTGGTCTGAATTATATCTCGAATTTATACGATTCATTTTTTATTGATGCGTTAGACATTTTAACAATTGCATTGTCCCCGCTTGCCTCGTGAGGTTTTGTTTCGCCTGATGTTAATCGTTGAAATTAGCAGTGTTTTCTAAGAAATGAATTCAACTTACTTTGGTAGTATGTATGTATCATCGTCCGTGTAATAGAAGTGCTTTATCCAGGGCGCATATACCTACATGTAAAAGCAAATTTCGTTTGTATTACGCAGGGCAAGTTTTACTTAAAAAATATAAATAGAAATATGAACAATGATCATATCCCAATACACAAAACGGAATCGATAATTGAGAAAATCATAAACAGGAGGCACACAAAATCAGGATAAAACAGTAACCAAAGCAAACAAACAAAAACCTTCACCATATGAAAAGAAGCGAACTCCCAATTAGGAGTGAGACAAGGTACCTAGGAAGAGTCAGCATCTCCTGCTTGTCGCTTCATTTCGGCAGAAATATCGCATCCGGTTGCTTCCATTTCGGAAGATACAAGTATAGTCTGTGTTTGAATCGTTCAAATGGTCTAAGACTGAATATCATTCATCTTCTGACAATGGGACTTAGTAGGATAACAAAGCATAACATTATATCCCGTTCGAGGAAAATATTATAGTTGAAAAAAAATCATAGATATGACATGATATGATATGGTTTGCAAAAAGCAAAGTACGCACTCTGAAGTTCGATGACACGAGAAATGTCTAATAGGAACACTTATGCGTATGAGGCATTTGGTGAAAAATCTAAATCTTTAGATTACAAATAATCGTCAATCACGAAAGTAAAAATATATCGACAGCAACATATTCTGATGTGGACAAAGAAGAGCGCGCATGGAAATGATAATGGATACAGTCCTAAAAATATCATATTTCGTCTGCCGGTGCAGGCAGCAAGACAAAAATACCGAAACCTGTGCTTTTTTTCGATAACATTTTTTGTTCCCAACGCACATAAATTAACTAAAAAATTAATGCTTTTTGGTACTACCTCAAGTTGTTCTGATCACAATTGTTCTCTAAGCAACATATGATTTATTAAAGAAAGGAAGGGATCTCAAACATCATTCGGTTGCAGCATCCACAACAAAACAACCCGTGCAAAAACACAGAGTTGAAATGCACAGCAAGAGGTGCAATCGATAGAAGGAATGCCAAAAACAACACAGAATCATCCCCGACATACACCACACACAATCAAACAAACGAGATCTGGGGTTTCAAATCTGTTGTAGGATGTATTTATGAGCGTTAATGAATAATATAGAGCAAAGTGGAAATGAAAGTAACGAACTACGCATTTCAGGAGTTGATTCAAAACAGGAAAAGAATTCAAAAATGATTAAAAATGTCAGGAACTGATTCAAAACACAAAAAAAAACCCCATTTGATCTAAGCATTAAAAGTTCTCCGGACAATAACATAAACGTCACAACTGGTTGTAATAGAAGGAAACCTTTAAAACATTCTGTTTTTACTGTGTAGATTCGATCATTGTCACATTTGTGTAAGATCAATTATAGGTAACATATTGAGGAAAAGCAATAAATCGAAAAGCGTTTCGCGTCATTCAGATTGTATGTTAAACATGTTTAAGACAGACCTGAGTGACGATTTGATATCGCCTAACAAACTGAAGAGCTTATACGTGAATGGTTATTAAAACAAATCGCTCGACAGACACATCATCCCGAAAATTCAAACTGTTATAGCGTACTCCTTACGGATTGGAGGCCTTTATTTTGCATCATAGTTCAAATGTCCTTTTTTCACTCGACTTTCAGTACTACATAGAGAATAAGTGTCTTAATTTGTGTTTTGTTACGGGTATGCAGCACACAGCAAGTGCATTTATCGTACATGCGCATTTCATGCGATAAATGCACTTGCTGTGTGTTGCATACCCGTAACAAAACACAAAATATGACATTTATTCTATATATATGCACCACAGTTGTCTGTTTCATTCTTGTTTTCTGAAAATCGCATTTTTCTAGGTACATGTAACAACGTGACGTTAATATTCATGTTACCGTGGGTACAGTTAGCAGGTTGGAACAACCGTCGCGGCATGTTTCTTTAGATCTTATGCATTGTGACGTCACGAGCGTTTTCATGCGAAATACGAGCACGTTCCTTTCAATAGTTTCATCTCAGAGAATTACAATGGTTGTGCATATATAATCAAATGAAAAAGATATAATCATGATTATGTTATCTGTTCATTTATATCATGTTTTTGTGAAAGTATCCATGAGCTGATATACTTTACACTACTGCTAAGACATTTAGTTTAGAACGGTGATTTTGCAAAATTTGAAAGAGGAAGTTTTGAAATTACATGGAATCTCTTTCATTTCTTTTAAAATAATAGTTTACCTCTAACTGACGCTCATTAGAAAAATAAATAGATAAGATAAAATGAAAAAAAAAAATTAAAAGAAATTAGAAAGGAATACTAATGTTTTTCCATGGAACGTAATTAATCTATCAAAAAGAATTACAACAGCGTAATTTCAAGTCATTATATAAAAACAATTTATAAATTACAAAGATTAGTTATTTTGAAAAAAGTTCTGTTAGATGGATTACAAGCTTTTTGGTTTGTCAGGTACATGTTTATACAATGATTTCATTAGCAGGATTGTCTGGTGTAATGAACATGTGTTAAAAACACCATTAACTTTAAGTAATTCCGCTTTTTCTTTGGTGTATCTTTGTGTTTGATGTTGGACGACGTTATCTGACGGTATCTGACGTAAAAGCAGTATGACGTTATAAAACTTCTATAGAGACTTCGGTTTTGTATAGTGTACTTTACCTGAATTAAACGTTGTATTCCATAGAATTTGATGACGTCACAGTGGGTTTGCGTCATATGCAGTCCCGAAAGGGAAATAAATCTGCATAACGAAGATTTAGTATACTTTTATCGTGATGACGTGAGCACACTGACGATTGCCGTAATGATATAAACAATTTACTTACCCTCACTATTTGTCCTCTGACAGGGTACATCTGTCTGTCGTTTAACAATTCTCTGCTACCGAGGCCTGTGCAGTTAACCACCAAATCATATTTCCCTACAAACTATAATAACGGTATGGTTCAAAAAAGCTTTTTTCTTGATCTGATTAATGTGTAATGAAATTTCTGCTTTATGGAAATAAACAGAACTAGCTTACCAATGGTCCAGAATAATTTATGAATGTTTAACGTCTTCAAATTCATTAGCATCATTTTATAGCAGATAAATTTACAGCATGGACCAGACATGCACATTTCGGGTATTTAACCCTCGTCAGTAATCCTCAATCTAAACAATGAAATATGGCCAAAATCTGTTAAAATTATGTCCTAAGGACATTTCTTGTTTTTATACTGTTTTGCGTCCTTTTGAAATTGAGAAAGCAACCAGCCAGCCAGGGAGAAAAAACAAACAAGCAAATAAAACAAAGTTGCAATTTCATATTATGTGACTATGGGAAATCTGACAGATGCTAGTTTCAACTGATTATCATTAGATTTTAGTCACCAAAAGAATGATACATAATACATTATCTTGAATCATTGCAGTACTTTTACATTTGTACATGAAATTTCTGAAATTAATCCATTTCTCTTCAATTTTTCTAGAAAACACATTTAATTTGCAAAAGATTGTATTATTTAAATTTTGTTTTGTTTTCTGACTTTGGGCTCAAACCTACCAGCATGAGGACGCAAAACAGAAAAGAACAAAGAAATGGCCCAAATATACCGAAAGACGTAGCAAGTTGTCTGGGATATGATGCTACAGGACCCAGGTTTCAGAAATTAAAGTTCTATGCTATATTATAATATGCTAGCCTATATTATATACTTCCATGATAAATGATGCCATTTCAAAATGAAAATATTGAAACAAGGTCATTCAGAAAATAATATATCAATTTTTCTCACCGCCTGCTTTAGTTATCAAGTAAGTATTGTGAATTGCTCTTTTTTTCATACATAAACAAATCAAAAATTGATTTATTAAATACTATTGTTTTTAACATCATATAGGTAGGGTAAAGCATGCTACTCGATGGGATCTTATAAGTCTTAATTGGAATTGAGGGAAGTATCTTTGCCGAATTGAATATACCTATACGGAATGGAATTCATGCGTGAAAGATTAAGTACTTTTATAAAGTATTTCTTGGAAAATAAGTAAGTAAGTCTGATAAGTGGTAGATGACATCTTGTATTCAAACTGTGGAGGGAAATTGCAGAATATGATTATCATAGTTCTCATTTATTTCGTGTTCACTCCTCAAAGTTAAGCTGTTTGATACTACCGAATAGCATCTAGATAAAGAGAGATGTGACGTAGATAAACTAATATATGTAATGTAGAGATGACAAGCAATATCACAATAAACATTTAGGATTTTATCCAATCCATATAAAAAAAACATTTGAACTTAATTTGATTTTTTTTCATTTTGTCCAAATATCTTTTTACGAAATGATCATGTATACCATCCCTCTTTTATTCAAGCTAAATGGACTTGCTCTTGTGATGCTGAGTTTGGTACTCTATTGTGAGTGCTGTTGAGATTATTGTCAGGATCTTTTTTAAATCTGATGAATGCATCGCTTTAGTTGAGAGTTATCTATCTTTCTGAAATAAGTGTGGCGAATTCCAAAACACAAAATAATAATGAACCGACATATAAAAAGCGAAAACAAAATTACAGTTCACAGTTTTTCTTTGAGTTTATAATGTATCATGCAAAATGTTAATTCCATTACCTCTTCCATATTTGAAACCTTACATTGCTCTGTCTTGCCTCCGTTTCTCAGAAAGCTATAAAGGAAACAACTAAATTTTAAAATCCGAAACGTCGCATGCCGTTGTATGTAAATTCTCTTCCCAATAATGTCGAAGGGTTCCAACTGTATACCTTCTTGAAGAAAATTCCAAACCAATGTCCATGCACCAGACACGTGTTTTTAAATTCTCATCAGTGATGCTCTCAGCGGAGCACCAAAATAATTTAAGTAGCGCCCTCTTTGATTTTTTGAAGTTAGATTTTGCATTTACATTACAGAGAGTGCGCGGCTCCCAATTTCCTGTAGGGTCGATTCAGTAGCATATCCAAATAAAATCTATGTTAAAAATAGCATTGGAGGGATGGTGCTAAGATGTTAAACTCCTTTAATTTCGATTATATTTATCGGTGAAATGGCTAGTTTCCGAAATAGCCAAAAAATAGATATGATGTCACATTGATAAAAGGCCAAAACAATGCTTCTTTCAGGTGACAGAGCTGGAAAGAAGTGTTCTTTGTCAATAGAATTATCACTCTTTATAGGAATTATAGATTTTCAGGTTTTCTTTCGCACAATCTAAATGTATAATGTCATTAATTTCACATTGTGACTTCTATATCGATGTGCTTGAACGATTTTATAATCATGATCATCATGGCGATGATCATCAAAGAAATTTTGTTACCTTTTTAAAAGCCATGGATAATATTTCTTTACGGTGACGACAAGTGTTTGAACATAAAATCCGTAGCTGTAAGTAAAAATTGGTAAACAGCATTCAAGATTAAAATCCTTCGGATATCACTCCTAACTATAGGTTATATCTGAAGAAAAATGAATTAAGCCTTTTTGTTTTTAACGTAATATGTGCGAATGTAAACTGAAGAGAAACCTCTATATATTTGACTTATTATGGATATATCTCTTATTAATTGCTATGAAAATATATAGTGCGTGTATTTCAGCATTTTTTCATTTAACTATTAAAATCAACAAGATCTGAAACAGCCGCAGAACTTAGGTATGCTTTGAAACTTAACTTAACAATCTGATGTTTGAATAACATGTATGTATGTCCATTATAATTCCCTTTCAAAATTTTTAATTCTTACTTGTAATCTGATAATTTTTGTCTCTCCAACTCATCTTTTGTCATTTTTCGAAATGAGTACACATAGTCTGCATATAGTGGAATCTGTAATTCAAATGAAATCTAATATATAAAAATTTAACTTTATTTATTTTACAACATTTAACAAACAAGTTACACAACTTATATTAATGTCTCACGTTAGCTCAGATGTTGGTGTGAGGGGGTCCAAGGAGCAGGAGGAAACCGGTAAACCCCCTGCAGAGGCCTGTGTGGGGGACCACCTACACTCCCACATAAGACCCTTTGCCGAATCTGAGATTCGATCCCGGGACCTTAGAGGTGAGAAGCAAGTGTGCTACCACTGCGCTAACCCGGCCGCAATCTAATATAAAGAAACTGTTATTGAAATTCATTAGCAAATCCAATATTATGCCTATACAACATTATTGATAACACAACTTACATCACCTTTAATCTTAAAAGCTTTTGAATGTTATGATAGACAGCTGATTAAAAAATTCAAGAACCTGGGGCTCCTGTTTAAAAAGAACATATCCTGAAACAACTTGAATTCCTGTTTCACAAGCCAGCTCAGACGTTGCTATACTTGAATATTGGTCCCATGCGTCCTTTGCATATTTTCTGGAAAAGTAAAAAAAAATGGAATGACACGAGTCTTTTGATTTTATAAATCATTTTCATAAGATTTAATTGAGTTCTTTGATATGAATATAATAAATGTTAAAAAGCTTAATTACTTATCGACTCGTTTAGGCGTTTCCAATCATTTGGATTACCTCCTATTTGGCAACAAGAATAACTGACGAGACACAACGTGTTGAAAGAGCATATTTTGTACTAAAATCTTATAATAAAACATATATTTCAATATCAGATAACAGTTAACACTTAATATTAAAAAAATGTTCGGCCACTGGGCCTTATTAAATGCGAATAAATATTCGTGTTCTTTTTTTCTTATATAAAGGTCGAGTGGTCGGAATATTGTGGATAATGAAAGTTTTAATTTTCCTTATATAAACTTAACTACGGGGGAATTCACTTCATTATTTCAATTTTGACAATCGCTTAACATGAAGGCTGTAAAGAATTTATGTGAATTGAATTATTGTATTCTGATCAATAGACTTTGCTAAAATGGCAGAATATGGATAAATCATTCGCCAGTAATAGTCAAATCTTGATTTCGAAAATGATCGATACAGGAAATTAAAATAAAACCTAACAAAGGCAAAAATTTGCATATCACGTGATATGCTACTGCGATTTCACGATTCCTCAAATACCGTGAGCTTAGGAACATCACACAACGTAGAAATCGGATTCAATCAAAGCATATGAGAAAAGACGATTATCTATAAAAAAAACTCCATGGCATCGTCAATTAGATACTGTAGGTTATGCGCATTGTTCTCATCTCCAGAATTGGTGAATACTCAAATAAAAGACAACAGCAGAAGCAATTATTTTTTACTCTTTTTCTTCTTTATTTTGGGGCCTACACTATGAACAAAGAATTGACTTAAGTCTAAATTTCAATTTTCCTTTGTCTTATTATAATATAAGTAATGACTTAAAATGATTCACAGAATTTGTATATTTTCAGAGTAGAATAGAATGGATGAACTAAATATTTCAAAATTTCGTTGATTTGCTATAGATCGTATTTTGAGTATTTTTAAGTAAAATCTTAGTTCATGTTGCCAAGTCCTGAATATAATTCGTATGCAATCTTAAAATTTTTTTTGGTTGGTCGGTATACTCCGAGTCTCACTGTTTTGTCTCCTTTGCTTTGTTCGTTTGGTTGTTTTGAGTGCTTTATCCATGTTGGCCTGAACGACTAGGTTTTACGTCTATAATTCTATATCTTCATCTTAATATTTATAAATCTAAGTTTGGTTGACAATCTTTAGATTTTGAATTATATGAAATCATGAGAACGTAATACAACACTTTAAACTTGATAAAAAAATTGACATACTTCAATCTAGCCTCGTCAAGACCCTGTATACGGGTCGTTGTTGGTAAAAATATTCCACCTGCTCCCCAGCTTGTGGTATCCTGATCGAATCTATCCGAAATCACTCGTACTTTGGCGCCTGGTAGTTTCTTCTGAATGTTGACAGCAGTAGATACGCCAACTATTCCAGCTCCGAGAACAGCTATATTATACATAGTCCTAGAAATATAAAGTGTATATGCTTTACTGTCGTTACCGTTGAATAGTATCTAATGTTTGTTCACTCCCTAATCATGTCGACAGAGAACCATCCCCGGATAAATCCACAAGACGTGCATGCAACGGTTAAGGAAGGAGAGAAAGTAATCCCCACCATCACCAAGGAAACATAAACACCTCTTTTAATTATTTAATATCCAAATAACATTAGCTAGTAACAAATGCATCCACGATTTAGTATGGAAGTTATTGTTTTAATACTTTCTCTTCGTTCCTTAGAAATAGAACAGAAACTTATTTAAATGTAATCTTAATAAAGGTGTCAAATTAAATCTTACACTGAGGGTTTTGTGTTTGACATTCATTCACTAATTGAAGCACAGCAATTGTGACAGATGAGTAACCGGACAAGAGGAAGGGTTGTAACTTGTGAGCACGTAATCTGGATATCTGCACTATTTCTTCTAATGTGACAGGTAACGACCCTAAGTCGGCGCTGATTACTCAAAGGAGTTAAAGAAAGTCCTGACGATAATCTCAACAGCACTCACAATAGAGCACAAAATTAAGCATCGACGGACCCCTAGCAAGCTAGAGGTGGGACCAGGTGCCCAGGAGGAGTAAGCATCCCCTGTTGGCTAGCCGCAACCGCCGTCGATGTTTAAGCATGAAACTGAAAACAACATATAAAATCCATGCACTGTAATAGGTCTCGTTGGCTAATCTGATGTAATTGGGGTTTAGGTTTGCGAGGTTTATGATACTTTAACCCTATTCCCTTTGAGTCCCTTGTTAATCACGCTCCCCACAACTGAATGTTTAAAGAGAAAGAACTTCTTTCCGGTTCTGTAGCCATAAAGAACATTTGTTCTGTTCCTTCATCAATTTGACATCATATGGTTTTGCTTTATTGGA
The DNA here is from genome assembly GCA_033119305.1 of Pinctada imbricata. Classification (NCBI taxonomy): domain Eukaryota; kingdom Metazoa; phylum Mollusca; class Bivalvia; order Pterioida; family Pteriidae; genus Pinctada; species Pinctada imbricata. The sequence goes on along the minus strand of VSWD01000012.1, from coordinate 49,242,031 downwards.
AACTTGTCATAACATCAGTAAATATCCTCGAAATTTAAGGGGGTAAATATTTCTCTTATGTTAATTTAGATCATTGATTTTATTTCAAAATGCTACCGAATCGACCAATCAGGAAATCTGAGTCACACCGAAAATAAAACTAGAGGGGGAGACTTAACATCAATTTGAATTTAAGAACTACTAATAACTACACTTATCGCCATTGGATGTAAGCCCCTAGAATCTCAGTTCAGTTTTACCTACAGATACATAGATGACGTGTTGTCTATCAATTATTTGAACTTTAAGGACCACCTACATGAATCTATCCTCATAAACTAAGATCACGGAAATCACCGAGAGCGACAGAAATCTATCCTCATGAACTACGACCGAGAGCGATATATACGCTTCATACTTGGATACAATTCTTACTTTCGACGCAAACGGCCATTTGACCACCTCACTCTATGACAAGCGTGATGATTTCCATCTTCGATATAACTAACTTCACTTTCATAAGTTTCTCACGGCAAATATGTTCCGCATATGACGATTTCACTGTTTGAGTAAAACGACCTTGCAAGGTAGCTTCTCGTTCAGTGTGTAATTATACAGTGGCTGAAATCATTATTGAGGAAGTTCTTTGGTCGCTACGGGGATATTTTAAAAAGCATATGAGATCCCTCTTTCCAGAATGTTCAGTGGAATTCTAGATTAGCTGTTGAATGGCTGTAAATATAACCAAACAAGACATCTGTACCTGATATATACATCAATCTGTACATAAAGACAATCACGGAGATTGACATGTTTTGATGGAACTGTTCCGAAGGGTGTTACATGCGTACTGAATGCTACTAAATCAAACGAAATTTGCAATCGCGTACTCTCTGTAAAGTAAATACACACATTTAAATTTTAAAAGTAAAACCAGAGGGCGCCAGCGAAATTAATTTGGGCGGTTTATAAAAAGCACTTTGGCTGGAAGAATCACTGGTGAGAACTTGATATTCGAAATGCGTGTCTGGTGCATAATAAATCTATTTGAAATTTTCGTCAAGAAGGTATAGAGTTGGAACCCTTCCGCATTACAAATATAAATACTTTTTCCGATTGCAGTGTGGAGCAATTAAACTCGTTCCCGTGACATTTGACGTTTTATGTGTATCAATTACTTCTTTCCAACCCTTTTTAGCTTTCTTTGGCTCTTATTCAATTTAAGATCATATATCATTTTGATATTTTGGAAACTTGTCATTTCATTCTGATACATGTACTATATCATCGAAATTAAAGGAGGTTGAAATCCTATCACCATTCCTCCGATGTTATTTGGTCAAATATGTTATTCAACTATGCTACTGAATCAATCATATACAAGATTTATAGCCGCACACTTTGTACAAAGTAAATGCAGTAATCTCAATTAAAAAAGAACAACTAAAGGACGCTATTAAGAAACATTTCTCTGCGTAAGAAAAGCATTTTGATTAGGATTATTTTTAGAATTAGTTTGAATTTAAGGTAACGGATGAGAACACTTCAATATTTTAATTGATACTTGACATTGTTCATGATCATTTCGAACATAAACGGCGGGTGCGGCTAGCCAACAGGGGATGCTTACTCCTGCCGGGCACCTGGTCCCACCTCTAGCTTGCTTGGGGTAAATCGATGCTCAATTTTATGCTCTATTGTGCGTGCTGTTGCGATTATCGCCTGAATCTTCTTTAACTCATTGGAATTTAAAAAGAAAGAGCACTGAAAATCATTGTGACTTCCCTAGCTGACTTATTTTGGCTTTCTTTAAGCGGCACTCATGGGGATTCACCAATATGCTGTCTTGTGCATATTGTCTAGAAGTCACCGAAAGGACAATATATATAGAAATGGTACATATCGTACTTTTTAACGATAAGTAGAATCTATTCATTCTGTAAAGATCGACTCCCAAATATCTGATACAGTATAGTACAACAGCCTGGTTATTCCATTCTTACGTATTTAAATTTACCTTAGCGCGGTGACGATGGGACGTTGGGTACATGTAGATAATAATTTATACATACGCACATGTTTTTCTGTAGATATCAATGTAAAACGTCTTCATATTCAATTGAATTGTATTTCTCACTCTGCTTAACCAAGAGACATATGTTGAATTGAGGTACTTGATATTACAATAATTACATAACATTATTTACCATACATTTCACCTCCCTGAAATCCTGTTTTTGTTGTTCTTCAACAAATGATAATTTTTTTTATTTATCTTTGCATAATGTTGTGAAACATTAAAATGTGAGGAAAGAGGCTGTTTCAAATTTAAAACGTCCTATATCCTGCATGGCCTTTTACGATAGCGAAATCTTGTCAATATTGAAATATATTTTCTAAAGTACCAATTTTGTTGTACTAGACATGTGAATCACAATTTAATACATGAATATTATCAAACATGTATAAACGAATTTGATGTAAAATGTCATATTTTGTACATATGTAATTACTATTTTCATCAAATAGATATCGTTCGATACATCTGTCTGAAAACACAAATACAAAAACTCTGGATTAAATAGAATATGTTTCTTTTAGGTTGCGCTATTTCTTAACATTATAACAAACGATAAATCCAAAAATATAGAACATATATTGACCTTACGCAAAGGTCAGAATACAGAAGTTTAACATGTATCACGAATGACTTTACACACGAAGTTGTTTATATCACTAAAAGCTGTCGGTTCTAAAAATAGCATAGAATTACATTTAAATTATGATAGCTGGCACAATCTAGACATAGTGTAACATATCAAAAACTCACCTGAGTAAAAATATTGATTTTCCGTGTGCTTTAGAGATATTTCATCAAATTATGTACATAAGAGGGCATACACTTTTATCTATGACATATTTATATATAATAATAAACACCATGCGCATAGAGAATGTGTTGAAGTTTATATTCTATAAATAACTTCAACAAACTGAATCATAGATAACAGCATTGTACAATGTTCTCTCTAACAATTACTGTTTCTTGTGTATTATGAAGGAAGATATAAGAATCTTATGCCAATGTGATTTGTAAATTATCTGTTAAAATGAAATATGAGATAAGATCTTAATATCAAAATTAAAACAATAATTATAGCTAAGAGTCCCCTTCGGCGTTGCAGGTAGGGGACTAAATAAGCTAGAAGAGGATAAAACTTTTGTTTTTTTTTTCTACCAAACCAGAAACAATCTTTTCTAGATGTATATATCCTATATGATTTAGAATTAAGTAGAACACACACGAACTAACTGACTATTAATTTCTATTTTTTCAAGGCGCATCCATGTATATGCCGCTGTGTTCACAGCAACATCGTCTGGTAATATTATACTCAATTAAATCTTGATCCAACAAATTGTATTTAAATCTAAAATATGAAGGCACATGTAGCCAAGTTCGATCAACCTCGGTTGATCGTCTGTCTCTTTAACCCATTGGAAATTTTCTGTGACAAAATTTCTTGAAATTTCGAAAAGTGGGTCTACGTCTTTTGGTACATTTTTGGACATAATAATTTTCATACTTTTTGACCATATTACATTGTTAAGACTGAGAATCACTGACAAGGGTTCAGTACCCGAAACGTGCATGTCTTGTCCATGCTGCAAATTTATCAGGTCTTAAATGATGCTATTGAATTTGAAGACGTTTAACATTTGAACGTTTGGTGAGTGTCACTGCCGGTGGACCAAGAGTCCCCGAGGGCACAAGTAGCCAAGTTCGATCAACCTCGGTTGATCGTTTGTCTCTTTAACCGATTTGAAATTTTCTAAGGCAAAATTTCTTGAAATTTCTAAAAAGTGGGTCCTGTAGCATCATATCCCATGCACCTATTCAGCTACGTCTTTGTCCATGCTGTAAATTAATCATGTCTTAAATGATGCTATTGAATTTGAAGACTTTTAACATTAGAAAGAGATATTGGGGTGTATTTTTTAATCCATCGAATATTTGCTTATGGTTCTTGACATTAACGTTTTAACTTTATTATTTTGACGAAAAAGCTTCGTAAATAATCTGTTAAAAATTATGAATTTATATGTAGGAAATCCCGTATATGACGTACTTTTAATTGCCACAGCGGGACAACAACGAGAATTTTTGTAGAAACAAAATGAGAGAGCGAGAACATCTTTTCACATGAGATATCATCACAATTTTAAAACACACATAACAACACCACTCATATCAGTAATATCCACAGAGATACAGTGTGAAAACGAAAAACCAATAAATTCTACTAGGTTAGACCTGAAAGTGGAATTTTAGACAAGGCATACGTATACAAGATATGCGAATAATTCCGAAACGTACGTTTCTTATCTTCCACTTAAAATATATCAGTCTGCATCTTAACTGGGGATACGATCCTGAAGACATAAAATTATCATTTTGGAAGAGGATTCTTTATCAACAAATAAATATAATCCAATCATGAACGTATTACACACTTTCCAACCGTCACATGTGACTCTACTACTGACAAATTCAAACTGTTCCCTCGTCCATCCAATAGAGTCTGAGACGTCGCTTTACGGAGCAGAAAAGACAAATTTCGGCACACAAAAAGGGTTCCAATACGAATTTGCAGCGTTGCGCCTAGATCGGTTGTCCTGTTTGTGACTTATACATTTACAAAAGATGTGTGACTGAGCGGTAAACCTTCCTTTTATTTTAACATAAAATGACCACACCATTGGATCTCAACTATATAGTGGAAATCCCTCAAAGTGAAACAGGTTGTAAAATGTCTCCTTTCTTTCCGTGTTTCACTATTGTTGTGTACGTCTGTCTGTTTCCTTTTTTATCTCATGTGTTACTTCCGCTGTTATAACTGTATAATCCTCAAGGTTTAGAATTTCTCCTTATCCTTCGAAAGTCGTCACCATTTGCGTATTGCTCTGCCTTCTTTTTGTCATTTTTAATTATGAAAGAAGGGAGTGGATCTCCAACTAGACCCCGTCGCAGCACCAACAGCAAAACACCTGATGCGAAAACACAAAGATGGACACTTTAAAGAGACATACTACATAGAGACATCAAATACAAAAGACTACACATAAACCAATTAGACCAATGGGTACGCGGTGCCGACTTAGGACGGCCATTTGCTACACAAGTAGCAAATGGTGTGGTTATCCTGGATAACATGCGCATAACACTCCCACTTTTCATGCAAGGATTTCATGGATAAATATTTGGGATATCCCCTTGTTATCATTATGTTTGATTTCCTTGTATTAGTAGTTTCATTTATGTTATCGTTTTACGAACTGCAAAAGAAAGGAGTGGATCACAAAGAAGCAGCTGCAGCACCAATTACAAAAGAGAAAAGAAAAAAAAAAAACACTATGCGAAAACAGAGATTAGTCGGTGCCGACTCAGGAAGGTCATCTGACATGTTAGTAGTGAATGATGTTATTTGTGAACACATCTCTATTATCTGGTTACCTGGTTGTTTATAAGAACGTACAACTGATTTGTATTTAGCTCTTTATTCGAAATTCTGAGGAATGATGTATGTTAGTCACGTGCCATGCCGAGTGACATTCTGGTGGCATCGGACTCATATCCATATACAAAAGGGTCCTTGTAAAGTGTGACACAAATAAAAACGGAAAAAACAGCGATAGAAAGAAAAGAAACACATAGAATCTAAAGAAGACGAAACAAAACAAACACAACGAGACGAGATGAAACAAACAACATACAAAACTTACTGTACACGAGAAAAAAAAAAAAAAACAATTAGAGGGAAAAAATAAGACAAGATCTGCATGCATTGTTTATTTTTCTTATCCATCAAGGTTAGTGCCTAGATGGTTAAAAGAGTTCAAAATTGGCCAACAGTGAACAAAAGCAAGTAATGAAGTGTGCCAATCAATCCACAATTACAGAGAGTCATGAGCTAATGAGTAGGTAATCTTTAAAGAGGGAAAAGGTACGTTCTAATATGTGTCATGCTCCCCTACCTTGAAGAAGGTCTATGTCACCATTTTTGGTGATAAAATTATCAAAAATACATAATGGAAAAGACTAATATCCCTTGTTCTAGACCAAGCCCTGTTGAATTACTTTCTCTATCCTCAAATGACTAGATTTTTATTCCCTTCCCTTCAGTCCTCAAAAATGTACAGATGGAATTTTCCATGCAATTACCAATTTTGAACGTGAAATCGTTTTTGGACTAGTATTGACCGAAAAAAGACATTAAAATAAGCACATCTTCTCTTTAAATTTTCCTCTATTGGCTGTTTATTTAAAGTACCTTAAGTCGTATGCATTTTTTCGTCTCGATTCGATCTGTGTCGTTTCGATTCGTTTCGTTTTGCTTTGCTTCGCACTTTACAGGACCCTGCACAAAACATAGCTGATTATCGATGCAATTTCTGTCTACCTGTGATTCTCTTTATTGTTAATTTTGTCACCAGAAAAGAGACAACACGCAATGAAAGATAAAGATAAAATGGCATAAAAGAAAGAAATAACATCATAGGATACAGTATACATTTATTTTGATTTGAATATTGGTTGCATTATACCCAATAAAGATACGTTGTATTTTCTTATAAAACTCATGTTTGTCCTTTCTATTTTGTGTTTGATGTTCCTTGTTCATTTTGTGTATCTTACTGTGCGGGTCTGTTCTGTGTGTTTTCGCATGGAAAGTTTTGATGTGGGTGCTGCAACTGACTATTGTTGGAGATCCCCTCCTTTCTTTCATATTATAATGACAGATATGGATAATTACCATATCCCAATACATAGTACAAAATCGATAATTCAGAAATCATAAACCATCATACAAAATCAGGATAAATCATACTAATAATCATTCCAGTAAATTTACTATCTTGCATAATTACAGAGTCAATATACAAATGGTTTTTGATGTACTAGTGATATCGAAGACATACGCATTTGAATTTCTTTTTCATCAGTTCTCTATATATAAAGGGTATTGCAGTTATTTTATCACATTCAAATTTAGAAGGGTGAAGAGAAATGTATGTCTAATCGCTACGGGAGACATAAAAACACACTTAATAGCCTCATATCTTGACGTTGTTACCAACACGTAGGCAAAATGAATCATATATGTTTTTGCGTTTTTTTTTTTTTATTATTTGTCATTATTTTGTTAAAGCAGACAGTAAAACCTTAACCCATATTGCGCTTAAATTATAAAAAAAGATACTGCAAATCAAGACGAGGTAGAGCACATGTTATCGACCCTTCTAGAAAGACGAATTGACAAACCTATTATAAAAATATACTAACCGAATAGGCAATTCGCAATGTTATGATAAATGTACAAGTTCAATTTTATTTGATTTTAGTCAAATGAAAATAGCTTAAGAAAATTTCTTTTTTATTTCTTGTATCCATTATCTATTGTCAATTATATAAAAAAGTAAGGATTGTTAGGAAATCCAATACGTGACGACGTCGAGTTAGAACAGCGAAACACACACAGATGGAATGGAAAATGCATTTAAACAGACGACGACAATATAATTATTAAATAAAACACCACAAAGCAAAACATTATACCTTCAGGGAGTTTCAATTTATGTCCTGAGTTATACTTTATACATATTTTTGGGATTCACAGAATATCGAAAAGATTAATAGAAATCATCACAATATTGCGACTGAGACAGGGCAATCGCATCCGAGTGTAAAAGATTACCTCAATATTATGATTTTTAAAAAGCAGAATCGATATCAAAACCTGCACAAATCTAACGATGGCATGACGTCATATTCTATGACGTCATGATAGGAGTCACGTGGAGTGTGAGACAAGGAAATCTCAAACTGCTGAGTCTACGTTTTCTCTTTTGTCTCACGACGTAAGTGAGTGAGATAAAATATTTAGGAATTTCTTTCTGATCCTAGAAAGGAGGGAACCCCAGGCTACACTCCAGCACCTACAGCAAAACACCAAAACAACACCTACGAAAATACATAGATGACACACACAGCAAGAGACGCAAAACAGATGAAGAATTAAAAAAAACAACATAGAAATGGAATACAAAATATCACACATCAACGAGACCAATTTGCAAGCGATGGCGATCTACTACGTTATAAGCAAATGGTGTGATTATCCAGACTACGTACACACAACCCTTCCACTTTCCGGTTATCAAAAGGTCTCGAAGAAAGGGTACAAAAGTGGTGTAAAATAACCTCCTCACTCTAAGATGACCATACAAAGAAGACTAATCGTTTATTTCAAGCAGTAAGATAAGATAAAATCAGAAAAACAAACAAACCGTTTTATTAAACTAAGATTTGCAAAGAGGAGTTGAATAATTAAATCTTAGTCAAAGTTTGAATCACAAAACTGTCACAGAAAAGTTCCCACCATATTTCAAAAGAAAAGAAACTGATTGTATTTTCAAAACGTACAAAGCAACAGTTGCATCTTAAATTTACAATTTCAAACGATTACTGCAGTGTATGGATTTAAAAGAAAGGAGGGTATCTCCAACAACTATTCGGTTGCAGCACCCACAGCAAACCCCCAAAACACAAGGTGTTTGGGGTAATCCCTCACTACATCCATTTCATTGCGAATGTTCTTCTTTGGATTTCAACTACTTTCCTTTTGGTCATGTTATTACTGTTGATCTTTGTATAGGCAAGAACGACATGTTAAAAGAATTGTTAAAAAGTTCCAAATACAGAGAAAGTAAATTCTTAATTTACATAAAACTAAAATTAAAAAAATTATCTTGGACTCAGTGTGAGGAGTATTCACGACGTTGGGCAAAGAAAGAGGTTGTACAGCTCGACTACCTTTCTGAATTGATAAAATCTATCAGAAGGTTTCTTTTATCTATAATTTACCACTTGCAATCAACTTTGAACTCCAGATTCGAGTCTATTGTTAAATATCCTGATGTTATCACAGAGCTCACCTTTTTCCAAGAGCATTATGTCATCACACCAGCAGACAATGCCTCAAATATTTACACAAAGTCATTTTTTGCAAAAAGAACCTCTTCGACAGCTTTGATAAAGAGTTGGGTTTGAATTCGACACTTGGAAATCCTACGTACATCCAAATAAATCTTCCTGCCTCTGAAATAATAGATTACCACAAATCCTTTGGCTTTGACCCAAAAAACTTTAGATTAAGATTTACCAATTTTACAAGTTTATTTCAATTTCAAAATTAAATACATATTGAGACAATATACACAAAAATGTCAAATACATAGTCAAACATGTACCATACTTATACTGTATACATAAAATGCATAAAAATCCATACAAACTACGTTCCATTGCTGGTTCCACAAAATATCATACCAAATCTGTATCGACCTAACTCACCAAAGTTTTATCTGAAATCAAATTTGGACTTCAAAAATATTGTTCGACAGTAGATTCTCGAAGCGGTATTATCCAGATGTGGACTTTAAAGAATTCAGAATATATGAAATCAACTCATTTCAATAGAGTTAAGGGTATGGACAAAAGTTTATCGGCCATATTGGAATTGACGCGAAGCATAATTGAAAATCAGTCGTTCTGCAGAATTAAGACTCCAATCTTAACCATTTTAATACTACGTTTCCTTTACCTCAACATCGTCATTTTCCCATAATTTTAAACAAAAACTGCATCAATATTTTTACATGACAACCATTTGAACTTAGTGCACCGAACTGCGCAGCTACAGGTTTGCAGGATTCATGATTAATACTATAACCTACCTTAAACGTTACTATCATCATATGTCTACAAACATTTGTCCTCCAATTTTGATCATACTTTCTCAAAATACCGGGTATCTTCATTTTACACGCAAGGGGCTAGTAGCCTTATCAACATAGAAATGAATCCAGGGGCGGATCCCCGGAATGTTGCACATTTGTAATTTGTCACCTATAATTCTCATGACTATCCCACTTTTCTAATATATATCATGTAAATAATTAATAATTGAATCGCAAACATTCGAAATTCTAGTGAGTTACCCCAGGAACTTTGAAATCGTTTATTTTTTCTACCTATGTTGGGGCGGATCGGCACGTGAAAATGGCTACCTGTAAAACCTCGTGTTCGAAAAGACACCGTGTTGTATTAACAAGAGATTTATATGATAATGAGACCTTGTACTCAAATCGAAGGACAAATGGTTGTAGATATAGTATCAATGTAATGTTTAAGGTAAGTTATAGTATTATTAATATATTCTTCTGAGGTGCAGCTGTGCAGTTCAGGTGCATGAATTTAAAAAAGTTTCTAATGTTAAAATCTTAATGTAATTTTCCGTAGCAAATATGGGAAAATGTAGTTATTGGGGTTGAGAATACTTGGGATTAAAATAGTTGAAGATGGAGCCATGACTCGGTGTAAGGAAAGATTTTCAATAACACACTACATAAAATCCAATATGGCGATGAACAGTTTGTCCATACCCCTTGATTCGATCAAAGCCTTTGATTTTTGACATTTTACATAACGATCCAAGATTCTAAATCAAAAAAGACTCGCAAAAATTATAAGTAATTAACGAACAAGAATAGCAATCGCATATATAAATTCACTGTTGTTAACTACGAAAAAACAAATTTTCTTTACATTGATGTGATGTTTGGTGGAAAGTTCTTCCAACAAATTGTCAGAAATCTAATGGGAACCAATTATGCCCCACCCCTCGTTGACATTTTTCTTTACTAGAACGAAGCTGAATACATTCAAAATTTTGGTCTCTGAAGGGAAAAGATACTTGGCTTCTAACTTTAACTTCACGTACAGATATATAGACGATGTGATGTCGATCATGAATCCAAAATTTGCGGATTGCCTTGGAAGAACCTATCCTTCAAAGAAACTGCATGTACAGAGACAAATAATTCAGCATCCTATTTGTCCCACGACACTGATGTTCACATAAAAGAAAGGAGGGGATCTCCAACAACACCTAGTTGCAGCATCAACAGCAACCTCCCAAAACACCCACTGTAAAACACAAACATGACACGCACAGAAAGAGACGCAGTAGTACAATGAACGTCAAATCACAGAACAACATAAAACACAAATGACTACACATAAACCAACGAGACCAATGAGCAAACGGTGCCGACTTAGGACGGCCATCTGCCTCGTCAGTAGCAGACGGTGTGGTTATCCTGGATTACGTGCGCACAACCCTCCCACTATTCCGATTACCCAGAGGTCTCGAAGAACGTACAATTGTGGTGTAAAACAACCTCCTCACTGTCAGATGACCACACACAAACAAGACCGCAAGACGCAGGGGCCCAAGCAACACAGATGAATATGTAAATTGATATAAAAAGAGGGCATGCGTAATACGACCTGTGCTCTGCCGGCTGTAGCGAGCTAATGTATGTTATCACCCGAGGAGTCCGACTGACATTCAGAGAGGACAGGTGGTCGGGGCCCTGTCTTCTCTAAAGAGGTTTGGACAGGGCCCGTCATGGAGTCCCGTCGTCACAGTCAGTCAGCGTGCAAGTATTAAGGATGCGCTGGTACAAGACTGTAGATTGGTCAAGTACCAAGCCTAGTGTCCGTCTGGTGACATTAGGATCATATCCACGGTATAAGAGGCATTTGATGATTCTGACGCATTTTCGATAGTAATTCTGTCTACCTTTGATCCTTCTAATTTTGTTGATCATGTCACCATAAAATGCAGGTTGCGAAATACCCAAAGTAATATACTCTGTTGCTTGTATGGGTCCGAATTTCAAAAGTAGTTGACAATAATTTTTGTAAAATTTCCAGAATGTCTTGACAAGTTTGTGAAAGCGAAAACCTTGACCTAAAAGTTTCTTTGTTATTTGTAAATTTCTATCATGAAAATCCAAAACATCAGTACATGCTCTAGCATACCGGATGAGCTGCGAAATGTAGATACCATAAGACGGTAATCTAGGAACATCACCATCAAGCCAGGGAAAATTTACTATATTGAATCCAAAGTCATCTCTTTTGTCATACACCCTTGTATGAATCTCTCCATTAATAATTTTGATATTCAGGTCCAAAAATGGTGTTTCTGTGTTTGTGACGTTCGCCTTGTTTAGAGTCAGTTCCTGTGGATAAATGACATTTTTATACTTTTCAAAAACAGGATTGTCGATAGTAAGGATATCATCCAGGTACCTAGAAGTACCATTGAAACATTTCACATCATCATGTTTTCTTTGTTTTTGAAGATTTTGGATAAATTCTTTTTCATACGTGAATAAAAATAAATCTGCAACAAGAGGCGCACAATTAGTACCCATAGGGATCCCTACAACCTGCTTGTAGAGATTCTCACCAAATCTTATATAAATGTTGTCCAAAAGAAAGGACAAGGCAATACAAAGGTCACTACATGTCCATGATTTATATGATTTGTATTCTGTATTGGAAAAGAAACCCTTTGATTCAGATGTACAAATATAAATTTTACCCTCTCGGTTAAAGCACCATTTAATGAGTTTGGACAATTGATCATTAATCTTATCGTGAGGAAGCGTGGTGTACATATTTGAAAAGTCGTACGAAGAAATCGAATTGGCTTGAAAATTTCTCGATTTCATTTTGTCAATCACATCCTCTGAATTTTTAATAGACCAAAATAAGTTTACATCATTCCTGTTTAGAACAGTTTCACAATATTTTGCAACGTGTTCCTAAATAAATAGCTCACTCTATGACAAACTCTATGACAAACAAAATAAGTTTACATCATTCCTGTTTAGAACAGTTTCACAATATTTTGCAACGTGTTCCTAATAAATAGCTCACTCTATGACAAACGTGAAGACTTCAATTTCAGTGTCACAAATTCTTCTTTTCAGTCCTTCATTGCCTGCTTATGGTGTGTTCATATCTCAATTGATACAATAATTCGAGCAAGTACCAAATATACAGATTCTGTTTTGAAGCTAGACGTCTTTCAGATAAGCCTCTTAGTCAAGGATTCGTTTGTGACCGACTAAACTCGCCACTGAAGATGTTCTACGTTTGATAAGAGGAACTCGTCATACACTCTGATGCTCCAATGTCAAAGATGAAGCGTCACAATCACCAAACGCCTTTTATACCGTGGATATGATCCTGTTGTTACAAGAAGGTCACTTGGTTTGGTACTTCACCAATCAACGCATTCTTAACACCAATTCTCTATAAGTTACCAGAAATTTAGAATCTGGGCTTAGCACGCTATGTCACAGGTCATTGTGGTATTAATGCAGATGAAAGACCCTAATGAAAATATTTGAAATTGACGAAGAGATCTCATATTTATGCTGGTTGCCTTGGAAACGGGTTGTAAACACCGCAAAGTGCAATGATAAGCTTTCTCGAAGACTCATCACAGGATCTAATTAAATCATTTTATTATGACATATGTCGTCGAAGAAATCGTAATCGTAACGTTGAATACAAATTATATGTACTAAAGTATGTATATAACATATTTCCGTCACTTTGTTTAGGAATAAAAAGATATCAGCCTCATGTGTAAAGACGTATGGACGTCTATGAGCTTTACCATGCTGCGTTTTTCAAAATATAGAAATATAACAACATTTTTGTGAATTCTTTCTTCATACTGATTTAAACTAATGTCCACACAGCTTATATATCTATATATATCTAATTAAGAATAATACTCAAAGACATCGACACACTGGGATAGTTTTGACGGGAAGCTGATTTCCATTCGCTTTACGACGCAGAATTACAGCAACTTCCGGAATTTTTAGTATTGTGTGTTGGATACCGTGTTAACAGCGCTGTATTCCATATGTCATGATGAAATTGTTTTATTAATATGTGTATTAACCTCTTTGATTTGGTTTTTCATTACTGTATGTACATTTCCAGCTTAAATTTTTAATAAGCTGTTACCTTTAGTTAAATTCCAGAAAGAGGTCGCTCAAGGACCCGTATATAAAAACAGTGTGGTATGATGCGTACTGATGACGTGTTTGGTGGTCGATGTATGAAAAGCGAGGTAACTCGCACAGCCACATGCAAAAGGCCCCATAAAAAGAAATATTTTTGCGAACTAGCATCTTAATAGATTTTATTATCCGTGGATCAATCCTTTATACATGAAAATAAGACTATGACAAAATAAATGAATTTCATCATTTGAATGATATGTGGCTGTTTTGGACATGGCTGACATTACAGTGATGATTCGTTAGTCCGGACGATTTGGTTCCCGAGGAATTCGTCCGGATTAACGAATTTTCCGGATTACTGAATCATGTTAAAAATATCATAACTTGAGCGCCAAATTCCGAAGTAAAGGGGGGGGGGGGGGGATTCGGCCGTTTTTTATGCGTATGTTTGTACGGTTAAATTGTCTTGTAAACAAATATTTTCTCATCATAGATAATTTGATTTAATCTTTAATTCTTGAAAATTTTGGATTATAAAATCTCTAGATATGTCTTTAAAGCATTAGCGCTAAAAACTAGAATAGGGAAGGTGGTTCGGGTGCCGGGATTTTGTCTTCACTTTTTTGTATCGGTAAGATCGTCTTGAAGTCAATACTTCTCTCATCATCGAAAATGAATATACAAGTAGTTTTATTTCTTTATAATTCTAATCAAATTAATAGAAATGAATAGACGAAATGCACAAGAATAAAGATCAAACGAAAGTGGAGGGAGGCCTCCGATTTATTACGCGGGATATAGCGTTACTTTAACCTTTAAAATAAGAATAAATCTTATCTAAGCATCGAGGTTCCGCGGGCGCCGATAATTACCAATACCTACCGAAACTTACCACTTTTCTTCCTGAAAAAAAAATACGGAAATCATCGTCTGTCAAGAGCGGTTGACGTTCGTTTTCTATTCTATTTTAACTAAAACAAGCCTTCAAATTATAACTAACTCTAACATTCTCAGTTCACTTCCATTTTCATCGTGATACAAACATTAGAATTAAAAAATATCAGCTTTAATTTGAAATGATTTTAGGGCGTGCATCTGTTCAAAATAATGATTGAATGCTAGATGCTGAAAAATGTCACGATAAGAATTAAGAAAGTGACCAAGCAAACAATTAAGTCTTTTCATGCATAGATTTGATAACCACGTAAGTACACGTACCCCAAGCTAGTACTGCGTATCCCATCGCCTAATTAACCCGCCGGTTTTCCGGTAAATTTCTCCAGGTAAAACTTAATTGTTATGAAAACACGTCCGTGTAGATTTCTCCAGTTAAAAATTAATTGTTATGAAAACACGTCCGTAGTTGCTTATATCGTCCGGACTAACGGGACAAAATAACATATGATCCGCACGTCCGTTCCCGAAAACTACCGTCCGGATCCGGAACGCGGATTAACGGATTATCGGATCATTTTTGCACTATGCACGTTTGTTCCCTGAGAAATCGTCCGGAGTAACGAATTTTCCGGAGTAACGAATTCCGGACTAACGAATCATCACTGTATAAAAAAAATTCAGTGCAAATACAAATGTCAAATATAGGCAATGCAAGTTCAATGCAAAATCAACAAAAGCTCAATGCAATCCGATTCAAATTATTGCGAATTGCAATTTATGTTTAATGCAATAAAATTCAAGTTGCAATTCAAATTCAATTCAATCAAGTTCTCAATTCATGTTCAATTGAAGTTCAAGTTCGATCAAGTTCACTTCAATGCTCAATATCAAAGTTCGCTTCATTAAAAATGTTTTTTTTTTCTAAAAATTGATTCTAATTCCATTGATAGCACCATAACAGTCAGTTTGCTCAGATTGGCAGGTGAACAGAACACACGCGGCCAATTTAAATTGAAGTAATTCACAAGCGATCAAACCGATCACTTTGCATGCCATCAATGATTTGAGTAAAAAGTTCATTGTAATTAAATTCAGGAGAGTAATACAAAAATTAACACTTGTCAATGCATATATAATCAAATGCATCATACTTGAAATGCTAATTAATTTAAAGATAATATTTCATTAAAGAGCCTCATTAATTCTGAGCACATACACAATAAAAAAATTGAATGATACTTGATAAGATGTAAAGAAAGGGCGGATCCAGATTTTTTTTCCAAAAACAGAGAGATGATTGACCACAAAAAGTCATACTTGTCAGTAAGTGTTTAGAATTTTTTTCCCTGTCATGGTCGCCATGGCACTTTCTATATAGACATAACCTCAGACAGTGCATGTCTTTTAAATATTTCTTTTCATTTTCATGCGTGAACATCGACGGCGGGTGTGGCTGGCCAAACGGGATGCTTACTCCTCCCCGGCACCTGACCCACCTCTAGCTTGCTAGTGGTCCGTCGATGCTCACTTTTGTGCTCTATTGTGAGTGTGTTGAGATTATCGTTAGGATCTTCTTTAACTCATTAAAAAAAAAACCAATTCAACATTCCAAAACGTTTTGATATTTTGACCAAAAACCCGAAAGGGCCCTGAAAAAATCCAAAGCTCGTTATAACGACACCCCCTCCCTTCGAGAAAATCCGACAAACTGCAATATGCTATATAATTGCAGGGAAACAATCTGATCCCCAGGGCCTAAAAATCTTACACTAAAAAATGTAAATAATAACAATCATAATGATAATAATAATAATAAATCCGTCTGAAAAAAGTTTTCTTGGCCCGTCCCCCACCACTTGAAATGAAAAGGTTGCTTCCTTGAGAACTTATGCTGATGTACATGAAAGAAGAATTATTATCGAATTTTGGCTCGACGTTTGGCTTCCCTTAATTTCTAGCGTTATAACTTAGTTCAATTCAAAAGAAAAAATGGTATGAATAGACGTCCTTGAAATGTTACAATGAACGCACATCGGAAGAAGCTATTCCTGGTATCAACCAATACATCTAGTTGAGAACGTACACATTTTATACTCCAGAAATAGATGCGATGACATAAATTTGTCAAATCATATAACATTCAAACACCACATTCAGTCAAAATGCTTGCATATTTATTTGCTGTGAATTTGGGACTCTATTACATATTATCGATGGAATAAAAGGTTTTAACCCTTCTACCTAGATCTTGTACCAAAGTGCGTTTTTTCTTGCATCGAATAATACTAAAAAAAAAAAAAACAAGCGTGATGTTGAAGCTACGCACACCGTGAATGAAAGAATCGGGGTGTCGTGTTTAGTTTGGTAGCACTCATACTATTGCTTATGTGGACTACTTTTTATTTGCATAATTAAGCTTTGGTGCTTATCAAGAATTTCATTGATTACAACTGAAGAAATGTTGATTACATCGGTTTTAAACTGATCGTGAACGTTGGACACTCGTTGATATGGGAACACATCCGAGTGCGTTATTGGTATTATAGGGAGGTTGAGATTTCCTACGTGTAACTTGTATTCTGATCCGCTATTGTGACGTCATCATTTATTGCGTTTGTTGCCATTTGCCTTATAAGGTACACGTCGCCAGGGAACGTGTAAAGTGCGAGATACACGTAGGACTTTACTTCAAAATATTTTATCCCCTTTATTCTATCAAATAGTATAAAAAGAATGGCATTCAATTCAGAATGATTTCAAGTTTCTATTTCAATATAGATTTAACCTAACATAACATTCTTTTTTAATTTAACCTGCCGAAAAGTCAACTCAAGTTCAGTAAGATTTTACAAGTACGCGTTGTGTTCTTTGAAAAGTAAATCTCAACAACAGTAACGTGTAGTTCAACTTGTACACTAGACGTACCAGTACAAGTTACACGTAGGAAATCTTAACCTCTCTAATAGACAACTAGACAAGCGACAAGTATTCATCAGGACTCAATATGTACCTATTTATTCTAGAGTCTGAGGAAAGAATTAATGTAAATTAATTAGCTGAAATTGAGATATTTGTTGTTTTTACCTAAAAGACTTGTCATGCTTCAGAACGCATCAGCTTCCGGAAGTTTTAGTATATGGGTTAAAAAATTAGATACCGTGGTTAATGATAAGAGGAGATGTCTTGAGACAGGATCTTTTCTATGAAATATTAATGATGTAGTCCTCTTGGTTACAACCGTTCTTACAGGTTATTCTTTATGTCCAAAATACCCCGTTTCATCTTATGTTGTTCAATATATATTTTGAGATTACATGTACTACAAGTCTACTTAATTTGTTTCCTTTATCATTATTCTTTCAAGAGATAACCTGTAAAACGTAAAATATTCGAAAGAAGGGAAGGGGATCTCCAACAAGACCCTGGTACAGCATCAACAGCAAACACCAAAACACCCGATGCAAAAACACAAAAGACGAGAATAGTATGAGACAGAAAAAGAGACATACGACATATAAACTACTGAACATAAACCAACGAGACCAATGGGTAACAGGTGCCGACTTTTGGACGGTCATTTGCCGCACAAGTAGCAAATGGTGTGGTTCTCCTGGCAAAAAAAGTTGAAGTTGATATTGACTGAGGATCACTGACGAGGGTTTAGTACCCGAAACGTGCATGTCTGGTCCATGCTGTAAATTTATCAGGTTTTAAATGATGCTATTGAATTTAAAGACGTTTAACAATTCAATAAAGATACACGATTATCTAGTATTTTCTGATGCTTTTTATCAAAGAAAAAATATGAGACAACTCATAACTTATATTAATGACATTGTTACTGCAAGTATCAATTAATCAAAACTTAAAAATTCATGCTTACCTCGCCAAACCTGCCAGCTGACATCGAGCAGAACAAACCCATGGATGAGATTTATGACCACAGAAATGTAGACTCCTTATAAAGCGTGGCGAACATGTGTTGATCTGCAGATTCAAGGCACACTCTAGAGTCTGGGAGTTTCACCATGTTAGTACATCTCTTAGCCGTCCTATCAATAGCCGTTTGGGCAAATGTAGGACCTGTCCATAGCGCTGTTTCACAATGTCAAGGTAGGTTATTTTGATAGATCCTAAAGTTTGTTCAAAATATCATTGAAAATAAAAGACTCTGAGGTTAATATACTAGCACCTTCCCTGCAGTGCTGTTTTCGTCATACATTTTAGTAAACGTTTCTAATGAATCGACCATACAGGAAATTTGGAGCCACGCACTCTTTGCTAAGTACATAGACAAAATTAAAAAAAATATATCAAACTCGAGGGCGCGACTTGAATGAATTATGGTTTTGTCTGAAATCATTTTGGATGGAAGCCTCACTGATGCGGATTTATTATCCAAAATTCATAAAAAAATCTTTATGAAGGTAAAGACTGGGAAAGCTTCCATATCATTGTACCCTCCAATATTTCAGAATCAATTCTTAGATTCTAAAAAAAGTTATAAGTATACAAAGAAATCATTTGACACAAACCTGAAAACAAGAAAAAACTTTGCAGAAAATATCATTTACTAAGAAGGTATTGCAGTAAAAAGCATACATACGTGGATCTGTAGTTGTATAATGTACATACATCCACACTTTCTATTTGTTTTTACAAAGGAAACTATGGATAACAAATATGGCAGTATATCCAAGATACCTTTCACCAATCACAAGGTGTTATATAAAAGTAAAACAAAATCTTAAATTGGTATTTTAATCAGTAAATATATATAATTTATATCCGATTCGATATTTTCGCAAATGATCAGAAAACAAGAAAACGTGTTCTCGCGAAGAATGAAAATTTATACCGTTTTCCATAAATTGACTTTTAATTGTCATGATAATACAAAAGAGGAATTATATTCGTGTATATTTATTGTATATTATGTTATCACGAAAAAGTGTAGTTGTCAAAATAAAGATCCAAATTTTACCTTCAAATAGCAAGATTTTATTCTTGCGAAAAAAAAAAAAAAAAAAAAATTCTGATACACAGTATATTTGATTGTAATCTAAAATCAAACTTAAGATAAGGTAAAACAAATCTTTCTTTTGTTCTGAAAGGTACCTAAAGCAGAAATTTTTGTCTACAATTTCAGCATCTAAACGATTTATTCTTGAACAGTCAATTACATGAAGATAGGCATTTAATGAATTTTCCTAACTTTTGATCGCGTAGTACTTCTTATACACTAAAAATCAAAATGTTCTGTTTCTGTATTTATATTTAGTATGTAGAAATAATATTTGAATTATAAATTTGAATTGAAAAACATTTTAAGCTTTTATTTGATGATGAAAGTTAGAAAAATTCCTAGAAGGTATTTTTTTGAAATTGGGGGCTGTTCACTAACTTTAGAGCACCCTGTTTATGCGATTTATGCCGTCGTTTCTCTGTTCCATTTTACCTTCAGATACATAGATGACGTGTTGCAATAATGCTGTTTATCTATAATGTCCAATTCAGATTTGATCACATGATCAATATTTATTTGTCGCTGAATGTTGCGTGCAATAGTGTTCTGTCTCGATTTCTTTTCCACGTTTAATTTATTGTTACATGTAGCTTTCATTTTTCTAAATAAAAAAGCATTCACCCTGCATTCTTTCACAATTTTGTGATTATAATCATTGTGTTGACTATCAGACATATTGAAAATCGTTAACATTTTTAAGATTTTCTTTATTTTATTGGATTTCATTTGAGGGAACAGAAGGAGGGAGGATATTCTAAACAGGCAGCTTTCATCATCGGAAAAGATAGAGAATAGAAAGGGGAATTTTAATGATGGTTACACAGAAATTGAAAGAGATAAGATACAGGCGGATGGGAAGTGAGGTTGGATGGGAGTAGGTGTTGATGTAACACTTCTTTCCGTTCCCTAAAATTTGTTTTATTGTTAATAATACTTTTGTTTTATTCTTAATCATTGATGATACTGGTATGAGAATTATTGTTTTAAATTGTTAATATTAAGGTACAGCGTTAATGAATATGAGTTTGTTTTCTTTTAATGCAGTTTTGGTTCAAGACGATAAAGACTTTTAACACTTTCTTATTAACATCTTATTTTATAAACAACAGTTGTGCGTTTTTGCTCGAAACTTCAGGTCAATCGGAAAATATGAGGGGGAGGGGGGTGGGTTCTTGGGCGCAAGCAATCCAGATAACGACACAAAATGCTAATACATGTTACGTGGCAGATGCCCGTCCTTGGTCGACACGAATATGTATTAATCAGTTTGTTTGTGTGGCTTATTTGCGTTCCTGTCCATTTCGTATATCTTGCTGTGGTTTTCACTAGGTGTTTTTGCTAAGAGTATTTCGGTGTTCGGCTATGGATGCAATCAAGCGAGACTTAAGGTATATCCCCACCTTCATTTGATTATAAAGAGAAAAAACCCGAGACCGATGATGCCTATTGTTATTAGTCTTTTGGGCTCGCCGGAGGGGACTTATAGTTTCCACCCCGTTTGTCTGTCCGTCTGTCCATCACACTTTAGTTTTCCAGAGACTTTTTTTCGCTGTCGTTGCAAATATTGATCTCATGTTTGATATGTGAGTTTATCTCAATGTGATACAGATCAATTTCGAGTTTGGTTCCGATTGACCTATTTCTACAAGAGTTATGGCACCTGGACTTAGCGAATTTCATGATATTCTCACTTTTCCAGACTTTTTTTCGCTGTCGTTGCAGCTATTGATATCATTTTTGGTATGTGAGTTTAATTTGTCTGTTTTTCAAATGGAGCGATGGACGAAGTTCCTTAACCATCTTTGCTCTTTTCAATTCACTGGTATAACATCTACATTGAAAAGGAAGGAAATGATATCACCTCAACATTCGATCACTCATGTATATTTGTCTTGATATAACCTCTTAAAACTAATTATTCAAATCTATTATTCATATTTGTCTTCTCAGAATGAAGAAACTTAATGAACAATATGGTCAGTTTGCCATACCTATAGCGCGGAGACATCGCCTTTGAAAAAAAACTTGAAATTGATCAGTCTGATTATTTTTTTTTCCAAACAAGGGAAGTTTCATTAAGTCGATACTCGATACAGATTTTTTGATTAAGATAAATTCCAACTCCTTTCTTGCGTTATTGCGAGTTAAAGAAGATCCTGACGATAATCTCAACA
This sequence comes from Pinctada imbricata, assembly GCA_033119305.1. Taxonomy (NCBI): domain Eukaryota; kingdom Metazoa; phylum Mollusca; class Bivalvia; order Pterioida; family Pteriidae; genus Pinctada; species Pinctada imbricata. Next base: position 49,219,993 of record VSWD01000012.1, on the reverse strand, counting down.
GCACTCACAATAGAGCACAAAATTAAACATCGACGGACATGTTGCGAGTACTATACAACATGTTTGAAAAGACAAAGGGAAATTCATATGAAGGTCACTCACGGCAGGTGGTGTCTTAGTGTCTTAATACAGAATCTTATTCTTTTGATGGTAAGTGAAGCGTGTCGCTAAGGTTTGTTTAACTGTAACATTTTTTTGTGTTTTGATTGCAGGATGCTGGTACAAATGGCAATGTAAATCTGGTACATGGCATGATGAGTTTGGTTGTACCAGCTTTACATGCACTCCAAGGGGTTATGATAAGGAAGTGGTACCGAGGGCAAGAGGTAAGTTGATTTCATGATCAAAATAATCAGATGGCAAGCAAACAAGTTCATCCTCCTCAAACAATCGTGTTTATAAAGTAAAGAATGTTTGAATTGATTGAAAGTAATCAAAGATATTTCCATTCAATATGGCACTAAAAGATAAAAGAAAATTATAGTGGATCAAAGTTGGATATTTTCATAGATAATTTTTTACCTTATAGTGGGGTGAGCAAGTGTTAAAAAGAGCTCTAGTTTTCGATTTTAATTGACACTCAAGGAACATGGCTAGAAATCATCTCAAATTAAAGCTTTTAAAAAGGTTCCTTTTTAAAATGTAATGTGTCGTAAGAAAAAAAAAAACTCGGGTGCGGAAGTTTAATGGTAAAATCTGTCCAATCAAGCAGAAAACACTGAAAACAGGAAAAAGCCTACAATTCTTTTGGAAATGAATGTAAAAATTTGGAAAAAATGTTGAAGTGTCGTGATTGGAATTATCTCTCAATTTAAGTAACACTCAATTTCAATTTCAGTTCGGAAGCAAGTATTTTGGAACAAAAATATCATTTTTTTGGCAAATTAAGAAGAAAAGTCAGTTGGAATTTCTTATATATGTCGCTCCGTGGCTTGACATATAGCAACTTATAAATCATGCATGATTTTGAAAATAGCCACCATGCCTGCTCTCCGAATCGGCAATTACACTTCTTTTTAATAATTAACAAAATAGGTGATTGGCTATCGACACCTCCGATTAAAAAGGGGTTGACAAAGTGCCAAAATGAATGTGTTCTAGTTAGAGAGTTAGATTAACATTCAAAGTACATAGATATTTGATCTATGAAATCAAAGCCTTAATATTTCTCTTCAATATGTAATATGTCGATAGGAAAATGGTAGGTGCAAAAGTGCTGTATTGGGGCAAAATTCCCTATATTGGCAAGAAACTCTGAAAACGGGAAAAACGTCTACAATTTTGGGGGAATAGATACAAGGATAATAGAATCATGTAAATGTTATGTGATTGGAAATATCTTTCCTTTGTATCAACATTCAAAGTCAAATTCGATACAGATTTCGTATTGTAAGGCCCAAAAGTTTATTCTTCTGCAAAATGTGAGGAAAAATTTTTTGATGGTACACATTAGGTTCAGCCCCTTCTCTTTTGCATAGCAACTTAATATAATAGAAATATATACAATGCCTACTTTTCAACATACACGGCTATTTTATTTAATCTCTTTTTTTTTTAGATTGGAAGATTTTTTAAATTGAAACATTGTTCAGTGAGATGGAGAATTTTTATAATTTTCTCGAAGTTAAGATATTAACCTTTTATTTCCAATAATTAAGGGAAGGGATTTTCTTTTTAGTTAAAAGCAATTTTAATACCAGGTATATTAATTGAAATGATTGAATTTTGTGTTTTCATGGAAACACCTATTTTTTCATAAAAAACATAAAAAAGCAGATAGATCAATCAAATAATCTATTTAAATCAAATAGATTTTGCTTTGTAGTCGAAAAAAACACTTTATGAAAAAATGAAATAAAAATTGGTGTATAATAAGTGGAAATCTATTTCCGAATATGCCTTTTTTCTGAAATGAAAAATGCGTTTTATTTAGTCCATAAGATTTGCAATTTTTTCCATTAGAAAAAAGTTCAGAATATCAACTCATTTAAGGTGGTTCCCTACTCAGAGATTTAACAGATGAAATTTGTATTTAAGTGTTCTTTACTAAACCCAATGGTCCAAATGAGAAATAAATCACGAACAGAGATATGTATTTTTTGTTCATCAAAGCTACAGATCATTTTAGAAAGATACCCTTGGACATCAATATGGAGGATTATCGATTATCCAGCTAATACTTTTGAACCCTCCAAATTCAGTAAAGAAAAACAAAATATGTTTATTTCTTTTGTTTTATTTAATGATGACAAGTCATATAGAACATACAATGTATAAAACATGAAATGATATTCCAATATGAATCAAAGTATGATATGTCTCCAAACATAAGGGTACCCCTTTATAATTTCATGACATTTTTTACCAATGATATGTACTAAATTCAACTTTTTGCGAGAAAAACAGATGATTTTGTTTTGTTTTATTTAATGATGACAAGTCATATAGAACATACAATGTATAACACATAAAATGATTTTCTAATATGAATCTAAGCATGATATGTCTCTAAACATAAGGGTACCCATTTATAATTTCATCACATTTTTTACCAATGATATGTACTAAAATCAACTTTTTGCTAGAAAAAAAACAGATGATTTTGTTTTGTTTTGTAATATTACATCAGATTGTGTATGTAGATGAATTAAAAATCACACACAGATGCACAGTTTTAAAAATGATCAAGATACGGCTCCAAACATAAGGGTACCCCCTTATAATTTCACTAATAATATATGGTATACCCCACTTTTTGCAAAATAGAACAGATGGAATTTCTTCATATTGCACCATTTCATACGATTAAGTATATAGATGGTGAAAAAATTACATACAGGTATACAGTTTTATAAATGGTCAAGATATGACTCTAAACATATGGGTACCCCCTTATAATTTCATCACATTTTCGGCTAATAATATATAGTATATCCCACATTTTGCAAAATAGAAGGGATGGAATTTCTTCATATTGCATTATTTCATACGATTAAGTATATAGATGTTGAAAAAATTACATACAGGTATACAGTTTTATATAGGGGGGTACCCTTATGTTTGGAGCCATATCTTGATCATTTATATTATGTGAAGAATGTTGATATTGTAAGATTACCCTATCTTTTGTTTCTTTAGGCATTTAAGAAGGTATTGAACACTTGGACGCCAAATTCAATTTTTCTCAAAATTTCTCAAATTACATATTTCTTGTCTGTCCTTGATTATGCAAACTTACATTTGATTCTATCCACAGGAAAATTTTCTACGAGACTTTGAAATATGCATAAATGGACGATTTCGTGATATTCCTGATGACGTCATACTATTTAAAGTGTCATACCTGTTTTCGTAAACCTACTGGAAATTAATTTTGATCTTACTTCCAAAAATTTTACAAATGTATTGCACTTAAATATGGAAAAGGGTACTTAACCCTCGCCACCGATCTTCAATCTAAATGATATAATATGACCAAAACGTGCGAAAGTAATTATGTCCAAAAATGTACCGAAAGACGTGGATTGATGAGATATGATGCTAAAGGATTCACGTTTTATAATTTCAAGAAGTTTTTGATTACAGGAATTTCGAATGCGTTGAAGAAACTGTTATTAAAAGTAATACGTATTCAAAGTAATGCAAATGTCGGTATTCAAAATTCTTAAAATGTACGACTGATTAATGCAAAACTTAAAAAGAAATGGATTTATGACATGGAAACATCATACTTTTCATCATACTGTTCTTCGAGACCTCTGGGTAATTGGAGAAGTGAGAGGGTTGTACGCACGTAATCCAGGATAACCACACCATTCGCTACTTGCGTGACAAATGGGCGTCCAAAGTCGGCACCGGTTGCCCATTGGTCTCGTCGGTTTATGTGTAGTCTTTTTTGTTTGATGTTTACATGTCGTGTGTCTCTTTTCCGTCTCGTGCTGTACTCGTCTTTTGTGTTTTTGCATCGGGTGTTTTGGTGTTTTGCTATTGGTGCTGCAACGGGGTCTTGTTGGAGATATCCTCCCTTCTTTTCACTACATATTTATATTACTTTCTTTTGTTTTGATTCAAGCATTAACAATTAGCAAAAGTACACAAACTTAAGTAATGCCTTTGTTTTTCAGGTTGCGTTTATAACGGCAGGTGCTATAGATTCAATCAATGTCATGAACTTAAGGAAAATTGTATGTGCATCAAATGTTTTAAAAAGTATACGAGCACACCTGAACTGAACTTACCCTCCGTTAGCGCTAATCTGATAGTACATCCGTATGGTAAGTAAATCGGTTTTAAGCAATAGTTCACCTATGTTTAAGTTAAAGTATAGTGCAATTATGTTTCTTTGACAAATAAAAACAAAACCAAAAACAATGATAAAAAAAAAGAAAAAAAAAAAAAAAACAGAAAAAAACAAACAAACTGAGATCACAACCATCAGACAAAACTCTTAATCTTCAGCACAATGATTAAACTCACAAGCAGAATTATAGAATGAGTGAAAATCAACTTGGAACCATAAATATCAATTGACAAATTTATGGTTTGATGTTGATTTTCATTCATTCTACAATTTTGCTTGTGAGTTAAATCATTCTATTGATATCAATTGATAAATGTCAAATATGAAAATGACCATAATTATCCTGTATACAGCACAAAATCGATAATTCAGAAAATCAAAAACCAAAGGCATACAAAATATCACATGTAAGGATATAGCTTACCGGAGCGAAGCATGGAGGAGAGTGTTTTCACATCGCTCTGCTGCTGAGCGTTATTTCTTGAGAAAAAATGGAATTGAAGCTGTGGATTTTGGTAGATGGCTATGATAATCATCACGAATATGGTTTTTATAGGAAAAATACTTTTCAAATTTAATCGAGAAACTTACGTTTCAAAAAAGTCGCTCAGTATACAATGAGGACAGGTAGTAAAATGACCACTGAAGCGTCCACATGACTGGTGATCAGTGTGTATACTGGATGGCTAAGTAGTGTGTATTGTTGTCAGTTTTCAGTATATGACCAATTTTACTATTTTTGTCAAAATCCCACTACAATGTGAAAAAGTGTGTTCGTTACCCTTACATGTGTTTTAGATGAATGTCGAATGATTGAGAGAACGGAGGAAAATAAGAAAATAAGGTTTGATTGACGGAATATATAGTATGTGGTATTTAAGATTCCGTGCAAGCAATAAATATGGAATACTCAGTTGTTTAGTATTAGTTTATACCCTACCTAACTGACCTCTTGTGAGAGGATTCGGAACCCATACGATGACATAGTTTAACAGGCTTGTATTTGTATTATACTGGCACGTTATGGTCGTACATGTATCGTAACATCGATAAGATAATCACTTTAATCCTATTGTTTGGCCACTTCAGAGCTCCAGACTGCCAGCCACTTATACGTATCTAAATCTACCTTGCGGTCAGAAAAAATCTCACTAAGGAGCGTATTTATATAAAGTATTATGTAAATAATAACGGTCCATTTGAAAAGGAAATTCTAAGGCTGTGAGACGCTCCCTAGATTTGTCTTGGAACACACTTTTTGAAATTTTTGTGCGACCGAACACTGAGGAATAAACGGAAACAAAAACTTATACCGAATTTTGATTTGTCACTCGCCATATGGGCGACCAAGTCGATGACGTTTGGTTGCCCACAGGTCAATTTCAGTCGCCCATGCGAGGGGGCGAGTGGGAAATTTACCCCCTGTAATCTAAAAATTCGACTGAAAAACTGAAAGGAAGAATTGGAAGCATTTCGTAATGATAAAATCAAAGGAATAACACTAAGAACAAAAACAAATGGATAGAATTAGGAGATAAACCATCTAAAATATTTTTATAATCTTGATAGTAGGAAATACCTTAACAATGTTAAACGTCTTTAAATTCAATAGCATCATTTAAAACCTGATAAATTTTCAGCATGGACCAGACATGCACGTTTCGGGTACTAAACCCTCGTCAGTGATCCTTAGTCTAAACAATGTAATATGGCCAAAAAGTATGAAAATTATGTCCAAAAATGTACCAAAAGACGTAGGAGAATGGGTGGGATATGATGCTACAGGACCAACGTTTTAGAAATTTCAAGAAATTTTGTAACAGAAAATTTCAAATGCGTTGAAGAGACAGACGATCAACCGAAGTTGATCGAACTTGGCTACATGTGCCAAAACTGTCATGAAAGCTTCTAAAAAACTGCATTCTTCTAAAGATAATGATATAGAAGATTTAATTTGGATAGAATCTTTCTAATGCAGACTTTGCAAAACTAACAGAAAGTAAAATTAATGATCTAGGAAGAGAAATAACATTAAAAGAAGCTTCCAGTGTTCTGACGAAAACAAAGATTAATAATTCACAAGGGCCAGATGGCTTTACTGTTGAATTTTACAATTTTTTTTTCTGGAAAAATATTAGAACATTCTTGTTGTGATCATAACAGGAGGGGTTCAGAAATAATCAACTTTCTTTTACACAAAAACAGGGAATTATTACGATCTTACCAAAACCTAATAAATATCGCAAATTTCGTAAAAACTGGAGACCAATTTTGTTGTAGATTAAAGTGAAAGGAGAGCGCCGATCGTGTTTGTGCGTTATTAAAAGCTAATATTCACCTTATTTTGGATGCAACTCATACTTAAGGCATTATCATACTGCATCAAATTCCCTCTTTTTTAAGAAATTACCTTTATTGCACAAAAATATTGAAAAGTGATTGTTCTGCGAGATAACCACCGTGATACACTTCATTTATGAATAGCTGCTATCAAGCTTATAGTTTCATTCCTTGATCATATGATAAAACAATTTAGTACCTTATGTTCCATAGATATAGTATAGCAACCAACTACATATCCACCTTCAGCGAGATTACATATATGTATTTGAAATTCATCATAAATTTCATGATATGTCGACATTATTTTCATTTTTTTAAAGGATGCAAATCCAATGATGGAACTTGTCGGAAGTCGGGAACAACTTGGTCTGAAGATTGCAATACTATGAAATGTTATACTAACAAAACGTCGAGTAGAGTGGAAACTACTGCAAAAGGTTAGACAATTTAACAGTTTTCAAATTACATGTCAAAGTTGGAATCTTTCATTAGTTTATTTCATTCCCTTATCGCATATAAGTAAGTATGCAAGACGTTTGAATTGTTTATATTTTTTCCAACTGTCGTGAGATTAATCAATAAGATATTCTTAATGTACACATAATCACGAAATCAATGCATATAATACTATTTTGTTCATACTAACAAAATAAATTTGAGACGGCTCATATTTTAAAGGTACACAAAGGGTAGAAAAAGGTACAAAGATAAGAGGGATTGTGGGGAATAGGGATAGATAAAAAAGCAAAGGTTTTAATAGGTATAAAGTATTGTGATCGCGTTGTGACAATAATACTTGAAGTTAAAACGTACGTTGCTTTTCATTTGTTCGAAGGCTGCAAGGTTGATGGAAAATGCTATGACGTTGGGAAAATTTGGGATGATGGTTGCGATAAGAAGAAATGCGTGTCAGAGAACAACGGTCCCGCGCAAGTCAAATGCATACAGAGAGGTAGCCTAATTTCCATCTTTCAGTCAGTAATAATTCTTTACAAAAGAAGGTTTTGCAATTCCTTCTTTCGACGGATGTTGCCTGCAATCAGGAGACGATGACTCCCCCAGGGCACCAGGTCTCACTTCGGTTGCATTCTTAAGAAATACTGATTGATTCAAACTTAATATCATTGTTGCATTCGCACAGAATAAACTTTTTCCTGTCATTAAAAACATTCCCCTTAGAAGACGATTCATAAAAATTCCATTTATTAACAAAGGTTTCGATCTTCTTAACATCTCTAATATTTTTCGGGATCATCGCGTCCAAAGTGCTATTCCTCAATATTTTGAGAATTTTGAACATCCTCTTATTTGTTACAAGTATAAAAAACCTATTCGAAATTTCGTATTTAACTACAATAAAGTAACATCAGATCCTAAAATTCTTGAATCAAGTCCTACTTCTTGAGAATGTGCAACTTCTGAATACCTTTATAAACCAGCTGGCCATATTGTAACAGGTGACTTTTCAATTATCCAGGACAGGCAGCTCCGCAATCTTTTCAAGAAAGGACCTAAGTACAGAATTCCATCCAAGATAGATTTTATCAAATGTCGCGAAGAACTAAAGGAAGCCTTAGATAACTACACAAAAAGATGGTGTAAATCGGAAGGGGTCGAATCACATTCTCTGAATGACTGGAAGAACCTCATATTGGATATTACCGATATTCGAATAGATAACTTCCACAAAAATCCTCATCTTTTCGAAAATCCAAGTTCTAAATCTGAAAGATATTTCAAATCCAAATTACGCAATTTACACGAAAAATATGTCTTCGCTCCTGCAGACAAAGCAGCCAACAACACCATAATCATCTGAAAACGTTACTACATATCAACTTTGGTTTCGGAACTTTCGTCTACAAACACTTATATCAAAAGCAATGAAAGTGTTCCTAACATTTTGAACAAACACAACAGTGAAATTTCTTCACTCAAGATCCCTATTTCTAAACTGGATCTTCCTACACTATACTGCATACCAAAATTGCACAAGTCTCCTTACAAATTTCGATACATTGCTAATTCTAGCAACTGCTCAACTACAATTTTGTCTAGAAATCTGACGTCAGCACTCACGGTGATAAAGGAACACGTTGCAAAATATTGTGAAACTGTTCTAAACAGGAATGATGTTAACTTATTTTGGTCTATTAAAAATTCAGGGGATGTGATTGACAAAATGAAATCGAGAAATTTTCAAGCCAATTCGATTTCTTCGTACGACTTTTCAAATATGTACACCACGCTTCCTCATGATAAGATTAATGATCAATTGTCCAAACTCATTAAATGGTGCTTTAACCGAGAGGGTAAAACTTATGTTTGTACATCTGAATCAAAGGGTTTCTTTTCCAATACAGAATACAAATCATATAAATCATGGACATGTAGTGACCTTTGTATTGCCTTGTCCTTTCTTTTGGACAACATTTATGTAAGATTTGGTGAGAATCTCTACAAGCACGTTGTAGGGATCCCTATGGGTACTAATTGTGCGCCTCTTGTTGCAGATTTATTTTTATTCACGTATGAAAAAGAATTTATCCAAAATCTTCAAAAACAACGAAAACATGATGATGTGAAATGTTTCAATGGTACTTCTAGGTACCTGGATGATATCCTTACTATCGACAATCCTGTTTTTGAAAAGTATAAAAATGTCATTTATCCACAGGAACTGACTCTAAACAAGGCGAACGTCACAAACACAGAAACACCATTTTTGGACCTGAATATCAAAATTATTAATGGAGAGATTCATACAAGGGTGTATGACAAAAGAGATGACTTTGGATTTAGTATAGTAAATTTTCCCTGGCTTGACGGTGATGTTCCTAGATTACCGTCTTATGGTATCTACATTTCGCAACTCATCCGGTATGCTAGAGCATGTACTGATGTTTTGGATTTTCATGATAGAAATTTACAAATAACAAAAAAACTTTTAGGTCAAGGTTTTCGCTTTCACAAACTTGTCAAGACATTCTGGAAATTTTACAAAAATTATTGTCAACTACTTTTGAAATTCGGACCCATACAAGCAACAGAGTATATTACTTTGGGTATTTCGCAACCTGCATTTTATGGTGACATGATCAACAAAATTAGAAGGATCAAAGGTAGACAGAATTACTATCGAAAATGCGTCAGAATCATCAAACGCCTCTTATACCGTGGATATGATCCTAATGTCACCAGACGGACACTAGGCTTGGTATTTGACCAATCTACAGTCTTGTACCAGCGCATCCTTAATACTTGCACGCTGACTGACTGTGACGACGGGACTCCATGACGGGCCCTGTCCAAACCTCTTTAGAGAAGACAGGGCCCCGACCACCTGTCCTCTCTGAATGTCAGTCGGACTCCTCGGGTGATAACATACATTAGCTCGCTACAGCCGGCAGAGCACAGGTCGTATTACGCATGCCCTCTTTTTATATCAATTTACATATTCATCTGTGTTGCTTGGGCCCCTGCGTCTTGCGGTCTTGTTTGTGTGTGGTCATCTGACAGTGAGGAGGTTGTTTTACACCACAATTGTACGTTCTTCGAGACCTCTGGGTAATCGGAATAGTGGGAGGGTTGTGCGCACGTAATCCAGGATAACCACACCGTCTGCTACTGACGAGGCAGATGGCCGTCCTAAGTCGGCACCGTTTGCCCATTGGTCTCGTTGGTTTATGTGTAGTCATTTGTGTTTTATGTTTTTCTGTGATTTGACGTTCATTGTACTACTGCGTCTCTTTCTGTGCGTGTCATTTTCGTGTTTTACAGAGGGTGTTTTGGGAGGTTGCTGTTGATGCTGCAACTTGGTGTTGTTGGAGATCCCCTCCTTTCTTTCGGAGTGTTATTCATTCCAGGTTCGCAACCATTCCAATGGAATTCTGATGGTTTTATCTTACCTTCTCTGTTTTGGAGCTGAATAAATGTTAATTTCAAATAATTATGATTCAACATCCAAGACAGAATGCATGTTTATTTTTTATAATTCATATCAATTGATTAATGATATTTCTCGACTTCAGTTGAATCTTATAATTGTATCTATCCTTCGTGGTACACTTTAACACCTAGGGGAATAACCTTATCACCTAACTTTTGTGGATCAGGATAATACTCAACTTAAATGTTAAAATCAAATTGAAAATTGGTACGAACCCCTCAGACATGGTATAATACTATCTTTCATTCTGCATCACATGCGCAATTCAGTATGTATTGCCTCATCACTGATGCTTTCGGCCGAAAGGGAATGAAATCCAAATTGTAAAACAAGAAGAATGAAATTTATAGCAATATCTAAAATGTATGTAAAGAATAGGCTATGACATCAGAGATATACCCCTTAATTCAAGAACAGTAAAACAGACTGTTTATCAGAAAATACACATAACATGTCCAGTCAGTGCAGAAGCACAATGAAATAGGCAAAGACTATGTTCTAGTACTACTAATTCACCTACACAGATATCAGCCTTGTTTTGAACTATTCAAAATTGAGGTCAATTTCATCTTATTATTTAGCATGTTAGTGAATCATGCATAGTTGCATTCAACTGTTTGGTGTTTTTATAATGTGATTTGTTTCCTTGTCCCTTTTACATCTCTTGCTGTGTATGTCTTCTCTATGTTTTCATTTGGGGTCGTGTTGATATCTTGCTTTGGGTGCTGCTACCATGTCGTGGTAAGATCCCCTTCATTCATTTAAAGAAACGATTGATCATCACGGATGGTCATAGCCTATATGTAAAAATGTCCATTAAAAATTAATAAAAAGTATGGATTTCTGTGATTCAAGTTGTTCATCTTGTCTAAAGATAGTTCAATGTTGAATCCAGATAACCACACCATTTGGTAATAGCAGATGGCCGTCCAAAGTCGGCTCCATGTGCACATTGGTCTCCTTCCTTTTATGTGTTGTCATTAACGTTGATGTTTCTGTACGTCTGATTCGATCGTTTTGAACGATGTTCTAATGAATATTGTTGTGTCTGTTTGCGATTTGTAGTTTTGTCTGATGTCACTTATGTGTCACTTTGTTTCGCTCGGTGAGTGCAGGGTGGGCATGCTGGAGATCCTTCCCTTTTCTATATCTATATGAAGGTAGTCAAATCGGAAAAAAATGACAGATAACTTTAAAAAATAAGATCTGCATAAAGGGCAGTCCTTTTTTCACTTAAAATATATTGTATTAAGGTAATGTCAATTGTTAATTAAGAGTAAGTTACAGGTTTAATCAAATTAGACTAAGGTATTCATGTTTAATCTTTTGCAATTATTCGTAGAAATCGCCGGCAAATAGCCACCTTTTCCAAATTAAATCTTAAAGAATGGAATAAATCCGTTCAATTCAAATATTTGACCGTTTTATCGTTTATATTTTTATTCTTACAGGCTGTAGTTACAAGGGAGATTGTATTGCCGAAGGTCAGGAACGAAAAGAGAACTGTGTCACTAAAAAGTGTGTTAGACAAGGAGAATCAGCTAAAATGACCATAATTTCTAAAGGTAAACACATATTTTAATTTTTGTCGATTCAACAATTGTTTCATGTAGTAGATTATTTTTTTATGGTGTTCCCAGTAGGGCTGGGTATCGAAACAAAATTTTCGATACGATACAATACAAAAAGGTTCCGATATCCGGTATATCGTACCTAATTTCATATTTTGTAAAACACACAAACTAACAATTTTACTTACTAATAACTACCCCTCCCCAACACAAAGTCAAACGGGTTCCTGAACGTTCAGTCTAACTTACAGTTTTCGGTCTAACTTATAGTTTTCACACATTTCTTTATATTTTACATACATGTACGATTACATTCCCTAATGAGTATGCTATCTTTATCTTGATTTTGATTGAAGTCATAGATCAATACCTTCTTTTAATTCGGTCGCAAGTTTCCTGTCAATTTTTTTCATAAATTTTAGAAATGTGTGTTTTAGAGAAAACAAACACGTTTATACAGTTCGTATTCGAAAGTCTCTGGATTAAAAACTAAAGATTAAATCGATTTACTTTGAGAAAATGACAAAAATATCCTAAATGCCGACCTTCTAATTAATTCCTTAACAATTGTTGTTATTCCTAAACTTCAAAGTATAAAAGGATTTGAATAGCCAGCATGAAAGGCAAGCGTGATTGATAAAATCAAGAACATTTTTGCCTTTTGCAAAAAAAAAAAAAAAAACAAAAAAAAAAAAAAACAAAAAAAAAACATGATCAAACATAATTACATTTTCATGCGAATACTTGATATTTCACAAGAAAGCATGTTTTGTGCTAAAAACAAATGTATCTAAACGTATCGGCGCAAAAATATCGATACTCCTATCGATGACCAATATCGATACGTACCGGTACATCGATATATTGACCAAGCCTTAGTTCCCAGAAGAACATAATTTGTTATTATACTCCAGCCATTTATAAAATGGAGGGAGCATAAAGTGATACACGTCCGTCCTCCGTTCGTTCCATACGTCCGTTCGTGAATACATACATGAGCTCGCTACAGCCAGCAGAGGCACGGACTGTATTATGCATGCCCTCTTTTTATATCCATTTACATATCCATCTGTGTCTCTGGGGCCTCTGCGTTTCGCGGTCTTGTTTGTGTGATGTCATCTTACAGTGAGGAGGTTGTTTTACACCACAATTGTACGTTCTTCGAGACCTCTTGGTAATTGGAGAAGTGAGAGGGTTGTGCGCACGTAATCCAGGATAACCACACCATTTGCTACTTGCGTGACAGATGGCCGTCCAAAGTCGGCACCGGTTACCCATTGGTCTCGTCGGTTTATGTGTAGTCTTTTGTGTTTGATGTTTACATGTCGTGTGTCTCTTTTCCGTCTCGTGCTGTACTCGTCTTTTGTGTTTTTGCATCGGGTGTTTTGGTGTTTTACTGTTGATGCTGCAACGGGGTCTTGTTTGAGATCTCCTCCCTTCTTTCCACATGCAGTTTCTGGACATTTAAAAGAAAACTATCACAGACAATCAATTCTTTTTTTGCATTTAGCTTTAACATAAAAGAATGCAGGTCAAGATCTAATATGGGTTATATTGCTCAATTAGGTGCAGAGTGATGCCCGTTGAACCTTTGAAAACCAGCGGTTTTCGGACCGTTACTGATAATCAATTCATTATTGTTGGGATTAAGCTTGACGAACAAAGACGTCGTGACATTATGGCGCCAAATGAGAAGCGACGTTACGAGAAAAAATAACATGTTTTCTTTTGTGATACGAAGTCTCTTAAAATGCCGAGTGATGATGGTTCAATGAATCATTTTTTATTTGTTTAATATTCATTTATTTGGTGTTCTATATAATAAAGTTGTTAGACCTTGTAGTAAAATATTATGTAAAGTTATTATAGTTTGGATAGTAACATAGACCTCTAGTAAGATTTAGATTTCAACAGAAGGATTGTGATTATAAATATAACAAATGTGGACTGGGTATGAGTTCAATATGCCTTCGGCCCCGGTCAATATAACACACGTATGTCGTAGCCGTGCAATATTTGTGCATATTGAACTCATACCCAGTCCATATATGTATAATATTATATATAACTACATCTAATTACATAGTTTTTTAAGAGTCGTTCATTATATCATATATTAACAGAATATAATAAAACTGCACATATTCAGATATGTAAAAAGTAGATAACACCTTGTTCAGATAAGGAAAAGGATAAGATAGACAGCCCAGGTCTCAGAACACATAGTTTTCTCATGGTTCCTTCTTATTCATTTTCGAGAATATGTGACCATAATTTGTTGTACATATTCTTCAATTTTCTTCAATTCTTCAATTTCTATAGGCTGTGAGAAAGACGGTAAATGCGTCGATGTTGGTAAGAGTTGGGCGGAAAACTGTGTCACAAAAATGTGTGTTAAAGACAGAGATACGGTGAAAATCAGTATAACAAAAAGAGGTAAAATAAATCGTCTAGACTTTCAATGCACATAAACAAGTTTCAATGTTTTGTTTAATGATGAAATGACTTGATGATGCGTTTATTCCTGATTATGAGTAGATTTGCTTACTTACCTGTTATATGGCCGTCCTAAGTCGGCACCGATTACCAATTTGTCATGTTAGTTTATATGTAGTCTTTTGTGTTGTTTGTGCGTGCGTCGTTTGTCTTTTTATGTCTCTTGTTTTGCCTGTCTTCTCCTTGTTTTGGCATCAAGTGTTTAGTGCTTTGCTACGGGCACTGCAATAGATACTTAAGAAATGACTGTCTTACCTTTGGTGTTCATGGGTGTACAAATCTGATTCGACACGTGCAAATTTTCCGAGAATCGCTTCGAGAATCAACCAACCAGATTTATACACCCATGAACACCAAAAGTAAGACAGTTATTACTTATATTTACATTTATTCTAATTATCGGTCAATTTCTTTTAATTAGTGAAGCCGATTTTATGATATTTCTAACATAAGCATGGAATAATTTTAGTAAATTTTGAAATTTGATAAACGGAAGGAGCAGTATGGGCGATAAACATTTCTCAAATAAGTTTCTTTTCACAAAAAAAAAAAAAACAATGTTAAAGAAATAATGTCTTGGAGTCAATATAAATTCCTGATTTTATGATACTATCTCATACTTTGGGATTCGACAACTATTATCAAATACAACACTTTGAGTGATATACATAAGTTTCCTTGTTTGAAAGATACTGATTTAATTTTTCTTTCAGGTTGTGCTTACAAGAATTCATGTGTTGATGAGGATCATGCTTGGACAGAAAACTGTGTTACTAAAAAGTGTATTACTGAGAATGATGTATCCAAGATCATAATATCTAACACAGGTACTCAACGTTTATGTCCAGATAACTTGTTTTGAGCTTGGATTAAGTATGAGGCAAAGCTCCTAAGTACATTGTTTTGGTTACTTATCAAATTCTTCTATTTCTATTTTCTTCTATTTCCGTGGCAGATGGTCGTCCTAAGTCGGCACCGGTTGCCCATTGGTCTCGTTGGTTTATGTGTAGTCCTTTGTGTTTGATGTTTCTGTGTTGTGCGTTGACGTTCCTTGTCCCTTTTGTGTCTCTTTCTGTGCTAATCTGCTCTGTATTTTAGCATTGGGCGTTTTGGGGTTTTGCTGTGGGTGCTGCAACCTGGTGTTGTTGGAGATCCCTTCCATTCCGTCCACGTTTTTTTTTTGCAGTCATATAAGTCTATATCTACAAATTTTTGCGTCTTGTTTCATTCTGTAAAATACCAAATTCCAAGTTTGTAAGAACTATAACTTGTTTTATCCGTTATTGATATAAAATAAATGTGTCTCTAGCTGTAAGGTCTAGGTTTGCGCTTTCCTTAACTAGAACAAAATATCTGTAAATAACAATTTCCGTCGCAATTGCGCCATAACCATCATACGATTTTTGCACAGTTGATATTTTCCTGATTTCATCAAATAGACAAAAGGCAAGGTACATGACATATATACAGTCGTATACCAGAACGTTTTTAAACATTTGCAATATGCCAGTTTTCGAAGCACGGATTGTTTTTCGTTGTCCTTTTTGTATATCAATTCTCGTATTCATCTGTGTGTTGCTCGTACCCCCTGTATTTTGCTGTGTGGTAATCTTACAGTAGGGAAACAGAAGAATTTAGCATTCTTCGAGACTTTGTAGAAACCGGAAATAGGGGAGGATTGTGCGCACATAATCCGTATAATTACACCATTTGCTCCTAACGTAACATGTTTTGTGTTTGATGGTTGGATGTCGTATAGAATGTTCCTGGAACCTCTTGCGTTTGTTGCAGTGTACAATGTATATCTTGTTTGTGTTTTATTTGGAATGTTTTGATGTTTGCTGTGCATAATGCTACCAAATTTTGAAGGTAATCCGCTCCTTCCTTCTAAAACATAGAGAATGGCGGGTTATTATATTGAATCTTTATTTATCAAATTGATTTGCATGATTTTGTTTAAACTATACTTTGGAAGTGTTAAAATTGTTCTTTAATTCCTTTTGAATATTGGATTGAAAATAAACAAAAATATCAAATGAATTTAATATTCACAGAGTGTAGCTATAAGGGAAAATGCTATACAGACAAACAAACGTGGGAAGATGGATGCAATGACATGAAATGCAACGTCATGGGATATTCTGCAAAGGCTGAAGTTGTACAGAGAGGTAAGGTTTATGTCCTTAGACAAGAATGTACATTGTCTTTTCCTTTTGTCTTATCATTTTGGAGTGTCTGTGTATTTGTAGAGGATTGAATACAAGTGTTTATTGTCAACTGACATTATTAAGGGTTATCATAAATTTTTAATTTTTTTGCGTCGATTTGTTAACAAGATCCTAAATATACAGCCTAAAGATTCTTTCTTTTTTTCTGAAATTGTTACCATCAATTGTTCAGTCTAAAATAGAGGAGGTAAGACAAAACTATAAGAATTTTCCTTTAGAACAGTTTCGAGCCCCGGAATAAACAACATTCTGAAGTGAGACATTTGATTTAAAGAAAAGCATCTTAGCCCCAGATATTCTTACGTAGTAACCAGTGCAACGTATGAAAAACTTTGCCCGATTAATAAATTCAAATGAGAGTACATGCTGCTTAAATTTTAATGCAACATTGTTACCTTATTTACCTACGGACGTATCAGCTTGAACGATGTTTGATTGCAGATTTCTTTTGTGTAAGGGAGATAGATTTTAGGGAAATATATCTTTGCGAATCAATCTGACATGCAAAATCGATAAAGATTTATCAAAAGTAAAAAAGGAGATTTACAGTTATATCTCAGATCTGGTGAAACTCGCATATCATCGACCGTGTATCTATTCAATAACTATTTCTTTGTACAGTTATTTCAAACATATGATAAGAAATTTTAGCATAGGATATGATTATTATATCATGAGGTATCTGCTTTTTGTCTCGCTGGTGTATTATTTTTGAGAATAACATTGATGATGTCGTTAATGCTTTAAGTTCAGGGTGGCGACTTTTAATAGAAATGAGGTAGAAGAAATGTCAAACGTCATCAAATTGAATAGCATCATTTAAGAACGGATAAATTGGCAGCATGACAAAAAGCAAATATCAATGTTATTCTCAAGAATAATACACCAGCGAGACAAAAAGCAGATACCTCACAATTTTTGGGTTTCTGATTTTCTGAATTATCGATTTTGTGCTGTACACAGGGATATGGTCATTATCCATATTTGTCATGGACCAGACATGCACGTTTCGGGTACTTAACCATCGTCAGTGATCCTCAAATCTTAATAATGTTATATGCCAAAAAAGTATGAAAGTTGCTATGTCGAAAAAGCGTACCGAAAGACGTAGCAGGATGGGTGGGATATGATGCTGCAGGACCCACTTTTTAGAAATTTCAAGAAATTTTGATAACAGAAGTGAAAAAGGAGATTTAGATGGAAAGGTCCATATGTAGAGGAACATCTCAAACTATTCAGACGAAAAAATCAAAATTTACCCGTCTCGTTTTTTGGCTATAACCGTCCATTTTTGGCCTATTTTAACATTTTTGTCATTTCAGAGAATACCACATCGTCACTTTACATACCTCTGCAATGCATGAAATTTCAAAAATTCATATATATCCTTATTTTTCGAGATTCATATAGCTTGTGCATTAATTAAAGGCTGTTTTGAGAAATTCTAAAAATAAAAACAAAACAAAATAAAACAATCAGTTCTAAGGAGAGTATTTTCTTATCAATACTATGTTGCTGGTTGCCATGGCAACAAATCGTTATTTTCATGAATAGCTAGAAGGTCGCCAGCAAAACAATTTATTTACGTACATGTGTATATATCTATGGTATGGTATTGCTTTATCCTTAAGCAATCAAATCAATATGTACCCGAATTAGTTTTAAGCAAAACGACTGTTTCTATAAATAGAACAATGATTTATCTCGGCTGACTGATACATGTACTAACATTACATCCCAAGTCAATAATTATAATATATTATTATTACTATAAAAATATAGACTTGGTCGAGGTCATTTTTATAATAACCCGATGAGATTTGTAATATCGACCGAGGCCGAAGGCCTTTATAATGACATAATGACCGAGGCCTAAGTCCTTATTTGTTATATCATATAACGAATAGTAAGACTATATATGACTAAAATAGTGATTCAAAACAATATTATACAAATATGGACTTGGTCGAGGTCATTATTTCATTATACTGACATAATGACCGAGGCAGAGTCCTTATTTGTTATATTATATAAGGAATTGCTAGACTATATATGATTAAAATAATGATTCAAAACAATATATACACATAATCTCTAATCAAGAATTCAACAATTAATTGCTTCTTTTTTGTAAAAAGTATGTCTAATTTTTTTTAATATTTAACAAAATAACAAAAGATTTTTTTTTCAAAAATACTGAAATCAGGACAAATACCACACCGAGTCATTATCTTCCGTCAGTGGTCATTATCGGAAAATAATGACTCGCGCGTCAGCCAATCAGAATCGAAGTTACATCCTAGTTATATAATATTAGAATATATCATAATTAGTGACCTGAGATGTTATGCTAGTACATGTATCAGTCAGCCGCGATACCCGTTGCAAGACCAGATTGTGAAATTTTGAAAAACACATAGACAGGAAATTGTAATTATGATTATCCATATTTGTAATTTGTTATGATTAGATATATAGTTTAAGTGAAAATATGCAATCAAATGGTTGCAGGAGAATGTTTGTACAGAATACGAGACTTAGATTAAACGGTATCATGTAACAGGTACATTTTGTACAATGCACATATATTTGTTTAATCTGAAATGAGTAACGTTGTAAGGTAACATTTTGTTTGTATAAATATATTATCTCTTGAAATATTTAAAACTTATACTTAAAGGATGCGACCATAAAGGGGAATGTCTCGATAAAGATCAACGTGTGACAGAGAATTGTGTAACTTCGAAATGTTGTATTGAAAATAACGTGGGTATAATGAAAGTGACGAACAGAGGTAAACCAATATATGCTGTTAGATCACATTGAATCATAATAATTAATATAGTTCTTTTTCTAATACATGTGTACATCTTCGTTGGAATTCTGTTATTAATTTAAAAAATTTTACACTTAAACATAGAACCAAGACAGAAAACCTAAAACTTAACTGCACAATTTTGATAAATCCAACCTTGAGAATGGCTTTTATGTTATGTTGTGAGCAAATTGAATGTATTTGTTTACCAATCTTTTTTATGCCCCCGTAAAAGATTATTCGGGGGCATATAGTTTTTGTCCTGTCCGTTTGTTTGTTTATCTGTCTGTCTGTCTGTTTGTCCGCAAAAACTTTATCCTTGGCCATAACGTTTGAATGGTAAGGGATAGGGCTTTGATATTTCACATGTGTATTCCTTGTGACAAGACCTTTCCATGGAATCCAAAATATTTGACCTTCTACAATTTTTACGGACAAAGATGCCGACGGGGGTATTCGTGTTTCACAAACACATGTTGTTTATTGTTTCATAAGAATGTAGCTTCAACAATCAGTGCTATGGGGCCAATCAAACGTGGAAAGATGGATGTAACGACATGAAGTGTAGTGTAACGGGATCCTCGGCAAAGGCTGTAGTAGAACAAAGAGGTAATGTATACCAGTAGTTATTGGATTCTACAAAAGAATGATGTTAAGAGTAGCCTTTATTATATTGAAAAAAAAAGCAAAGATTTAAGTTGTTGCAACGACATTGAAAAGTTCTTTCTATATGGGTTTTTAGCTCACCTGAGCCAAAGGCTCTAGTGAGCTATTGTCATAGCGATCCGTCCGGCGTCCGTCGTCCGTCGTGTGTCGTGTGTCGTGTGTCGTGTGTCGTCTGTCGTGTGTCGTCTGTCTGTCGTAAACTTTTCACATTTTCGACTTCTTCTCAAGAATGGCTAAAGGGATTTTGATGAAACTTGGTAGGTATAAAGTACTAATGGTCCCCTACAAGTGTTGTTGTTTTTCGTCCGGATCCCTCAACAGGTGGCGCCACCACAGGCAAAAGTAGGTCACAGGGGGTACCCTCCTTTGACAAACTTCTTCTTCAGAACGGAAGCACGTATCGACAAACCGAAAGCATCAGGATGATCTAGAGAGATGTCTTAAGAAGTGTTGTTATTTTTGGTTCCACTCCGAACTCAAATTTTTGACGCTTTTTTGACGTCTCTTCGGACTTAGTCAGAAATGCTAATTTTTGCACTATTTCTTTAAATAACTCAATAAGTGTATGATTTTACACACTCATTTACTGCATATTTATCATATCTAACTTAATCATTGCTTTGATATGAATTTTATGCTTAAATTTTATTTTTTTGATTTTTTATGAATTTTTTTCTTATGTAAAAAGGAAGGGGGGGGGGTGATTTTCATACATTTTCTGCTTCTTTTCTATAACCACTCTTCAGATTGTCATGACATTTTGTAGATATGAGGTACTCATGCATGGTACCCTTCAAGTGAAAGAATTTTGTCAAGATATCCACTTTTGGATTTTTAAGGAATATTTTTTAAGATTGTACATAGGTATAGTGTATGTTTTCCATGCCCAATGGACCCATGGGGAGTGGCTTCAAACCCCGGCGGGACCCCAACAAAATTTTTTCCCTTTTTAGCTCACCTGAGCCAAAGGCTCTAGTGAGCTATTGTCATAGCGATCCGTCCGGCGTCCGTCGTCCGTCGTCTGTCGTGTGTCGTGTGTCGTGTGTCGTCTGTCGTCTGTCTGTCGTAAACTTTTCACATTTTCGACTTCTTCTCAAGAATGGCTAAAGGGATTTTGATGAAACTTGGTAGGTATAAAGTACTAATGGTCCCCTACAAGTGTTGTTGTTTTTCGTCCGGATCCCTCAACAGGTGGCGCCACCACAGGCAAAAGTAGGTCACAGGGGGTACCCTCCTTTGACAAACTTCTTCTTCAGAACGGAAGCACGTATCGACAAACCGAAAGCATCAGGATGATCTAGAGAGATGTCTTAAGATGTGTTGTTATTTTTGGTTCCACTCCGAACTCAAATTTTTGACGCTTTTTTGACGTCTCTTCTGACTTAGTCAGAAATGCTAATTTTTGCACTATTTCTTTAAATAACTCAATAAGTGTATGATTTTACACACTCATTTACTGCATATTTATCATATCTAACTTAATCATTGCTTTGATATGAATTTTATGCTTAAATTTTATTTTTTTGATTTTTTATGAATTTTTTTCTTATGTAAAAAGGAAGGGGGGGGGGGGGAGGGGTGATTTTCATAAATTTTCTGCTTCTTTTCTATAACCACTCTTCAGATTGTCATGACATTTTGTAGATATGAGGTACTCATGCATGGTACCTTTCAAGTGAAAGAATTTTGTCAAGATATCCACTTTTGGATTTTTAAGGAATATTTTTTAAGATTGTACATAGGTATAGTGTATGTTTTCCATGCCCAATGGACCCATGGGGAGTGGCTTCAAACCCCGGCGGGACCCCAACAAAATTTTTTTCCCTTTTTAGCTCACCTGAGCCAAAGGCTCTAGTGAGCTATTGTCATAGCGATCCGTCCGGCGTCCGTCGTCCGTCGTCTGTCGTGTGTCGTGTGTCGTGTGTCGTCTGTCGTGTGTCGTCTGTCTGTCGTAAACTTTTCACATTTTCGACTTCTTCTCAAGAATGGCTAAAGGGATTTTGATGAAACTTGGTAGGTATAAAGTACTAATGGTCCCCTACAAGTGTTGTTGTTTTTCGTCCGGATCCCTCAACAGGTGGCGCCACCACAGGCAAAAGTAGGTCACAGGGGGTACCCTCCTTTGACAAACTTCTTCTTCAGAACGGAAGCACGTATCGACAAACCGAAAGCATCAGGATGATCTAGAGAGATGTCTTAAGAAGTGTTGTTATTTTTGGTTCCACTCCGAACTCAAATTTTTGACGCTTTTTTGACGTCTCTTCGGACTTAGTCAGAAATGCTAATTTTTGCACTATTTCTTTAAATAACTCAATAAGTGTATGATTTTACACACTCATTTACTGCATATTTATCATATCTAACTTAATCATTGCTTTGATATGAATTTTATGCTTAAATTTTATTTTTTTGATTTTTTATGAATTTTTTTCTTATGTAAAAAGGAAGGGGGGGGGGGTGATTTTCATACATTTTCTGCTTCTTTTCTATAACCACTCTTCAGATTGTCATGACATTTTGTAGATATGAGGTACTCATGCATGGTACCCTTCAAGTGAAAGAATTTTGTCAAGATATCCACTTTTGGATTTTTAAGGAATATTTTTTAAGATTGTACATAGGTATAGTGTATGTTTTCCATGCCCAATGGACCCATGGGGAGTGGCTTCAAACCCCGGCGGGACCCCAACAAAATTTTTTTCCCTTTTTAGCTCACCTGAGCCAAAGGCTCTAGTGAGCTATTGTCATAGCGATCCGTCCGGCGTCCGTCGTCCGTCGTGTGTCGTGTGTCGTGTGTCGTGTGTCGTCTGTCGTGTGTCGTCTGTCTGTCGTAAACTTTTCACATTTTCGACTTCTTCTCAAGAATGGCTAAAGGGATTTTGATGAAACTTGGTAGGTATAAAGTACTAATGGTCCCCTACAAGTGTTGTTGTTTTTCGTCCGGATCCCTCAACAGGTGGCGCCACCACAGGCAAAAGTAGGTCACAGGGGGTACCCTCCTTTGACAAACTTCTTCTTCAGAACGGAAGCACGTATCGACAAACCGAAAGCATCAGGATGATCTAGAGAGATGTCTTAAGAAGTGTTGTTATTTTTGGTTCCACTCCGAACTCAAATTTTTGACGCTTTTTTGACGTCTCTTCGGACTTAGTCAGAAATGCTAATTTTTGCACTATTTCTTTAAATAACTCAATAAGTGTATGATTTTACACACTCATTTACTGCATATTTATCATATCTAACTTAATCATTGCTTTGATATGAATTTTATGCTTAAATTTTATTTTTTTGATTTTTTATGAATTTTTTTCTTATGTAAAAAGGAAGGGGGGGGGGGGTGATTTTCATACATTTTCTGCTTCTTTTCTATAACCACTCTTCAGATTGTCATGACATTTTGTAGATATGAGGTACTCATGCATGGTACCCTTCAAGTGAAAGAATTTTGTCAAGATATCCACTTTTGGATTTTTAAGGAATATTTTTTAAGATTGTACATAGGTATAGTGTATGTTTTCCATGCCCAATGGACCCATGGGGAGTGGCTTCAAACCCCGGCGGGACCCCAACAAAATTTTTTTCCCTTTTTAGCTCACCTGAGCCAAAGGCTCTAGTGAGCTATTGTCATAGCGATCCGTCCGGCGTCCGTCGTCCGTCGTGTATCGTGTGTCGTGTGTCGTCTGTCGTCTGTCGTGTGTCGTCTGTCTGTCGTAAACTTTTCACATTTTCGACTTCTTCTCAAGAATGGCTAAAGGGATTTTGATGAAACTTGGTAGGTATAAAGTACTAATGGTCCCCTACAAGTGTTGTTGTTTTTCGTCCGGATCCCTCAACAGGTGGCGCCACCACAGGCAAAAGTAGGTCACAGGGGGTACCCTCCTTTGACAAACTTCTTCTTCAGAACGGAAGCACGTATCGACAAACCGAAAGCATCAGGATGATCTAGAGAGATGTCTTAAGAAGTGTTGTTATTTTTGGTTCCACTCCGAACTCAAATTTTTGACGCTTTTTTGACGTCTCTTCGGACTTAGTCAGAAATGCTAATTTTTGCACTATTTCTTTAAATAACTCAATAAGTGTATGATTTTACACACTCATTTACTGCATATTTATCATATCTAACTTAATCATTGCTTTGATATGAATTTTATGCTTAAATTTTATTTTTTTGATTTTTTATGAATTTTTTTCTTATGTAAAAAGGAAGGGGGGGGGGGTGATTTTCATACATTTTCTGCTTCTTTTCTATAACCACTCTTCAGATTGTCATGACATTTTGTAGATATGAGGTACTCA
The DNA here is from genome assembly GCA_033119305.1 of Pinctada imbricata. Lineage (NCBI taxonomy): Eukaryota > Metazoa > Mollusca > Bivalvia > Pterioida > Pteriidae > Pinctada > Pinctada imbricata. Next base: position 49,195,329 of record VSWD01000012.1, on the reverse strand, counting down.
TGCATGGTACCCTTCAAGTGAAAGAATTTTGTCAAGATATCCACTTTTGGATTTTTAAGGAATATTTTTTAAGATTGTACATAGGTATAGTGTATGTTTTCCATGCCCAATGGACCCATGGGGAGTGGCTTCAAACCCCGGCGGGACCCCAACAAAATTTTTTTCCCTTTTTAGCTCACCTGAGCCAAAGGCTCTAGTGAGCTATTGTCATAGCGATCCGTCCGGCGTCCGTCGTCCGTCGTCTGTCGTGTGTCGTGTGTCGTCTGTCGTCTGTCGTGTGTCGTCTGTCTGTCGTAAACTTTTCACATTTTCGACTTCTTCTCAAGAATGGCTAAAGGGATTTTGATGAAACTTGGTAGGTATAAAGTACTAATGGTCCCCTACAAGTGTTGTTGTTTTTCGTCCGGATCCCTCAACAGGTGGCGCCACCACAGGCAAAAGTAGGTCACAGGGGGTACCCTCCTTTGACAAACTTCTTCTTCAGAACGGAAGCACGTATCGACAAACCGAAAGCATCAGGATGATCTAGAGAGATGTCTTAAGAAGTGTTGTTATTTTTGGTTCCACTCCGAACTCAAATTTTTGACGCTTTTTTGACGTCTCTTCGGACTTAGTCAGAAATGCTAATTTTTGCACTATTTCTTTAAATAACTCAATAAGTGTATGATTTTACACACTCATTTACTGCATATTTATCATATCTAACTTAATCATTGCTTTGATATGAATTTTATGCTTAAATTTTATTTTTTTGATTTTTTATGAATTTTTTTCTTATGTAAAAAGGAAGGGGGGGGGGGTGATTTTCATACATTTTCTGCTTCTTTTCTATAACCACTCTTCAGATTGTCATGACATTTTGTAGATATGAGGTACTCATGCATGGTACCCTTCAAGTGAAAGAATTTTGTCAAGATATCCACTTTTGGATTTTTAAGGAATATTTTTTAAGATTGTACATAGGTATAGTGTATGTTTTCCATGCCCAATGGACCCATGGGGAGTGGCTTCAAACCCCGGCGGGACCCCAACAAAATTTTTTTCCCTTTTTAGCTCACCTGAGCCAAAGGCTCTAGTGAGCTATTGTCATAGCGATCCGTCCGGCGTCCGTCGTCCGTCGTCTGTCGTGTGTCGTGTGTCGTGTGTCGTCTGTCGTGTGTCGTCTGTCTGTCGTAAACTTTTCACATTTTCGACTTCTTCTCAAGAATGGCTAAAGGGATTTTGATGAAACTTGGTAGGTATAAAGTACTAATGGTCCCCTACAAGTGTTGTTGTTTTTCGTCCGGATCCCTCAACAGGTGGCGCCACCACAGGCAAAAGTAGGTCACAGGGGGTACCCTCCTTTGACAAACTTCTTCTTCAGAACGGAAGCACGTATCGACAAACCGAAAGCATCAGGATGATCTAGAGAGATGTCTTAAGAAGTGTTGTTATTTTTGGTTCCACTCCGAACTCAAATTTTTGACGCTTTTTTGACGTCTCTTCGGACTTAGTCAGAAATGCTAATTTTTGCACTATTTCTTTAAATAACTCAATAAGTGTATGATTTTACACACTCATTTACTGCATATTTATCATATCTAACTTAATCATTGCTTTGATATGAATTTTATGCTTAAATTTTATTTTTTTGATTTTTTATGAATTTTTTTCTTATGTAAAAAGGAAGGGGGGGGGGGTGATTTTCATACATTTTCTGCTTCTTTTCTATAACCACTCTTCAGATTGTCATGACATTTTGTAGATATGAGGTACTCATGCATGGTACCCTTCAAGTGAAAGAATTTTGTCAAGATATCCACTTTTGGATTTTTAAGGAATATTTTTTAAGATTGTACATAGGTATAGTGTATGTTTTCCATGCCCAATGGACCCATGGGGAGTGGCTTCAAACCCCGGCGGGACCCCAACAAATTTTTTTCCCTTTTTAGCTCACCTGAGCCAAAGGCTCTAGTGAGCTATTGTCATAGCGATCCGTCCGGCGTCCGTCGTCCGTCGTCTGTCGTGTGTCGTGTGTCGTGTGTCGTCTGTCGTGTGTCGTCTGTCTGTCGTAAACTTTTCACATTTTCGACTTCTTCTCAAGAATGGCTAAAGGGATTTTGATGAAACTTGGTAGGTATAAAGTACTAATGGTCCCCTACAAGTGTTGTTGTTTTTCGTCCGGATCCCTCAACAGGTGGCGCCACCACAGGCAAAAGTAGGTCACAGGGGGTACCCTCCTTTGACAAACTTCTTCTTCAGAACGGAAGCACGTATCGACAAACCGAAAGCATCAGGATGATCTAGAGAGATGTCTTAAGAAGTGTTGTTATTTTTGGTTCCACTCCGAACTCAAATTTTTGACGCTTTTTTGACGTCTCTTCGGACTTAGTCAGAAATGCTAATTTTTGCACTATTTCTTTAAATAACTCAATAAGTGTATGATTTTACACACTCATTTACTGCATATTTATCATATCTAACTTAATCATTGCTTTGATATGAATTTTATGCTTAAATTTTATTTTTTTGATTTTTTATGAATTTTTTTCTTATGTAAAAAGGAAGGGGGGGGGGGTGATTTTCATACATTTTCTGCTTCTTTTCTATAACCACTCTTCAGATTGTCATGACATTTTGTAGATATGAGGTACTCATGCATGGTACCCTTCAAGTGAAAGAATTTTGTCAAGATATCCACTTTTGGATTTTTAAGGAATATTTTTTAAGATTGTACATAGGTATAGTGTATGTTTTCCATGCCCAATGGACCCATGGGGAGTGGCTTCAAACCCCGGCGGGACCCCAACAAAATTTTTTTCCCTTTTTAGCTCACCTGAGCCAAAGGCTCTAGTGAGCTATTGTCATAGCGATCCGTCCGGCGTCCGTCGTCCGTCGTCTGTCGTGTGTCGTGTGTCGTGTGTCGTCTGTCGTGTGTCGTCTGTCTGTCGTAAACTTTTCACATTTTCGACTTCTTCTCAAGAATGGCTAAAGGGATTTTGATGAAACTTGGTAGGTATAAAGTACTAATGGTCCCCTACAAGTGTTGTTGTTTTTCGTCCGGATCCCTCAACAGGTGGCGCCACCACAGGCAAAAGTAGGTCACAGGGGGTACCCTCCTTTGACAAACTTCTTCTTCAGAACGGAAGCACGTATCGACAAACCGAAAGCATCAGGATGATCTAGAGAGATGTCTTAAGAAGTGTTGTTATTTTTGGTTCCACTCCGAACTCAAATTTTTGACGCTTTTTTGACGTCTCTTCGGACTTAGTCAGAAATGCTAATTTTTGCACTATTTCTTTAAATAACTCAATAAGTGTATGATTTTACACACTCATTTACTGCATATTTATCATATCTAACTTAATCATTGCTTTGATATGAATTTTATGCTTAAATTTTATTTTTTTGATTTTTTATGAATTTTTTTCTTATGTAAAAAGGAAGGGGGGGGGGGTGATTTTCATACATTTTCTGCTTCTTTTCTATAACCACTCTTCAGATTGTCATGACATTTTGTAGATATGAGGTACTCATGCATGGTACCCTTCAAGTGAAAGAATTTTGTCAAGATATCCACTTTTGGATTTTTAAGGAATATTTTTTAAGATTGTACATAGGTATAGTGTATGTTTTCCATGCCCAATGGACCCATGGGGAGTGGCTTCAAACCCCGGCGGGACCCCAACAAAATTTTTTTCCCTTTTTAGCTCACCTGAGCCAAAGGCTCTAGTGAGCTATTGTCATAGCGATCCGTCCGGCGTCCGTCGTCCGTCGTCTGTCGTGTGTCGTGTGTCGTGTGTCGTCTGTCGTGTGTCGTCTGTCTGTCGTAAACTTTTCACATTTTCGACTTCTTCTCAAGAATGGCTAAAGGGATTTTGATGAAACTTGGTAGGTATAAAGTACTAATGGTCCCCTACAAGTGTTGTTGTTTTTCGTCCGGATCCCTCAACAGGTGGCGCCACCACAGGCAAAAGTAGGTCACAGGGGGTACCCTCCTTTGACAAACTTCTTCTTCAGAACGGAAGCACGTATCGACAAACCGAAAGCATCAGGATGATCTAGAGAGATGTCTTAAGAAGTGTTGTTATTTTTGGTTCCACTCCGAACTCAAATTTTTGACGCTTTTTTGACGTCTCTTCGGACTTAGTCAGAAATGCTAATTTTTGCACTATTTCTTTAAATAACTCAATAAGTGTATGATTTTACACACTCATTTACAGCATATTTATCATATCTAACTTAATCATTGCTTTGATATGAATTTTATGCTTAAATTTTATTTTTTTGATTTTTTATGAATTTTTTTCTTATGCAAAAAGGAAGGGGGGGGGGTGATTTTCATACATTTTCTGCTTCTTTTCTATAACCACTCTTCAGATTGTCATGACATTTTGTAGATATGAGGTACTCATGCATGGTACCCTTCAAGTGAAAGAATTTTGTCAAGATATCCACTTTTGGATTTTTAAGGAATATTTTTTAAGATTGTACATAGGTATAGTGTATGTTTTCCATGCCCAATGGACCCATGGGGAGTGGCTTCAAACCCCGGCGGGACCCCAACAAAATTTTTTTCCCTTTTTAGCTCACCTGAGCCAAAGGCTCTAGTGAGCTATTGTCATAGCGATCCGTTCGTCGTCCGTCGTCCGTCGTGTGTCGTGTGTCGTCTGTCGTGTGTCGTCTGTCTGTCGTAAACTTTTCACATTTTCGACTTCTTCTCAAGAATGGCTAAAGGGATTTTGATGAAACTTGGTAGGTATAAAGTACTAATGGTCCCCTACAAGTGTTGTTGTTTTTCGTCCGGATCCCTCAACAGGTGGCGCCACCACAGGCAAAAGTAGGTCACAGGGGGTACCCTCCTTTGACAAACTTCTTCTTCAGAACGGAAGCACGTATCGACAAACCGAAAGCATCAGGATGATCTAGAGAGATGTCTTAAGAAGTGTTGTTATTTTTGGTTCCACTCCGAACTCAAATTTTTGACGCTTTTTTGACGTCTCTTCGGACTTAGTCAGAAATGCTAATTTTTGCACTATTTCTTTAAATAACTCAATAAGTGTATGATTTTACACACTCATTTACTGCATATTTATCATATCTAACTTACTTTTTTTCTTAGATTGTCATGAAACTTGGTAGGTATGAGGTACTCATGGTTCCCTAGAAGTGAAAGAATTTTGTCAAGATATCCTCATTTGGATTTTTACGGAAAAACATTCATAGATACAATGTAGGTTTTCCATACCCAAGAGTAGTGGTTCAAACCCCGGCAGGACCCCACTTTTGCAGTTTTTTTCTCCTTTTTTTATATTTTTCATGATTTTTTAAACAGGCAAGCTAGTTTGGCTTTGTGTACTTATTTTCGTACGTCGAAATAACTCAGGCACACATGCAATCAAATATATACTCTGAATTTATTTTTGAGATGTTGACTTTTTCCATACATGCATATTATATAACAATTTCCCTATATAATGATTATTTTCTCCGCTTTATTTTTGTATCTATGGTAAACAAAGTCGCCATATATCTTGTGTTACAGATTTGATTGATTAATTCCTCCACGCCCATTTGATAGTCACGGTGGGTAATCTCGCAACGCAGAACACTAGGTTTATCTAAAATTTCGTGTATTACAAATTATTTTTCACAAAAAGGGGAATGTGATGCAGTGTAAGGATGCCTTAGATACGAGTTTTATCGAAAGTAAGAGAGGTAATATCCTTTTATAAAGCCGAAAAACTATCGGCATGATTGGTGTAGATGAAAGTGAAAGTAGAACGCCGATCGTGTTTGTGCATTATAAAAAGCTATAATATCCATCTTATTTTGGATACAACTCATAGTTAGGGCGTTGTTACACTGCATCACATTTCCCTTTTTGTAATAAATTATCTATTTTGCGCAAAAATATTGAAAAATAAATTGTTCTGCGTTGCGAGATTAACCACCGTGTTAGTACTGTACACGTGATACATTTCAGGAGATTAATAGATGATCTATCGTGCAAACAAAATAGTACTGCCGGTATTTAATAGATTTTATTTAATGTGCATATACTGGGAACACTTTCATGCTTGTTATTATTCATGTACTTGGAACAATTCCATACTTGTCATCATTTATAAACTTAGCTCGAATTTCCTTTGTCTTAGACTCTCTTAGATGAATTGTATACGGACTGAGTTCATGAAGAAACATCTAATGAGTAATCCCTTCCCGAGTATTTTCAGAATGTATAGGACATTTGATATATCTGAAATTCTTGAAAACAAATGAGTAATTTCTTCCGGAGGATTTTGAGAATGTATAGGACATTTGATATATCTGAAATTCTTGAAAACAAATAATTCAGTTCAGAGTTCTTGAAATCTTTCAATGAAATGTTGGACCACAGGAAGCTGTTGTTTTAAAAGAGGAAATAAATTATGATTCACAACCTTAAGCCACTGTGTTCGACATCTTGTATGTATACAACATTTCTAAAGACGAACACAAGAGGCTTTGAAGGTCGTGAATAATAAAAGTTTTTTTTAAACATTTTCTCTCATAAAACGACAGGTTCCTGTGGTCAGACATTTGGGAATTTTTATCTGTCCAAATAATAGATAGAACATGAGTTTTTATCGGACCAAATGATTTTTTATCAGCAAATCCGATGCAGCTGATACTTTTCATGAACTCTGTCAGCTAATAATTTGTCCATGTAACAGTCCTATCATGAGGCGAAACATAGTTAACAGTAAATAACGATGTGGTAGGTCTGCTAGTTGGACAAGCTTTACAGTATCATGGGCCTATTAATTTGTTTCCCTAAAAGCAGCATACACCAGAGTATTAAGTTTATTTCATTGTTTTATTCTTTTTGTCTGTTTCTTCATCACTTGCTGCACATTAATGTGGAATTTTACAAAATGATTTTTTTGATGTTGAATAATTGAACTATACACTAGCTGGGCATATGACTTTGGATCACATTATCCGTCTATTCAAATCAGTAAAAAAGATAATGTTTTGAAATGTTACTATTTCTTCTTGTTTGTACTTTTAAAGGCTGTAAAAAAAATCTTGTCTGCATCCGGCAAAAATCTTTTTAGAAAGAATGTAGGCTCAAATCGTAATACTGGCACTATCAATTTTACGTCTTATTCAATGTCAGTATGTCAATTAGAGCACCCATGGGTATCAGGTGAGCGTTGTGCCCTCCTGGGGCTCTTGTTTCATAAATGTTCGAAAAATACAAGAATGAAATAAATCAGGTAGAATTTACACTGATCAGAGCGAACATTAAAAACACAAGGACACCATTTCAGATCTCAATACCAAAACTGTTAACTTAGAGATTCAGTGGAGGGTATATGATACAAAAGATAAAGGATTCAAGAAAAGAATCTGCTCTGGTTTAATGGTGATATCCCCATACCTTCCTCATGTGGTATTTACATATCTCAACTCAGTCGGTCCGCTAGAGCATGTACTTATGATTTGAATTTTTATCGTAGCAAAGGACTAGGTGCGCTAACCACTCATATCAGCCCTATCATTTCGACTAAAATGATTTAACGTGGGTCCTGTAGTATCATATCCCACCCATCCTGCTTCGTTTTTCGGTACATTTTGGACATAATAATTTTCACACTCTTTGGCCATATGACATTATTCAGATTCAGGATCACTAACGAGGGTTTACTAGTTGAAACGTGCATGTCTGGTCCATGCTGCATTTTTTTCTGTTCATAAACGATGCTATTTAATTTGTTAAGATGTTTAACATTTGATAAACGAATTATCACTTTTTGTAATGTTGAATGAATCCCTTTAAAAATTACTAGGAAACCTAAACGTTCAGGGTTTTCGCTTTCAAAAACTAGTTAAGAATTTCTTGGAATCTACGAAAAGTGATCTAAGCTCCTTTTAATATCCGGACTTATATATGCTACAGAGTTCTATTGATAAATTTAAAACCTGTCTTTTGTGGTGAAATAAACAAAAGCAAAAACAAAAAGAGAAGAACCAAACGTAGGCAGAACTCTCATCACTAATGCGTCAGAATCAGCAAATGCCTTTTTATCCCATTGATACATTCCTTGTGTCAACCCTCCCCCGAAATACTTTTGACATGGTACTTAACAAGCAGCAGCTTTGTACCAGCGTATTCTTAAGAAGTCATCTCTGTCGGACCGTGCCGAAGGGACTCCATGAAGGGTCTTACCGAAACCTTGTTTAAAAAGAACAGGGCCTCAATCACATATCCTCTCTTGGCGTCGACCGGACTCCTTAGGTATTTGCATGCATGAGGTCGTTGTATATATCAATTTTCACATTCCTTTGAATATTACTTAGGCCTGTCACATTTTGTTTTTTAGTCTGATGGATTTATTTCTTATTAGTGTTACTTGTCCCTATAACTTTTTCCTAATGTGGCTGTCTACTCATTTTTATTTGTACTGTTGTATTTTTCTCTTGGTACTGAAACCTAGTATTATATAAGATGCCCTCCCTTTTTATAATACCATGATATCTACTAAAAAGCATGTAGAAAAGCTAAACTTAGATAAAAAATCATATAAATTCTTGAGGAATACAAATTATAGATAGGGAGGATACACATGTAATAGAGATCGGCGTTGCAAGAAGAGCATAGCATTGAAAATTACTTAACACCAACGAAACACAAAAAAAAAAAAAACGGTATCAGAAATCATGATAAGAAAACTAATTTTAGATATTCTGACTTTATTCAAGTTTCCTGTTGGAATAAGAACTGTTTGTTGGCATTCAAATTGGTATGAGTAAATTGATACAAATGTATAGAAAATTACACGATTCGTTTTTGAACAAAGCAATAGAACTTTTTATAATTTTACCTTCTAGAGGATTTTGGAGTAGATGATTGCGAACAGTTACGAACCCCTGAATGAACTAAATTCATAAGAGTTTTTTTTTTAATGTTTGAGGTCCTGTTCACCTATGTCGATACCATCCTATAACGTAACCTTCTGGTTTACTTTTAGTTATACCTGTCCCCTCTGAATGTCAGTTGGACTCCTCGGGTGATTACATGCATGAGTTCGCTACAGCTGGTGGAGCACGGACTGTATTACGCACGCCCTCTTTTTATATCCATTTATACATTCATCTGTGTTGCTGGGGCCTCTACGTTTTGCGGTCTTGTTTGTCTGAGATCATCTTACAGTGAGGAGGTTATTTTACACCACAATTGTACGTTCTTCGAGACCTCTGGGTAATTGGAGAAGTGACGTGCGCACGTAATCCAGGATAACCACACCATTTGCTACTCGCGTGGCAAATGGCCGTCCAAAGTCGGCACCGGTTGCCAATTGGTCTCCTCGGTTTATGTGTAGTCTTTTGTGTTTGATGTTTACATGTCGTATGTCTCTTTTTCGTCTCATACTATGCTCGTCTTCTGTATTTTTGCATCGGGTGTTTTGGTGTTTTGCTGTTGATGCTGCAACGGGGTCTTGTTGGAGATCCCCTCCCTTCTTTTATATGTACCATATTGAATTTGTGTGGTGACTAATTAATTCTTTTGAGTGGAACCACCTTTAACTATTTCTATACGCTTTTTCTTTCGGGATGTTATTCATATATTTTGTGTTGTCCTTATGTTTCAGTTATGTGACATTGTTGTTTCCATCGTATCAATCTGTTTCCTGCTTTTAAGTCATGATTGTTACATCATATTACCTTTGAATTCAATGTAACGTGGATCCTATTTTAATTATGAAAACTGAGAGTCCTTTGGAACTCTCCCGCAATATGTTAAACTTCGACAAGAGGATAAATCCTGAGTGAAAACGTATTTCTGAATGTTAAAAGGGTTATAATAACAAAGACACTATTAACAGGAAGCAGTAAATTTTCAAGCCTCTACAATGCATATAGGATGCTGATCTTCGTCATTATTACTCAGCTTCACGATGTAACGTAGTCGTTAAATGTCGATATTTAAATCGTATACAAAACCAGACCGAGGCATATATATGGTGTAATGTTTCCTGATTTGACAGATTTGTTTTATACGTACAGGTTGTGACCATAACGGACAATGTGTCGATGAACATACAAGTGTTACTGAGAACTGTGTAACTAAAGCATGTTCGATTGAAGGAGATGTACCTAAAATGACAGTAACTAAGAGAGGTAAAGCAATCTATGTTGTTTCTTTTTCTTCTTTTTTTAAATAAATCATCTAGTAGAAAAATTGTTTTCCAACTCCAAAAAAAGTTCAACTAGAAATGTTGAGATTAAAAATGATGTAGGTCTTAGGTTTTCTACATGTATATGAGGTAGTTTTTAAAATCGACATTGCAACGAGTTAAGAATTGATCTTAATCTACGGCGTCGAAGAAGGACTGGGTCTTTTATGAAACGTATATTGTTGAGGATGATACCCTGCCCGAAAGCGACTAACGTTCTGTGTTTCCTATACGCAAGATAACTTAATGTGTTGCTGATGTAGAAATTGCTTTCAGATCGAATTTGTTTACATTTTACTATATTATTCATTTAAATATATTTACAAGTGAATAGTGTAAGTATCAGAATACAAATGATGATATTGGTAACATTGTTGTCTGGGAACAACTCGTCATCTCTTTCGTTATCTTCGTGATCTTCGCCGTCGCACTTTGATTAATAATGTTATCAACATGGAATATCATATATCAACATATATTGTCACTATAATTTTGGTTTTATGGATTATGTTCGTATCAAATGAAAGCGACACCATGTAGCATCACATAAATGTTAGATAATAGATAAGTGACTAGACTTGCATGTTTTACGTCATTTTGTATTGTTTTCGTAAACCTCTTATTTTATACCTCTTGTAGCAATATATCTCACCTATCCTGCTACGTCTTTCGGTACATTTTTGTACATAATAACTTTCACACTCTTTGGTCATATTACATTGTTTAGATTGATGATCACTGACGAGGGTTAAGTACCGGAAATGTGCATGTCTGGTCCATGCTGAAAATTTATCTGTTTTTAAATGATGCAATTGAATTTGAAGACGTTTAACATTCGGTTGATTTTGAATAAAAAAATATCTAAATGTAAAAGAACTATAGTTTTCTCTGTATTATCAACTCTCTTGACTCTTTCGTTGAACAGAGTTACTTTCCTCTCAGGGTTGTATATGACGAAAACCTTTTGCGACGTCATTAAATTCTAAGTAAATCAATGTTAAATTCAGGGAAAGTACTCTACAAAACTGATGTTTCTGTAGATGTATTGTCATTGTTTCATTTTTCTGCACGTCTCTTTTGATTGTTTTGTATGATGTTCTAGTAAAAATTGCTGTGTTTTTTTGCAGTTTGTAATTTTGTTGTGGGCTTGTTTCGCTTGATGAGTGCAGAGTGGTCATTCTGGAGATCCTTCCCTTTTCTTCTATGGAATTTTTTACGTCATAATGCTTTTACGTCATAAACCGTCCAAAATCAAACACAAGTAGACAATAAAAAAAAAAGATGGAATACTGTGACAGACAAAAAGCAGAAGTTCCAATTCAATTTACCTTTATTTTTTTTTGTAACTATACACTTTTCCTAACACCATCTTTTAGAATTGTTAATATTGTCTAAATATTCAATACATTTTTTCACCACTCATTTTTATTTCATAAGAATGTAGCGTCAATGATGTGTGTTATGGGCACGATCAAACGTGGGAAGATGGATGCAATGACATGAAATGCAATGTTGAAGGATCGTCAGCAGTGCCTGTAGTTGTAACACGAGGTAAGGACATGTCTTGCTTTTATTCAGTTTTGCTTTTTTTAAAATGAAAAATCTAAAATCCAGCTAGGAGGAAAAAACAATCATATATAACAAAGTTGCAAGTATGTACAACAAAGTCGAAATTTCGTACCACTGGACTATGCCGAAGAAATCTGACAGAAACGTTTTTTTTTTTTTTTGATAAATTACGATATTTCCGTAAAAAAATGATGGATTGTGTGATGTCTTGAATCATTGTAGTGCTTTTACATTTTTATTTCGAATACACATAAAAAAACACACATTCTATTTTCAAAGGATTAAATTTTGTTTTGTTTTCTAATATTTGGCACAAAGCCTACCATCATAAGGGCGCAAAACAGAAAATAATAACGGAATTGCCTATATAAAATAAAAGAAGTGTACAAGTAATGAGACTCGACAACGAAATGGTGTGATCAAAAGCCAGTATTTGGACGCTTTGGACAATCGAAAAGAGGTCAAACATAATTGAAGGGTCAGATGTCTGTAGAGACGGAAATATTTGATGTATTTGCGTTTGTCTTTTAACATCAATTTTAAAATAATTTTGAAGAATCAATATCTTTTATACATGAGTTAAAGAAGATCCTGACGATAATCTCAACAGCACTCACAATAGAGCACCAAATTGAGCATCGACGGACCCCTAGAATCTACGAAAAGTGATCTAAGCTCCTTTAATATCCGGACTTATATATGCCACAGAGTTCTATTGGTAAATTAAAAACCTGTCTTTTGTGGTGAAATAAACAAAAGCAAAAACAAAAAGAGAAGAACCAAACGTAGGCAGAGCTCTCATCACTAATGCGTCAGAATCAACAATTGCCTTTTTATCCCATTGATACATTACTTGTGTCAACCCTCCCCCGAAATACTTTTGACATGGTACTTAACAAGCAGCAGCTTTGTACCAGCGTATTCTTAAGAAGTCATCTCTGTCGGACCGTGCCGAAGGGACTCCATGAAGGGTCTTACCGAAACCTTGTTTAAAAAGAACAGGGCCTCAATCACATATCCTCTCTTGGCGTCGACCGGACTCCTTAGGTATTTGCATGCATGAGGTCGTTGTAGATATCAATTTTCACATTCCTTTGAATATTACTTAGGCCTGTCACATTTTGTTTTTTAGTCTGATGGATTTATTTCTTATTAGTGTTACTTGTCCCTATAACTTTTTCCTAATGTGGCTGTCTACTCATTTTTATTTGTACTGTTGTATTTTTCTCTTGGTACTGAAACCTAGTATTATATAAGATGCCCTCCCTTTTTATAATACCATGATATCTACTAAAAAGCATGTAGAAAAGCTAAACTTAGATAAAAAATCATATAAATTCTTGAGGAATACAAATTATAGATAGGGAGGATACACATGTAATAGAGATCGGCGTTGCAAGAAGAGCATAGCATTGAAAATTACTTAACACCAACGAAACACAAAAAACAAAAACGGTATCAGAAATCATGATAAGAAAACTAATTAAAGATATTCTGACTTTATTCAAGTTTCCTGTTGGAATAAGAACTGTTTGTTGGCATTCAAATTAGTATGAGTAAATTGATACAAATGTATCGAAAATTACACGATTCGTTTTTGAACAAAGCAATAGAACTTTTTATAATTTTACCTTCTAGAGGATTTTGGAGTAGATGATTGCGAACAGTTACGAACCCCTGAATGAACTAAATTCATAAGAGTTTTTTTTAATGTTTGAGGTCCTGTTCACCTATGTCGATACCATCCTATAACGTAACCTTCTGGTTTACTTTTAGTTATACCTGTCCCCTCTGAATGTCAGTTGGACTCCTCGGGTGATTACATGCATGAGTTCGCTACAGCTGGTGGAGCACGGACTGTATTACGCACGCCCTCTTTTTATATCCATTTATACATTCATCTGTGTTGCTGGGGCCTCTACGTTTTGCGGTCTTGTTTGTCTGAGATCATCTTACAGTGAGGAGGTTATTTTACACCACAATTGTACGTTCTTCGAGACCTCTGGGTAATTGGAGAAGTGACGTGCGCACGTAATCCAGGATAACCACACCATTTGCTACTCGCGTGGCAAATGACCGTCCAAAGTCGGCACCGGTTGCCAATTGGTCTCCTCGGTTTATGTGTAGTCTTTTGTGTTTGATGTTTACATGTCGTATGTCTCTTTTTCGTCTCATACTATGCTCGTCTTCTGTATTTTTGCATCGGGTGTTTTGGTGTTTTGCTGTTGATGCTGCAACGGGGTCTTGTTGGAGATCCCCTCCCTTCTTTTATATGTACCATATTGAATTTGTGTGGTGACTAATTAATTCTTTTGAGTGGAACCACCTTTAACTATTTCTATACGCTTTTTCTTTCGGGATGTTATTCATATATTTTGTGTTGTCCTTATGTTTCAGTTATGTGACATTGTTGTTTCCATCGTATCAATCTGTTTCCTGCTTTTAAGTCATGATTGTTACATCATATTACCTTTGAATTCAATGTAACGTGGATCCCATTTTAATTATGAAAACTGAGAGTCCTTTGGAACTCTCCCGCAATATGTTAAACTTCGACAAGAGGATAAATCCTGAGTGAAAACGTATTTCTGAATGTTAAAAGGGTTATAATAACAAAGACACTATTAACAGGAAGCAGTGAATTTTCAAGCCTCTACAATGCATATAGGATGCTGATCTTCGTCATTATTACTCAGCTTCACGATGTAACGTAGTCGTTAAATGTCGATATTTAAATCGTATACAAAACCAGACCGAGGCATATATATGGTGTAATGTTTCCTGATTTGACAGATTTGTTTTATACGTATAGGTTGTGACCATAACGGACAATGTGTCGATGAACATACAAGTGTTACTGAGAACTGTGTAACTAAAGCATGTTCGATTGAAGGAGATGTACCTAAAATGACAGTAACTAAGAGAGGTAAAGCAATCTATGTTGTTTCTTTTTCTTCTTTTTTTTAAATAAATCATCTAGTAGAAAAATTGTTTTCCAACTCCAAAAAAAGTTCAACTAGAAATGTTGAGATTAAAAATGATGTAGGTGTTAGGTTTTCTACATGTATATGAGGTAGTTTTTAAAATCGACATTGCAACGAGTTAAGAATTGATCTTAATCTACGGCGTCGAAGAAGGACTGGGTCTTTTATGAAACGTATATTGTTGAGGATGATACCCTGCCCGAAAGCGACTAACGTTCTGTGTTTCCTATACGCAAGATAACTTAATGTGTTGCTGATGTAGAAATTGCTTTCAGATCGAATTTGTTTACATTTTACTATATTATTCATTTAAATATATTTACAAGTGAATAGTGTAAGTATCAGAATACAAATGATGATATTGGTAACATTGTTGTCTGGGAACAACTCGTCACCTCTTTCGTTATCTTCGTGGTCTTCGCCGTCGCACTTTGATTAATAATGTTATCAACATGGAATATCATATATCAACATATATTGTCACTATAATTTTGGTTTTATGGATTATGTTCGTATCAAATGAAAGCGACACCATGTAGCATCACATAAATGTTAAATAATAGATAAGTGACTAGACTTGCATGTTTTACGTCATTTTGTATTGTTTTCGTAAACCTCTTATTTTATACCTCTTGTAGCATCATATCTCACCTATCCTGCTACGTCTTTCGGTACATTTTTGGACATAATAACTTTCACACTCTTTGGTCATATTACATTGTTTAGATTGATGATCACTGACGAGGGTTAAGTACCGGAAATGTGCATGTCTGGTCCATGCTGAAAATTTATCTGTTTTTAAATGATGCAATTGAATTTGAAGACGTTTAACAATGGGTTGATTTTGAATAAAAAAATATCTAAATGTAAAAGAACTATAGTTTTCTCTGTATTATCAACTCTCTTGACTCTTTCGTTGAACAGAGTTACTTTCCTCTCAGGGTTGTATATGACGAAAACCTTTTGCGACGTCATTAAATTCTAAGTAAATCAATGTTAAATTCAGGGAAAGTACTCTACAAAACTGATGTTTCAGTAGATGTATTGTCATTGTTTCATTTTTCTGCACGTCTCTTTTGATTGTTTTGTATGATGTTCTAGTAAAAATTGCTGTGTTTTTTTGTTGTTTGTAATTTTGTTGTGGGCTTGTTTCGCTTGATGAGTGCAGAGTGGTCATTCTGGAGATCCTTCCCTTTTCTTCTATGGAATTTTTTACGTCATAATGCTTTTACGTCATAAACCGTCCAAAATCAAACACAAGTAGACAATAAAAAAAAAAAGATGGAATACTGTGACAGACAAAAAGCAGAAGTTCCAATTCAATTTACCTTTATTTTTTTTGTAACTATACACTTTTCCTAACACCATCTTTTAGAATTGTTAATATTGTCTAAATATTCAATACATTTTTTCACCACTCATTTTTATTTCATAAGAATGTAGCGTCAATGATGTGTGTTATGGGCACGATCAAACGTGGGAAGATGGATGCAATGACATGAAATGCAATGTTGAAGGATCGTCAGCAGTGCCTGTAGTTGTAACACGAGGTAAGGACATGTCTTGCTTTTATTCAGTTTTGCTTTTTTTAAAATGAAAAATCTAAAATCCAGCTAGGAGGAAAAAACAATCATATATAACAAAGTTGCAAGTATGTACAACAAAGTCGAAATTTCGTACCACTGGACTATGCCGAAGAAATCTGACAGAAACGTTTTTTTTTTTTTTTGATAAATTACGATATTTCCGTAAAAAAATGATGGATTGTGTGATGTCTTGAATCATTGTAGTGCTTTTACATTTTTATTTCGAATACACATAAAAAAACACACATTCTATTTTCAAAGGATTAAATTTTGTTTTGTTTTCTAATATTTGGCACAAAGCCTACCATCATAAGGGCGCAAAACAGAAAATAATAACGGAATTGCCTATATAAAATAAAAGAAGTGTACAAGTAATGAGACTCGACAACGAAATGGTGTGATCAAAAGCCAGTATTTGGACGCTTTGGACAATCGAAAAGAGGTCAAACATAATTGAAGGGTCAGATGTCTGTAGAGACGGAAATATTTGATGTATTTGCGTTTGTCTTTTAACATCAATTTTAAAATAATTTTGAAGAATCAATATCTTTTATACATGAGTTAAAGAAGATCCTGACGATAATCTCAACAGCACTCACAATAGAGCACCAAATTGAGCATCGACGGACCCCTAGAATCTACGAAAAGTGATCTAAGCTCCTTTAATATCCGGACTTATATATGCCACAGAGTTCTATTGGTAAATTAAAAACCTCTCTTTTGTGGTGAAATAAACAAAAGCAAAAACAAAAAGAGAAGAACCAAACGTAGGCAGAGCTCTCATCACTAATGCGTCAGAATCAACAATTGCCTTTTTATCCCATTGATACATTCCTTGTGTCAACCCTCCCCCGAAATACTTTTGACATGGTACTTAACAAGCAGCAGCTTTGTACCAGCGTATTCTTAAGAAGTCATCTCTGTCGGACCGTGCCGAAGGGACTCCATGAAGGGTCTTACCGAAACCTTGTTTAAAAAGAACAGGGCCTCAATCACATATCCTCTCTTGGCGTCGACCGGACTCCTTAGGTATTTGCATGCATGAGGTCGTTGTAGATATCAATTTTCACATTCCTTTGAATATTACTTAGGCCTGTCACATTTTGTTTTTTAGTCTGATGGATTTATTTCTTATTAGTGTTACTTGTCCCTATAACTTTTTCCTAATGTGGCTGTCTACTCATTTTTATTTGTACTGTTGTATTTTTCTTTTGGTACTGAAACCTAGTATTATATAAGATGCCCTCCCTTTTTATAATACCATGATATCTACTAAAAAGCATGTAGAAAAGCTAAACTTAGATAAAAAATCATATAAATTCTTGAGGAATACAAATTATAGATAGGGAGGATACACATGTAATAGAGATCGGCGTTGCAAGAAGAGCATAGCATTGAAAATTACTTAACACCAACGAAACACAAAAAACAAAAACGGTATCAGAAATCATGATAAGAAAACTAATTAAAGATATTCTGACTTTATTCAAGTTTCCTGTTGGAATAAGAACTGTTTGTTGGCATTCAAATTAGTATGAGTAAATTGATACAAATGTATCGAAAATTACACGATTCGTTTTTGAACAAAGCAATAGAACTTTTTATAATTTTACCTTCTAGAGGATTTTGGAGTAGATGATTGCGAACAGTTACGAACCCCTGAATGAACTAAATTCATAAGAGTTTTTTTTAATGTTTGAGGTCCTGTTCACCTATGTCGATACCATCCTATAACGTAACCTTCTGGTTTACTTTTAGTTATACCTGTCCCCTCTGAATGTCAGTTGGACTCCTCGGGTGATTACATGCATGAGTTCGCTACAGCTGGTGGAGCACGGACTGTATTACGCACGCCCTCTTTTTATATCCATTTATACATTCATCTGTGTTGCTGGGGCCTCTACGTTTTGCGGTCTTGTTTGTCTGAGATCATCTTACAGTGAGGAGGTTATTTTACACCACAATTGTACGTTCTTCGAGACCTCTGGGTAATTGGAGAAGTGACGTGCGCACGTAATCCAGGATAACCACACCATTTGCTACTCGCGTGGCAAATGACCGTCCAAAGTCGGCACCGGTTGCCAATTGGTCTCCTCGGTTTATGTGTAGTCTTTTGTGTTTGATGTTTACATGTCGTATGTCTCTTTTTCGTCTCATACTATGCTCGTCTTCTGTATTTTTGCATCGGGTGTTTTGGTGTTTTGCTGTTGATGCTGCAACGGGGTCTTGTTGGAGATCCCCTCCCTTCTTTTATATGTACCATATTGAATTTGTGTGGTGACTAATTAATTCTTTTGAGTGGAACCACCTTTAACTATTTCTATACGCTTTTTCTTTCGGGATGTTATTCATATATTTTGTGTTGTCCTTATGTTTCAGTTATGTGACATTGTTGTTTCCATCGTATCAATCTGTTTCCTGCTTTTAAGTCATGATTGTTACATCATATTACCTTTGAATTCAATGTAACGTGGATCCCATTTTAATTATGAAAACTGAGAGTCCTTTGGAACTCTCCCGCAATATGTTAAACTTCGACAAGAGGATAAATCCTGAGTGAAAACGTATTTCTGAATGTTAAAAGGGTTATAATAACAAAGACACTATTAACAGGAAGCAGTAAATTTTCAAGCCTCTACAATGCATATAGGATGCTGATCTTCGTCATTATTACTCAGCTTCACGATGTAACGTAGTCGTTAAATGTCGATATTTAAATCGTATACAAAACCAGACCGAGGCATATATATGGTGTAATGTTTCCTGATTTGACAGATTTGTTTTATACGTATAGGTTGTGACCATAACGGACAATGTGTCGATGAACATACAAGTGTTACTGAGAACTGTGTAACTAAAGCATGTTCGATTGAAGGAGATGTACCTAAAATGACAGTAACTAAGAGAGGTAAAGCAATCTATGTTGTTTCTTTTTCTTCTTTTTTTTAAATAAATCATCTAGTAGAAAAATTGTTTTCCAACTCCAAAAAAAGTTCAACTAGAAATGTTGAGATTAAAAATGATGTAGGTCTTAGGTTTTCTACATGTATATGAGGTAGTTTTTAAAATCGACATTGCAACGAGTTAAGAATTGATCTTAATCTACGGCGTCGAAGAAGGACTGGGTCTTTTATGAAACGTATATTGTTGAGGATGATACCCTGCCCGAAAGCGACTAACGTTCTGTGTTTCCTATACGCAAGATAACTTAATGTGTTGCTGATGTAGAAATTGCTTTCAGATCGAATTTGTTTACATTTTACTATATTATTCATTTAAATATATTTACAAGTGAATAGTGTAAGTATCAGAATACAAATGATGATATTGGTAACATTGTTGTCTGGGAACAACTCGTCATCTCTTTCGTTATCTTCGTGGTCTTCGCCGTCGCACTTTGATTAATAATGTTATCAACATGGAATATCATATATCAACATATATTGTCACTATAATTTTGGTTTTATGGATTATGTTCGTATCAAATGAAAGCGACACCATGTAGCATCACATAAATGTTAAATAATAGATAAGTGACTAGACTTGCATGTTTTACGTCATTTTGTATTGTTTTCGTAAACCTCTTATTTTATACCTCTTGTAGCATCATATCTCACCTATCCTGCTACGTCTTTCGGTACATTTTTGGACATAATAACTTTCACACTCTTTGGTCATATTACATTGTTTAGATTGATGATCACTGACGAGGGTTAAGTACCGGAAATGTGCATGTCTGGTCCATGCTGAAAATTTATCTGTTTTTAAATGATGCAATTGAATTTGAAGACGTTTAACATTCGGTTGATTTTGAATAAAAAAATATCTAAATGTAAAAGAACTATAGTTTTCTCTGTATTATCAACTCTCTTGACTCTTTCGTTGAACAGAGTTACTTTCCTCTCAGGGTTGTATATGACGAAAACCTTTTGCGACGTCATTAAATTCTAAGTAAATCAATGTTAAATTCAGGGAAAGTACTCTACAAAACTGATGTTTCAGTAGATGTATTGTCATTGTTTCATTTTTCTGCACGTCTCTTTTGATTGTTTTGTATGATGTTCTAGTAAAAATTGCTGTGTTTTTTTGTTGTTTGTAATTTTGTTGTGGGCTTGTTTCGCTTGATGAGTGCAGAGTGGTCATTCTGGAGATCCTTCCCTTTTCTTCTATGGAATTTTTTACGTCATAATGCTTTTACGTCATAAACCGTCCAAAATCAAACACAAGTAGACAATAAAAAAAAAGATGGAATACTGTGACAGACAAAAAGCAGAAGTTCCAATTCAATTTACCTTTATTTTTTTTGTAACTATACACTTTTCCTAACACCATCTTTTAGAATTGTTAATATTGTCTAAATGTTCAATACATTTTTTAACCACTCATTTTTATTTCATAAGAATGTAGCGTCAATGATGTGTGTTATGGGCACGATCAAACGTGGGAAGATGGATGCAATGACATGAAATGCAATGTTGAAGGATCGTCAGCAGTGCCTGTAGTTGTAACACGAGGTAAGGACATGTCTTGCTTTTATTCAGTTTTGCTTTTTTTAAAATGAAAAATCTAAAATCCAGCTAGGAGGAAAAAACAATCATATATAACAAAGTTGCAAGTATGTACAACAAAGTCGAAATTTCGTACCACTGGACTATGCCGAAGAAATCTGACAGAAACGTTTTTTTTTTTGATAAATTACGATATTTCCGTAAAAAAAAATGATGGATTGTGTGATGTCTTGAATCATTGTAGTGCTTTTACATTTTTATTTCGAATACACATAAAAAACACACATTCTATTTTCAAAGGATTAAATTTTGTTTTGTTTTCTAATATTTGGCACAAAGCCTACCATCATAAGGGCGCAAAACAGAAAAAAATAACGGAATTGCCTATATAAAATAAAAGAAGTGTACAAGTAATGAGACTCGACAACGAAATGGTGTGATCAAAAGCCAGTATTTGGACGCTTTGGACAATCGAAAAGAGGTCAAACATAATTGAAGGGTCAGATGTCTGTAGAGACGGAAATATTTGATGTATTTGCGTTTGTCTTTTAACATCAATTTTAAAATAATTTTGAAGAATCAATATCTTTTATACATGAGTTAAAGAAGATCCTGACGATAATCTCAACAGCACTCACAATAGAGCACCAAATTGAGCATCGACGGACCCCTAGAATCTACGAAAAGTGATCTAAGCTCCTTTAATATCCGGACTTATATATGCCACAGAGTTCTATTGGTAAATTAAAAACCTGTCTTTTGTGGTGAAATAAACAAAAGCAAAAACAAAAAGAGAAGAACCAAACGTAGGCAGAACTCTCATCGCAAATTCGTCAGAATCAACAATTGCCTTTTTATCCCGTCAATACAATCCTTGTGTCAACCCTCCCTCGAAATACTTTTGACATGGTACTTAACAAGCAGCAGCTTTGTACCAGCGTATTCTTAAGAAGTCATCTCTGTCGGACCGTGCCGAAGGGACTCCATGAAGGGTCTTACCGAAACCTCGTTTAAAAAAAAAAAACAGGGTCTCAATCACCTATCCTCTCTTGGCGTCGACAGGACTCCTTAGGTATTTGCGTGCATGAGGTCGCTGTAGATATCAATTTTCACATTCCTTTGAATGTTACTTGGGCCTGTCACATTTTGTTTTTTAGTCTGATGGATTTATTTCTTATTAGTGTTACTTGTCCCTATAATTTTTTCCTAATGTGGCTGTCTACTCATTTTGATTTGTACTGTTGTATTGTTCTCTTGGTACTGAAACCTAGTATTATATAAGATGCCCTCCCTTTTTATAATACCATGATATCTATTAAAAAGCATACAGAAAAGCTAAACTTAGATCAAAAATCATATAAAGTCTTTAGGAATACAAAACAAATTATAGATAGGGAGGATACACATGTAATAGAGATCGGCGTTGCAAGAACAGCATAGCATTGAAAATTACGTAACACCAAAGATACACAAAAAACAAAAACGGTATCAGAAATCATGATAAGAAAACTAATTAAAGATATTCTGACATTATCCAAGTTTCCTGTTGGAATAAGAACTGTTTATTGGCATTCAAATAAGTATGAGTAATTGATACAAATGTATCGAAAATTACACGATTCGTTTTTGAACAAAGCAATAGAACTTTTTATAATTTTACCTTCTAGAGGACTTTGGAGTAGATGATTGCGAACAGTTGCGAGCCCCTGAATGAACTACATTCATAAGAGTTTTTTTTAATTTTTGAGGTCCTGTTCACCTATGTCGATACCATCCTATTACGTAACCTTCTGGTTTACCTTTAGTTATACCTGTCACCTCTGAATGTCAGTCGGACTCCTCGGGTGATTACATGCATGAGCTCGCTACAGCCGGTGGAGCACGGACTGTATTACGCACGTCCTCTTTTTATATCCATTTATACATTCATCTGTGTTGCTGGGGCCTCTACGTTTTGCGGTCTTGTTTGTCTGAGATCATCTTACAATGAGGAGATTATTTTACACCACAATTGTACGTTCTTCGAGACCTCTGGGTAATTGGAGAAGTGAGAGGGTTGTGCGCACGTAATCCAGGATAACCACACCATTAGCTACTCGCGTGGCAAATGGCCGTCCAAAGTCGGCACCGGTTGCCAATTGGTCTCCGTCGGTTTATGTGTAGTCTTTTGTGTTTGATGTTTACATGTCGTATGTCTCTTTTTCGTCTCATACTATGCTCGTCTTCTGTATTTTTGCATCGGGTGTTTTGGTGTTTTGCTGTTGATGCTGCAACGGGGTCTTGTTGGAGATCCCCTCCCTTCTTTTATATGTACCGTATTGAATTTGTGTGGTGACTAATTAATTCTTTTGAGTGGAACCACCTTTAACTATTTCTATACGCTTTTTCTTTTGGGATGTTATTCATATATTTTGTGTTGTCCTTATGTTTCAGTTATGTGACATTGTTGATACCATCGTATCAATCTGTTTCCTGCTTTTAAGTCATGATTGTTACATCATATTACCTTTGAATTCAATGTAACGTGGATCCCATTTTAATTATGAAAACTGAGAGTCCTTTGGAACTCTCCCGCAATATGTTAAACTTCGACAAGAGGATAAATCCTGAGTGAAAACGTATTTCTGAATGTTAAAAGGGTTATAATAACAAAGACACTATTAACAGGAAGCAGTAAATTTTCAAGCCTCTACAATGCATATATGATGCTGATCTTCGTCATAATTACTCAGCTTCACGATGTAACGTAGTCATTAAATGTCGATATTTAAATCGTATACAAGACCAGACCGAGGCATATATATGGTGTAATGTTTCCTGATTTGACAGATTTGTTTTATACGTACAGGTTGTGACCATAACGGACAATGTGTCGATGAACATTACAAGTGTTACTGAGAACTGTGTAACTAAAGCATGTTCGATTGAAGGAGATGTACCTAAAATGACAGTAACTAAGAGAGGTAAAGCAATATATGTTGTTTCTTCTTCTATCTTTAAAGATCCAAACTTCAACTAGATACTGCTGAGATTAAAAATGATGTAGGTCTTAGGTTTTCTACATGTATATGAGGTAGTTTTTGAAATCGAAATTGCAACGAGTTTAGAATTGAGCTTAAGGTCAGGGTGGCGACTTTAATAGAAATGAGATAGAAGAAAGATGGATAGATTCATATGTAGAGGAACATCTCCTCTACCTATTCAGACCAAAAAATCAAAATTTGCCCGTCTCGTTTTTTGGCTATAAACGTCCATTTATGGCCTGTTTTAATATTTTTGTATTTTTTGAGAATACCACATCATAACTTTACATACCTCTGAAATGCACGAAATTTCAAAATTTCATATATATCCTTATTTTTATATAAGCTTGTGGATGAATTAAAGGCTATTTTGAGAAATGCTGATAAAATAACCAGTTCTAAGGAGAGTATTTTCTTATAAAAACTATGTAGCTGGTTGCCATGGCAACAACTCGTTATTTTTATTAATAGCTTGAAGGTGGCTAGCTACACAATTTTTTTCCTACGTATATATCTATGGTATTGCTTCATCCTAAAGCAGTCAAATCAATATGTACCCGAATTAGTTTTTGAGCAAAATGACTGTTTCTATAAATAGCACAATAATTTATGCAAAAAATCAACATTTTGACCCAAAAACATAGAGGTTAACTTGAAGTTCGAATTTCTAATTATCTCACTTTTAAAGAGTATAATGGATAGAAAATATTCTGATGTTTGAATCTTTGGTAGCATAACTCATGCGAAAATGACAAATTTTTTCCTATTTTTGGCGATTTTTTATTGAAAAATATGCATTTTCCCCAAAAATATCCATTCAGCAATAAAAGTTTCAAGGAGTATTATTTTTTTCTAAAATAATGTAACAATCTGAGCTTATACCATGTATTGTTTATGTCAGTTTCAAATATTATGTGATATGAAAATAGAGTTATCTCCCTGTAATCGCAACCCTAACCTTAACCTACGGTGTCGAAGGAGGACCAGGTCTTTTAGTTGTTGAGGATGATACCCTGCCTGAAAGCGACTAACGTTATGTGTTTCCTATACGAAAGATAACTTAATGTGTTGCTGATGTAGAAATTGCTATCAGATCGAATTTGTTTACATTTTACTATATGATTCATAAAAATATATTTACAAGTGAATAGTGTAAGTATCAGAGTGCCACTGGTGATATTGGTAATATTGTTGTCTGGGAACAACTCGTCATCTCTCGTTATCATCTTGGTCTTCGCCGTCGTCCTTTGATTTATGGTATATCATATATCAACATATATTGTCACTATATTTTTGGTTTTATGAATTATGTTCGTATCCAATAAAAGCGACACCATGTAGCATCACATAAATGTTAAATAATAGAAACGTCACTAAACTTGCATGTTTTACGTCATTTAGTATTGTTTCGTAAACCTCTTATTTTATACCTCTGGTAGCATCATATCTCACGTATCCTGTTACGTCTTTCGGTACATTTTTGGACATAATAACTTTCACACTCTCTTGGTCATATACAGTGTTTAGATTGATGATCACTGACGAGGGTTAAGTACCGGAAATGTGCATGTCTGGTCCATGCTGAAAATTGATCTGTTTTTAAATGATGCAATTGAATTTGAAGACGTTTAACATTCGGTTGATTTTGAATAAAAGATATTTAAATGTAAAAGAACTTTAGTTACTATGTATTATCAATTGTCTTGACTCTTTCGTTGTACAGAGTTACTTCCCTCTCAGGGTTGTATATGACGAAAACCTTTTGCGACGTCATTAAATTCTAAGTAAATCAATGTTAAATTCAGGGAAAGTACTCTACAAAACTGATGTTTCTGTAGATGTATTGTCATTGTTTCATTTTTCTGCATGTCTCTTTTGATTGTTTTGTATGATGTTCTAGTAAAAATTGCTGTGTTTTTTTGCAGTTTGTAATTTTGTTGTGGGTTTGTTTCGCTTGATGAGTGCAGAGTGGTCATTCTGGAGATCCTTCCCTTTTCTTTCTATGAAATCTTTTACTGTCATAATGCTTTTACGTCATTAACCGTCCAAAATCAAACACAAGCAGACAATAAAAAAAAAAAAGATGGAATACTGTGACAGACAAAAAGCAGAAGTTCCAATTCAATTTACCTTTATTTTTTTGTAACTGTACACTTTTCCTAAAACCATCTTTTAGAATTGTGAATATTGTGTAAATATTCAATACATTTTTTAACCACTCATTTTTATTTCACAAGAATGTAGCGTCAATGGTTTGTGTTATGGGCACGATCAAACGTGGGAAGATGGATGCAATGGCATGAAATGCAATGTTGAAGGATCGTCAGCAGTGCCTGTAGTTGTAACACGAGGTAAGGTCATGTCTTGTTTTTATTCAGTTTTGCTTTTTTTCAAAATGAAAAATCTAAAAGCCAGCTAAGAGGAAAAAAGCAATCATATATAACAAGCTGCAAGTATATACAACAAAGTCGAAATTTCGTACCACTGGACTATGCCGAAGAAATCTGACAGAAACGTTTTTTTTTTCTTTTGATAAATTAAGATATTTCCGTCAACAAAAATGATGGATTGTGTGATGTCTTGAATCAGTGTAGTGCTTTTACATTTTTATCTCGACTACAAATAAAAAAACCCCACACATTTCATTTTCAAAAGATTAAATTTTGTTTTGTTTTCTAATATTTGGCACAAAGCCTACCATCATGAGGACGCAAAACAGAAAATAATAACGGAATTGCCTATATGAAATAAAAGAAGTGTACAAGTAATGAGATTTGACAACGAAATGATGTGATCAAAAGCCAGTATTTGGACGCTTTGGGCGATCGAAAAGAGGTCAAACATAATTGAAGGGTCAGATGTCTGAAGAGACGGAAATATTTGATGTATTTGCGTTTGTCTTTTAACATCAATTTAAAAACAATTTGAAGAATCCATATCTTTTATACATGAAACAAACAGGAAAACTCGTAGGAGTTTTCATCTTATGCCACTGACATAAAAATTAAAAAGAAAATCAATATATGAGTCATTTCATTTCATTTGTTAATTGACAAATATGTATTACGTATTTGATCTGTAACCCTTCCTAAATATGTTAAACTTTGAGAAGTGTATGTATTGTGAGTGAAAAAGGTCGGTCTTAATAAATGTTCAAAATAAAATAGTATACAGTATAACAGATTAACCACAAAAGCGTAAATGTCAAGGCTTGTTACATGTATGTAGGGTGTAGATTTTCGTCAGTATTACTAATGTTAATGGTCTTCAAATTCAATAGCATCATTTAAGTACAGAGTTAGCAGCATAAAGCAGTTTCAGGTACTTATCCCTCGTCAGTGATCTTTAATCTTAACAATGTTATATGACCAAGGAGTGTTAAACTTATTATGTCCAATATGTATCGAAAGACGCAGCAGGATGGGTGGGATATGATGTTACATGACGTACGTTTTAGAAATTTCAAGAAATGTTAATAACAGATATTTTAAATTTCATTTAAAAAACGATGAACTGAAGTTGATCGAACTTGGCTACATGTGCCCTCAGGGACTGCTGGTTCACCGACTTCACGATGTAACTCAATGTGTTAACTTTATTCTAATTCAAGAACTGACGAAAGATATTGCATAAAGTTTCCTAATTTGACAGATTTTTTATATATACAGGATGTGACCATAACGGACAATGCGTGGATGAAAAGACAAGTGTTACGGAGAATTGTATAACTAAAACATGTTCGATTGAAGGAGATATGCCTAAAATGACGATAACTAAGAGAGGTAAAACAATCTATGTTGCTTCTTTTTCTGTTTGTGAATAAATCATTTGGTAGAAAATCGAAGTTTTCAAACTCAAAATAGTTCAACCAACAATGTGGTATAGGTCTCAGATTATAGTTATGTCATGGAACATACAATGGGAAGACACAGACTAAACAGGCACGACAAGAGACACAAATATGTCATGGGGCATACAATGGGAAGACACAGAGAAGACAGGCACGACAACAGACACAAATATGTCATGGGGCATACAATGGGAAGACACAGAGTAGACAGGCACGACAACAGACACAAATATGTCATGGGGCATACAATGCGAAGACACAGAGTAGACAGACTGGACAAAAGACAAAAATATGTCATGGAACATACAATGCGAAGACACAGAGTAGACAGACTGGACAACAGACACAAATATGTCATGGGGCATACAATGGGAAGACACAGACTAAACAGGCACGACAACAGACACAAATATGTCATGGGGCATACAATGGGAAGACACAGAGAAGACAGGCACGACAACAGACACAAATAAGTCATGGAACATACAATGCGAAGACACAGAGTAGACAGACTGGACAAAAGACACAAATATGTCATGGAACATACAATGCGAAGACACAGAGTAGACAGACTGGACAAAAGACACAAATATGTCATGGAACATACAATTGGAAGACATAGAGCAGACAGGCACGACAAGAGACACAAATATGTCATGAAACAAAAATGCGAAAAAACAGAGTAGACAGGCACGACAACAGACACAAATATGTCATGGAACATATAATGGAAAGACACAGAGTAGACAGGTTCGACAAGAGACACAAATATGTCATGAAACAAACGATGCGAAGACACAGAGCAGACAGGCACGACAACAGACACAAATGTGTCATGGAACATCAGCAGGAGATGCTAACATGTCCTGGGCACCTAGTCTCACCCCCAATACTAGAAATTTCATACAAGAACTGACGAAAGATATTGCATAAAGTTTCCTAATTTGACAGATTTGTTTTATACATACAGGGTGTGACCATAACGGACAATGCGTGGATGAAAAGACAAGTGTTACGGAGAATTGTATAACTAAAACATGTTCGATTGAAGGAGATATGTCTAAAATGACGATAACTAAGAGAGGTAAAACAATCTATGTTGCTTCTTTTCTGTTTGTGAATAAATCATTTAGTAGAAATTGAAGTTTTCAAGCTCCAAAAAGTTAAACCAGCAATGTTGATATTAAAAATGTTATAATAAATAACAATAAACACTCTATATCCAACTATATTCGACCACTCGGCCTTTATCAAGTGGAAAAGCACGAATATAAAAGAATTCTACGTAATATCCATTACGGCTGGCAACAAAGTCAGGCGTACCTTGATACTTGATACCTTGTTCATTTTACGCTGGGCTTTGTTTACCAGCAGTAATGGATATTACGTATAATTCTTTTATATTCGTGCTTATCCACGTGATGAAGGCCAAGTGGCCGAAAATTTATGGATATAGAGTGTTCATTGTTATCTGATGACTCTTTTTCCAGAGTCCTTAGGTGTTAAGTGTTTTGTTGCCATGACAGATATGGATAATTGACCATATCCAAATATACAGCACCAAATCAATGAATCAGAAAATCATAAACCGAACGTATACAAAATCAGAATAAAACAGGAACCAAAAAAGATAAAAAAAGAATGAAAGCATAGAAAGGGGGGGGGGGGAGGATCTCCAACAACACAAGGTTGCAGCACCCACAGCAAAACCCCAAAACACCCCATGCAAAACACAGAATTGTCATCAAACGCCTTTTATACCGTGGGTATGATCATAATGTCACCAGACTGACACTACGCTTGGTATTTGACAAATCTACGGTCTTGTATGAGCGCATTCTTAAGACTTGCGCTCATACTGCCTACGGCAGAAATCCATGACGAGCCCTGTCCCTGTCTTTAAATTCAATAGCATCATTTAAAACCTGATAAATTTACAGCGTGGACCAGACATACATGTTTCGGGTACTAAAACCTCGTCAGTGATCCTCAGTCTAAACAATGTAATATGGCCAAAAAGTATGAAAATTATTATGTCCAAACATGTACCAAAAGAAGTAGCAGAATGGGTGGGTCATGATGCTGCAGGACCCACATTTAGAAATTTCAAGAAAGTTTGATAACAGAAATTTTAAATGCGTTGAAGAGACAGACAATCAACTGAAGTTGGTCGAACTTGGCAAGACGTGCCCTCGGGGACTCTTGGTCCACATGCAGTATTTCTCACCAAGTACTTCAAATGTTAAACGTCTTTAAATTCAATTCAATAGCATCATTTAAAACCTGATAAATTAACAGCGTTTAGTGAAGACAGTACCCCGACCACCTGTCCTCTCTGAATGTCAGTCGGACTCCTTGGGTGATAACATATATGAGCTCGCTACAGCCGGCAAAGCACGGACTGTATTACAAACGTCCTTTTTTATATCCATTTGCATATTAAGCTCTATTGCTTGGACCCCTGCGTTTTACTGTCTTGTTTGTGTGTGGTCATCTAACAATGAGGAGGTTGTTTTACACCATAATTGTGCGTTCTTCGAGACCTCTGGGAAATCGGAACAGTGGGAGGGTTGTGCGCACGTAATCCAGGACAACCACTACGTCTGCAGATGGCCGTCCTAAGCCGGCACCGGTTGCCCATTGGTCTCCTTGGTTTATGTGTGGTCTTTTATGTTTAATGTTTCTATGGTGTGAGTTGGTCCAAAATACAGGGAACCACGTTCTTTCACATGACGGGAAAACTTTGAAATTATGGATGCATGTGAGGAGTACGCCAGACGGTGGACAAAAAGGGAGGACGTGGAACTAGACACACTCTCCAAATGGATGAGAATTACTTAAACGAAGAATTTGGCGTCTTCGGCACTCAGTTAACAACAAACACGAGTCTGTTTTTCATGACCATGTTGTTGCCAAAGAACTTTCTGACCTCCATATATCATTGTTCCTGCTGACAAAGCGGCAAACAATTTTACTTTCGTTTGCAAGGCGTACTATTTCAAAATGCTTGAGAGAGGAACTAGGACTACATTCAGCACCTGGAAATCCAACATACACACTTACAAACTTATTTGTATCTGAAATACTTGACAACCAAAGATCTGTTCTTGAGTCCCTCGGTATTCATACTGATGACTCTGACTTGAACTGCCTGATATCTACTGGATTCCAAAAATGCACAAAAATCCTTACACACATCGATTTATTGCCGGCTCGTCCAGGTGCTCAACAAAACCTATTTCCATTTTGCTTACGAAAATATCAACTCGCATCGAGCAAGGACTACAAAGATACTGCGAGACAGCATATTCCAGAAATGGAATCAATCAGATGTGGATCCTAAAGAATTCTAAGGAGCTTTTGGAAAAGTTAAAAGCCACCAACATCAATCATTTTACAGCATAAAATCTTTCGACTTCTCTACGCTCTATACTACTATTCCACACCAAAAGCTCAAAAGCAGACTGGCCAATATTATTCGCAACACCTATCTTTCAAAAAATGGTAATAGAAGGTACAAATACCTCGTAATTGGGCGGGAGATTGCTTATTTCGTGAAGGAATATTTTGATTCAAACAAAAAAGTACACCAAAGACAATATCATCGGATGCTTGGCTTTTTGAGTGACAACCTTTTTTTGTGTTTGGAGGAACCGTATTTTAACAGATAGTCGGCATCCCTATGGGTACCAATTGTGCCCCACTGCTTGCGGACTGATTTTTATATTCATACGAAGCTGACTTCTTCCAGACCTTGCTCTCGACTGGGCGAAAGCATCTCGCATCTCAGTTCAATTTTACCTTCAGATACATAGATGACCTATTGTCCATCAATAATACGAACTTTAAGGATCATCCATGAAATCTATCCGCATGAACTAGATATCAAGGAAACAACAGAAAGCGACAGATCCACTTCTTACTTGGATATACATTTTACTCCTATCTTTCGACACAAACGGCCATTTGAACACCTAACTGTATGACAAGGTGACGATTTCAGCTTCACCATAACTAACTTCCCTTTCATGGGTAGCAACATTCCGTCTTCTCCTGCTTATATTGTTTTTGTTTCTCAACTGATACGGTATGCCAGGGCATGTTCCAAACGTGACGATATCATCATTAGATCCAGACGGCTTGCAAGTAAGCTACTTATTCAGGGTTATGTTACACAACGGCTGAAATCATCATTGAGGAAGTTCTTCGGTCGCTACGGGGATGTAATAAAAGTATATGAGATCCCCCTTTCTAGAATGATCAGTGACATTCTACATTGTGAAGGAATGGCTGTCATCATCACAAACAAGACATACCTACCTGATATGTACATCAAAATGTACATCGAGACAATCGCCGAATTTGACAGGTTTCCATGGAGATGTTGCGACGGGTGTTGCATGCAATCAGGAGACGCTGACTCTCCCCGGCACCTGGTCTTACTTCGGAATGTTGTTCATTCCGGGGTTCGCAACCGTTCCTGTGGAAAATCTAATGATTTTGCCTTGCCTTCTCAACTATAAGACTGAATAACTAATTGGTACTTCTGTCATGTTTATTCCTTGTCCCTTTTGCGTCTCTTTCTGTGGGTGTCTGTTCTGTGTTTTATTGTATTTGGTGTTTTGGGGTTTAGCTGTGGGTTTTGCACCTAGTGTTGTTGAAGATCCACCCATTTCTTTGATACAAATGGACATTCTGTGCAGAAGTAGGACCGCTATCTACCACGTTAGTAACAGATGGTGAGGTTAGCATTTTGCTGTTAACTACTAATACATTTTTCCCGAAATGTGCACCATTGTAATATAGATATTGTGATACTTTACTCGCGTCCTCGCCCAATCGCGCGGCTCGGTGATAAATCTGAATGGCTGAGGACGCTCGGGCATTATGAGACAATAGAGCCCGGCTTGTCATTTTTTATTTCTATTCTAATGATTACCAAACTTAGACCTTTTGATTCTTGGTAAAAACCAGTTCCTGCCGGTTTATCTGCTTTCAGAAAATGGGTAGGCGTGGCATATCACTATAGGACCTATATTGGAGAATAGAGCCCTGCTAGCGTCTGTTGTCTCAATAGGGAAAAAGAATCAAGTCATATTAGAATATCAAATTAAATACATCAAGCTCAAGCTGATGTTATAATAAGTTCATTTATCTTATCTAATGTATGTACCGTTGTAATAATTTATCATAAGGCTTATTCTTACAGAATGTAAATATAACGGAGAGTGCATCGCTAAAGATCAAAATGTGACGGAGAATTGTGACACTAAGCAATGTAGTATTGAAAATGACATCGCAAAAATGAAAATTATTCAAAGAGGTAAGCCAACATATACATATGGATCACATAAAACCATTTCTAACGTATATCGATATAGGTCGTCCAAGGTACTCTTGTTGGATATCTTCCATAAGAACGAAGAAACAATAGAAAATACGAAGGCTGTATGTTCGACTTTGCATTGAGAAACGTGAAGAGAAGAATCTAGTGTATGACTTTTTTGTATCACGAACATGTGTTTAGAAAAGGTGCAGAAGATATTCGGAAGGTTAAAACTCCTCTGATGATTACAAAAACAACGTATGAAAAAGAAATTATATTTTTTGTATTACCCGCCTTAAGAAATATGACTCTAGAATACAGGGATAGACAGAGAAAAGAAGTTCGACTTAAAATCTCATAGCTGTTGCTGCTAAATTTTCCTAAAACCATCTTTTAGAATTTTCAATATTGTCTTTACATGCATTACGTATTTTTACCAATACTTCTTTTTTTCATAAGAATGTAGAGTAAATGGTGTGTGTTATGGAAAAAATAAATCATGGAACGATGGATGCAATGGCATGAGATGCAAGATAGATGAATCTTCAGCGAAGCCTGAAGTTGTGAAACGAGGTAAGTAAAATGAAAAAGTATAATAGTGCTGAAACTTTATAACGACAGGGTGTTATCAAAAGCTAAAGTTTTGCACGTTGCGATCGAAAAAGGTAACGCAAAGTCTAATGATATGGAGGTGCTTCAAGTCTGTATCAAATTTCAACCCAACTTTAATGCACCAGACAGTATCGGAACTTTGGAAAGACCGAGATATTCGTTGCATTAGCGTTTGTCTGTTGATATCAATTTTTAATGAAGCCATATTTTGTTATAAAAACATTTTGTAGGAGTCTAATCTAAACTCTTTTTAAGATTCTGAATTTAAAATTAGGAAAGATAACATATCTGAGGTTACATTTGCCCATTTGACAAAACATGTATTAGGTATTTGATCGAAATTGATTGGATTGTTAACATTTTGGGCTAGACTATAATTTGTTTGTTATCATATAATTTGTTACCATCACATATTTTACCTGTATAATGGAACCCCTGAGCCGACATGCGATTTGCTCTTTGCTCTTTGCCTTTTGCATTTTGCTCTTTCTGTTGTGCTCTTTGTCTTTTGCTCTTTGCTTTTGTGTCACCTCCTTACGAGGAGGAATACCACTCTAATGAAATTCAGACAAATTTAATTCCAGTGGGAAGGTTTATTGTACTTATAACCCAGATTGCCAGACCTTCTGCACTGCAGAGACCCCCTTCCTTTTTTAACCCAAATTCAGAAATAAACAAAAAACGATAACTACAGAGTGAAAAAGTGATAAAAGGACGTATATTTCCTCTTTTAAATTAATTGTCAGTTTATTTATTCATACAATTGTACTTAAGTCGGTTGTACGCTGATATTTTCTTTTAATGTGCAAAAAGCAAAACGCAAAGAGCAAAACGTAAAGAACAAAAAGCAAAGAGTAAAAAGCAAAAATACTTTATTCTCCTATATTGTAT
This sequence comes from Pinctada imbricata, assembly GCA_033119305.1. Classification (NCBI taxonomy): domain Eukaryota; kingdom Metazoa; phylum Mollusca; class Bivalvia; order Pterioida; family Pteriidae; genus Pinctada; species Pinctada imbricata. The sequence goes on along the minus strand of VSWD01000012.1, from coordinate 49,160,778 downwards.
CTCCTAAATATACAAGTTAACGAATGTGATTTGTCAATTGTTGATGACGAACACACTGACTATCATCGGAAAAAGAATTCTATACATAACAATAAGAAAAAAGCAAAAAGCAAAGATCAAAACACTAAAAAGCAAAGAACAAAACACAAAAGCACAAAAAGCAATGGGCAAAACGCATGTCGGTTTAGGGTTCCATACTGCATATATATATTTTCAACTTTAGAAACTATTACTTACAGGTTGTGATCATAATGGAAAATGCATTGATGAAAATAAAGGTGTTACAGAAGATTGTTTGACTAAAACATGTTCTTTTGATGGAGACATGCCTTATATGAGAGTTTCTAAAACAGGTAAATTAACATATTTGTTTTTAAAAGTGAAATTGTCTATAAAAAAGTCTTCAACGGTACAGAGTTACGATATCCTTAAAATGTGTTTTAATGAGAATTACAAAGATTATACAACCTATATTTCTAGATAACATAATCTATAAGTTAAATTGATTCAACTGTCTGTCGAAAAAGTTCTTCAAAAATATATGTGTCCATTTCTCTAAACTAAGATTTGAAATTGTATTAGATTTTCCTGAATCTGATTACTATAATATATCTGATTCATGATGCAAATGTATCTGTTCTCGTAAACTGATGCTATAAATCAATGGTTAACGTCTTCAAATTATTCAAATTTAGCATCATTTTAGAACAGATAAATTTACAGCATGGACCAGACATGACACGTTTCGGTTATTTAATCCTCCTCAATGTAGCATCATACCCCATCTCTCTTGCTATGTCTTTTGGTATATTTAGGACATAATATTCACATATTCTGGCCATATTTCATCGTTTTGATTGAGGATAACTAATGCGGTTAAAATACCCGAAATGTGCATGTCTGGTCTATGCTGTAATTTTTTATGATGTATTTATCTGTTAAGGTGGCTCAATACTCCAAAAATTCTTTGTCAGAGCAAAAAACATTATTCTGTTTATTTGACATTCATATCTGATGAATATTATTTGTAATTAAGATTACATATTATCGTTCATTTGATTGACTAGTGGTCCTCTGAATATACATGTGTAAACAAATTCCGAGATCTGTTGCAAAACAATGGTTTTTGATAGATAAATACATGATATAGGGATAATATTTCCACATTGAAACAATTCTTGTAATTATTTTCACCATGATATAATCAAATATGTCTATTTCTTTAAAAATAATGCTTTCAAAGAGTGAAATAGCTAAAACTGTTCCCAAAAAGTACATTTTGTGCACCCCCACCCAAAAAGAAAATCTAAAACAAAAAGTACCCAGTACCCTTATTTGTCATCAAAGTGATAAGAAGTCTTTGTCAGAAGTTATAATTTTCTTTTTCATATTTCTCAAAGACAAACTCTGTTCTTCAAAAAAAAAATATTAAAAAAGTACGTGTTTTCGTTCATCCTGATTCAAAATACTTGGTTGTCATAGTGATGATTTTAAAGGGGAGGGGGTAGGGTTCTCAATAAAGTTTAAAGAAGGGGGCAATTCTGAAATAAGTAACACAGAAGATGAAATTTCTAGATAAAGTTATATTTGAAAAGGCGCTAACAATGTAAAGTAAGCATTTTTTTCAAGGTACAACGATCACCGGGTGTCGGAGATACGGGAATATGAATAAAAGAAATAGAAAAAAAGTAAACGGAAGCGTTTTTAAACATTTTGACGTTCAAGGTCAATAAGTGGACGTCACTAACCTCGTCATATGGTGTCTCACTTACGGGATATACTTTAATATATAGATTTAACGATACATTTGACTATATATTCATTACACTCAGATTGTAGATGGGTATCCTAACAGTGAAAACATATTCAAATATTACAAAATATTCAAATGTAAAATGTCTTTAAATTAAATAGCATCATTTAAGGAGGCTCAATAATCGTTTGACGTCATAATACTCCCGGTGTCAATACTGATTCGAATAGTACCGAGTGCGGTTTCGGTCTTCAAACTCCTCCAATTCGCTTGTTTCTTGACGGATTTCCTAAAGTCCTAAATTTCGAACATCGCCATAATTTCTTCAAATGACATCGGAAATTATTCAAACTTCGTCAGGATACTGAAATGCGTATATCAATCAGAGTATCAAATGTTTTAAGGGGGTTAAGACTACTTTTCATAGGAAGCGAGAAAACAAATAATGTCGCCGCCATCTTGGTGTTCAAACCCTCCTTAAGTCAATGATCAAACAGGATATTCTTGGAGATTTTAGCGATATCATAGATAAGATATTTGAAGTTTAGTTTCTCTTAATTTTTGTTTGTTTGTTTGTTTTTTTTTTGTTAAAAGAATTTTTCTTCAATTTTGTCAACTTTGGTACTAAGCAGCAAGTAGTTATCGAATTAAGTTTCCCTATTTAAAATCTTTGAGCGAGTGAATTTTAGTTTTAACCTGCTTTGTTCAAAGATATATCCATTTTACAGATAAGTGCACGCATTATCGAGAACTAGGAAATTATGGCGATTTTCGAAATTTAGGACTTTGGGAGTTTTATCCATGAGCAAACTACAGCAAACTACGACGTCATTTCGACGTTATCGGGAAAAATGGCGTCACAAACCTTCGCATTCAAAATGCAATAAAAACATTATTACTAAACGTATAGCATTGAAACTTGGCATGTATAAAATAGAAAATTAAACCTTCACCACAGTGTATTCGTCGACAAATTTACTTCACAGGAAAGAGGATGTCATTCATTTCTTCATTGAAAACGGACGATTTTGAAAGAAAAAAATGGAAAATATAAAGCCTTATAATATTTTAATCCTAAATTCAATTTTTCCCATTTAATCATGAAATCATCTCTGGACATTCTTGATAATTTTGATAGTTTTTGACAAAGATTCATCCACAAGAATTCTAATAATTAACTAGCAACAACAGTAGATTGGTTCGAAATTACAATCTTTTAAGCGACAGTGTCATCTTTTATTCGAGTATCCTGCCTGTGTTTAAAACACAATTCATTTTATCTTTTCAATATGTAAGTGCAATATATTTATTGATATTTTGGAAGTTAATTCAAAATTAATTTCCAATAGCTTTACGAGAACTGGAATGACACATTCAATATTATGACGTCATCAAGAAATTCACAAAAGTGTCGATTAATGCATATTTCAAAGTCTCGTAGAAAGTTTTCCTGTGGATAGAATCAAATGTAAGTTTGTATTGTCAAGGACAGACAAGAAATATATAATTTCAAAAATTTTTTAGAAAAATTGAATTTTGCGTCTAAGTGTTCAATACCTCCTTAAATTTACCTACTTTACTTTGTTCCAAAGCAACAAGCGGTTGATTTCCGATGATGACATTATAAAAAGAATACGTTTACGGCAGTAGCCACGGTGTCTCACTTACGGGATATACTTTAATATATCGATTTAACGATACATTTGACTATATATTTATTACACTCAGATTGTAGATGATAATTTTCTGGTTCCATCGATACCAAACTTGTCGAAATCCGTCAAGAAACAAGCGAATTTGAGGAGTTTGAAGACCGAAACCGCACTCGGTACTATTCGAATCAGTATTGACACCGGGAATATTATGACGACAAACGATTATTGAGCCTCCTAAAATGATGCTATTTAATTAAAAGACATTTTACATTTGAATAATTTGTAATATTTGAATATGTTTTCACTGTTAGGATACTCATCGTTTTGGCTTTAGGATAATTGATGAGGATTACATGCGCGAAACTTGCATTTCTGGTAAATTCTGTTAATTTGACTTGTTTTGATAAATGATGCAATTACTTATTGCATTATAAGCTAAAAATGGATTTGTGCAATGATATGTTCCTTCATATCTTGATTTGAAATGAATGTTTACAGGTTGTGACCATAATGGGGAATGCGTCGATGAAAATAATAGTGTAACTGAGAACTGCGTGACTAAGACATGTGCGTTTGTAGGAGATATACCGGACATGACAGTTACTAAGAGAGGTAAAACAACCTATTCTTCTATATTTAATTACATCACTTAAATACTTATTGAATAACTTCTTCAAATGAGTTAAAAAGATCCTGACGATAATCTCAACAGAAATCACAATAAAGCACAAAATTGAGCATCGACGGACCCCTAAAAGGCTAGGGTTTGACCAGGTGCAAGGTACAAGTGTTTAAATGCTTTCGTCGTAAAAATTTGACCCGTTGTCTTCTTGTATGTAAGATCCGACATTTCTAGTAGCAAAGAAATATGACAAAGAAACAAAAAGAAAATGAACAGGTTATATTGAAAGATATGGATGAAATATCTTATCGAAGTTTTAAAATGGATAGTCCCCTACAGGCAAATCCGGAAAGGAATTTTAGTTTCCTTCCCGTTTCTCCGACCCAAAGGGATTATCGGTGTTTCTGCTTGCTTAATGTCCTACATATATATAAGAATCGAAAAGTCTTCGTTTTAGTCTTCAGAAATAGGCTATTCAATGTCAATGAAATAAAGATGATCCTGACGACAATCTCAACATCACTCACAATAGAGCACCTAATTGAGCATCAACGGATCTCTAGCAAGCTAGAGGTGGGACCAGATGCCCAGGAGGAATAAGCATCTCCTGATTGGCTAGCCGCACCCGTCGTCGCTGTTCACGCTTGAAACTGAAAAAAAATGACAAAACATGCACTGTCTGAGGTAAGTGCTGTGGCGACCATGTCAGGGAAAGGCATTTGAGACACTTACTGCCAAGCCACTCGGGATGAACAGTTTTAATAGCTTTTTTCTTCAGTATATTTTGATGGATGAATTTATATTGGATTCCTTCCTTACAGGCCGATATATACCTCCTACCGAGTCTCTTTAAGCGCAACATTTCTAGGTAATAAAATTGAGCGTTGACGACTGTAATACTAGCAAATGTTGGAAAATGAAATTTAAATTTGTGTATTTACTATACACATAGTGTTCGGCCTCAAATTTCCTGTAGGGTCGATTCAGTTGCATATCAAAATAAAATCTTTGTTCAAAATATCATTGGAGGGATTTTGCTAAGATCTAAATCACCTTACTTTCTATGATATTAAATTATAAGTACGTACTACTTATAAGGCGCATTTCAAATTAATATTATAAATAGGCGCATTTCAACTAATAAGGCGCATATCAAATTAATTTTATAAATAAGGCGTATTTCAAATTAATATTTAGGTTCAATACGTAGCTATCCGTCGTCAAATTCTCGGCTATCCGTAGCAATAAAAAATGGAATCCGTTTGGAGCCGTCGTAATCCGTAAAACATGTACTAGCTATCCGTTCTCGACTTCTCGGTTATCCATAGCGATACACAAAGAATCCCTTTTGGAGCCGTCGCAGTCCGTAGAACATGTTTGAAATATTTAATGGCGTTCACGATTGCTATGTTTAGATATGGATTCGTAATTTGCGTCGATGCATAGCCATTAATGGCCCGATGTGTGAAAGTACAAAGAAATGTAGTGCTTGGAAGGAGGAAAGTTTTACATCGGAAAACAGTTAATCAAATATATCGAGCAAAATTCCATTCTGTTAGACACCGAATAATTCATTGTTGAAATTGAATGTAATTAACAATATTCTAGATGATCAGTAGATCTATGACTTATTCTTACAGCATGTGAATACAACGGACAATGCGTCGATAAAGATCAAAATGTGACAGAGAATTGTCAAACAAAGAAATGTTTTGTAGAAGGAGGCAAAGCTGAAATGAAAGTCATCTTAACAGGTAAAGAAATATATTTTTCTAGATAAAATCACATAATGCCAAATCTATATCGAAAAATTCTTACAGAGTACATTTGTAGGGAATTATTTGCTTTGCTTGAATTTCAAAAAAAAAAAAAATGGACGCTGAATTTGTGCTATAATTTTTTTAAAGTTGGAGCTAATGTACATGTAAAAGCGTTTATACCAGCATTTTTTTATTTTTAAGTAAAAATGCAACAGAAAAAGAGATGAAGTTATTTTCATAATGAAAAAAGAATAAGGGCAACATCCATTGGCTGATAAAAAGCAAATTTAAAAAACGCTGAAATAGTGGACAGGTTTGTGAAAAGAAGTTGGTCATAGCAGTATGAGACTCGTTCTAAAAGTGTCTGACATACAAAATTATAGGCACAGTCTGAGATATTTCATAATCACATGGAAATACATGTAGTCATTGAAATTCATGACTTAATTGCCTGAATTTAGAACAAATCCTCGGTATTTCGTCCATTGTATTCCGAAGTCTGCCATGCCAACCGCTGTCCTGCTAAGCTGTCCATTGACCTATGAATACCTCGTATTTAAAGACGTAGGCTTGTTCACTGGCGGGGGAATGACAATAATTTTATATCAGGTTAGCACTTGGTCTTAATGTTAACGTTTGAAACTAAAGTTATCTTCTCTTACAAAGGTATGAGTCTCAAGAATAAAATAGATAGAAAAATAGATACGAAAGAATAATTAAGAAAATACCCTAAATGACATTTTGTTAGCGGGAACTTTTTTGCGTTATTTCACGAGCTCGGAAATATAGTTCTCGCTAAAAGAAAGCCCATCCAAAAGATAGAAATATAGATAAGATTTGATGAATTTCAAAATCGATTTGTTAACTTTAGCATTAATTACCATCATTAGAAAACGGACGATCGTACCCGTACGAGTCGTATCAGGGATGTTTGAGTTGCAAAGCATTTAGAGTATTTTACACAGACAAACAATATATAAAAGTAATGTAGAAAAAAATAAAAAAAATAATCATGGGGTTTTTCTTTGCATCATTTTAAAATTATCCCGTTTTCTATTGAATTTAATGGGAGAAGAAAGTGAAAAATTATTTTTAAAAGATCAGAACGGGACGATTCGAACAGGAGAAAAGTTTAATTTGTAAATTATTGGAAGTAAGCATAAAAATGAAATATACATAATTATTATACAGAACCAAAAAATAAAAAAAAGTTAAACGAAAAAGTCTTTTTAGATGACGAGCAAAATTATAGTGACACTATAATTTTGCCATCGTCAACTTGTCGCGAAAATAACGTTTACGCGAATATAAAGTCGTTTACAGTCATTACAGATGAAATGGTTGGATCAAAATAAGTTATTATCATAATTGTTATGGGGGAGAGGCCATATGTTTAAGCATATTTGACATTTAGATATACTTGTATTTGCTCAAGTGAAGTTAGGCAATACTTATCTTAAGGAAATTTGAAGTAAGTGTTACAAATTAAAGTATGAAAATACTGACCTATACTTTTTTGCACCAATAGATGTCTGAATATGCCATGAATATTGCAATTTCAGGTGTAAATTGCCATACCGTAGTTGCGATTGAATTATTCCTTCCATAATTTGAAATGAATCAATATCTTTTATAGAATGCAGTCACAATGGGAAATGCTATGGCGACCAAAAAACGTGGAGAGATGGATGTGATGACATGAAATGCACGGTCTCGGGGGCTTCAGCAAACGCTGAAATAACACAAAAAAGTATGGCATAGCAATAACGTTTCAATACCGTAAAAAAAACCCCATGGTGTTTGTGTTTACTTTTCTTCAGTGAATGAAAGTCAAACAAAACTACAAAGCAAAATCCTAAAATCACATCCAACGTGCTAAAAAACTTTTTTACAAGAAAGTTAAAGCTAAGAAAAACATGAAGACAATAACACAACAGCATAGAAACATTATGTACACTACTTTTAATATCAGTTATCAAATTTAATAATATTGATCATATATTCGTTTGTCTGAACTTTTATCTAATTGTCCCGAACTTAATTATATGAAATGAGATAAAGAAGATCCTGACGACAATCTCAACAGCACTCGAAATTCAGCACCAAATTGACCATCGACGGACCCTTTGCAATATCTTCGACTTAAAAGAACATACTGTAACGTGATGCATATTGAAGCGTAATTATCTCTGCTATACAAGCCTATGTAATACCGTTGAATTTTAAATTATTTTAAAAGGAAATAAGTCTAATCTTTTTGTTTTTAAATTAAACGCATGAGCTCATTAGAACACTATATTTTTATGCGAATGAAAAATAGGGTTTAGTAAAATCAAAGGTGTCGTTTAACATTTTCTACTCCTTCAGAAGAGTAAATGGTGTTGCGTTTCTTGTTAAATTTGAGTAGGTATGCAGTACACATGGTATCCTTCAAGTCTTGCTTGCGTTCTGGTTTGATAAGCGATTAATAGTAGGTCTTGTTGAATGTAGTATGTGTACAAATAAAACAAAGGAGGAACTTTCCAACAAGACGTTTAGTACGCTTTGTTTAAATCCAAAACACCCCCTTTCCGAGAACGCAGAGTAGAGAAAAGACTACCAGAGATTCAAAATTATGGAAACCAAAAATACGATATCAAAACGAAACCAAATAGAAAACACTACAAATACAGAAACGGTACCATTAGGGCAATCGATATGCACTAAGTACGGCCATATGTAACATTAGTATCAAAATTGGTTTGGCACCCAGAGGACTCGAAGAGCATTATTAACATCACGATATTTCTTTTCAAGAACGAAATGGAAGAAAATTAAAATGTTTTATCTTAAATGACGACGGCCAAAGTGCACTACTGCAATGCCATTGTAAAACACAAATAACACCAGATTGCAGCACCCACAGGGATGTAAAATTACAGGGATGAGGTATCATTGTTTGGTCATAAACGCTTTCCGCAATACAAACCTTTTCTTCTATATGTCTACATTAAAACCCGAAGGGCGGACACTCTATTTAAAATCGATTGTGGCTTCTTCTTTTTTCCTTCCTACGGGCTAAACACACGGTACAATTGATACGATTTTCGATTTTGTTATCTCAAGATGAATGCCTAAAAGATGAATGTATAAAACATCAAAATTGAAAATTCATCCTAAAAGATGCACCATACGGCAAATCTATGTTTTGAATGTTAAATGTCTTCAAATTCTAGTGATGCTTTTGAATTTGAAGATGTTTAACATTTGAATTATTTGTATCTTGTTCTTGCAGATTGTGATCATGACGGAAAATGCGTCGATAAAGATGAAAGTGTTACAGAAAATTGTCAAACAAAGAAATGCTGTCTTGAAGGGGGCATACCTAAAATGAAACTAACTAAAACAGGTAAACAAGTTATGTTTCTAGGCTCAAGAAAACAGTTCCAATTGTTTCTCGTAATAGTTCTTCAAATGTACTCGTTGGATTAAAAAACCAGTTTTCCAAGTTGTAAAGATTGTTTTTTGAAAATAATGAATGCAATACAGCGAGGCATTATGTTTTTTTTAAATGCCCAATCCCTTTCCTTTATCAGAAATTTATATACGCTTAAACTTACCGTAATTTCAATAATTTTCAAAGTATATACATGTATATTTGCTATCTTCATAGAATGTAGCTACAATGACAAATGCTATGGAGACCAGAAAACGTGGACAGATGGTTGCAAAAAGATGGCATGCAGTATTAAGGATAATGCGGCAATCATAAAAGAAGCAGATGCAGGTAGGGAACGAATATAGGTCTTCAAACGTTAAGATAAGTAAAAGAAGGGGTTTTGAGATTGTTCTCAAGAAGACGTGAACAATTATATGGTTCTCTATCAAGTATTTTTTTCAAAGACAACAAGGATTCAAGAATGGCGTCCCTTACGTTATTAACTTACAGTTACATTATGGTGGGACTAAGAATTATTATAATCCCTTTTTATGTCATATTTCTTTACAGTATTCAATATTTTATTTTCAGTGACCGAATACCGTCACCGGTAAAATAAGATACAGATTGTTTGAAATGGTTATCGGACGATGAATATATATATTGGTATCCTCAAACGACTTAATACATTTGTTTTTCGAAGTCTAGGCTATTGCGCATTGAAGTAGTCATTCAACCCATGTTGATAAAAGGAAGCTGTATCCTTTCAGGCTGTGATACCGGGGGAAAATGCAGGGCTTTTGATGAAAAATGGACACAGAACTGTGTAACCAAAAAATGTGTGAAAGATGGAGATATGGCTAAAGAAGTTGTGGATAGTGCAGGTAAAAGATAAATATAGACAATCTCTTAAAATAAATCTTATCTAAACCCAGATACTCATTCCGTGATTTTTTTCAACACATTTTTCAACGCTTAGATTGCTATGAACTATGTATACTTTATGAAAGTGTCCTTTATTGTACTATGATGTTTGTTTTGTAAGAAACATTCGTTATTACGACTCAAATACCCGATAATATTAAGGCTGGTAAAAATGGCATTTCTACTATTTTCGCTCTAAGAAATATTTATCTTCGACCGTTGCAAATTTATATCAGTTCAAATTCAAAATATTAAGCGAGAAGAAGGGGATTTTGAAATAAATTTTACTTTATCTAATGAGATAAAGAAGATCCTGACAGCAATCTCAACAACACTCACAATAGAGCACCATCAAATTGAACATCGACGGACCCCTAGCAAGCTAGAGGTGCGACCAGGTCCCCGGGAGGAGTAAGCATCCCCTGTTGGCTAGCCACAGCCGCCGTCGATATTCATGCACGAAAATGAAAAAAAAAATATCTACAGAACATGCACTGTCCGATGTAATATCTATATAGAAAGTGCTCAAAGCTAAAACTCATTTTAGCTTTGAGGACTTACACATATTAATGCAATAAAAGTGGTTTGAAATATTGTTTACGAAGGCAACGAGTTGGAACTTTACTATCTCATTAGAACATCTCTGCTGTGTTTGACCTAGTGTATAAAGAAAGTTAGCCGTCATAGTGCATTCAGAACAAGGCTGTCCCCTTTTCGAATATGAAAGAAAAAAATGTTTAACTAATGTATAATTGGTATAACAATATCGTCGAAAAGCTAGAGATCGTTAGTGTTTCATTCAACTCACCATGAAAATGTATGGTCCCAAACATTTCCGAAGTCGTGCATCTTCCGCAAACCTCGTGGTATTTTATTTTTCTGTTATTAAAACAACCGGAAGTAGAGTATTATAACCCTAATGCCTTAAGACAACAACAACAACTCAATGCTTTATTCTCATAAACAGGAATGATACAAACACAAACGAAAATTTGGAAACATTTAATCTCTTGGTATTACATTGAATATGATCAATTTCAACAGAATGCCAACATAATGGAACATGCAAGAGACACGGACAGAGGTGGAAGGATGGTTGTAGTGCATACAGATGTGAAGTCAATAACAATGTGGCTAAAATCATGCCGATGTTTGAGGGTATGTAAAGTGTCCATATATCCATTAATCTTAAAGGACTCTATATGGTTTATATAGTAAGGTGGCCCCCTCTCAGGGCAAAATCTGAAGTTTTCACGAAGTAATGAATTTGTACCAATATTTATTGTATAATGTTCGCTACTTATGAAATGATCTATATTCTTTAATTTCCTTTATCACTTTCATAGAATTTGGCCTTCAAAAATGGGATATTTTGCCAAATTTCTGGAAAAACTTCATTTTGGCGCTCATTTTCGACAAACTTCCTATTAGTTAGTATCGAGCAGGCTTCTGCACAACTTTCATATTTTGATATGTTGTTACTGTTAAACGTTTCTAAGTGCATGCAAAAGGAAAAAGTTGTTCACGATCCCGCTCGATGTTATCTCAATGAAAATAATAAAGAATTATGCTATTTTTCGTAAATAGTTGACAAAATCACCGATTTTCGTGATATTTATGTAAAATTTACAATGTCTTACAAATCGAGGAGTAGTTTTTGTAACTAGATTTCTCAAAATATAGATATTTAATTTTCTAAAAATGACAACAAAATTTGATTTTGGAGAAGTCGATTTTAGGGGGCCACTTTACGTTATAAACCATACATACTCCTTTTTGTAACTAGTCATGGTTTTCGTAGCTCTGAATGAAAGGCGTTGTGGTCTTTTGTCATAATTCCTTCCGTTGTTTAACATTAAAGAAAGGGAATGATCTCCAGCATTACCACCCTGCACTCACCCAGCGAAACAAACCGCAAAAAGTGACACATGAATGATGTGACATCATACAAAACTAAAAATCGCAAAAAGACACAACAATATTCACTAGAACTTCATACAAAACAATCGTAACAGACGTACAGAAACATCAAACATTGATTACATCACATAAAAGGAAGGAGACCAATGTACACCCGGCGCCGACTGTGGACGGCCATCTGCTATTAGCAAATAGTGTGCTAATACGGATTACGTGTGCACAATCCTTCCACTAATCCTGATACACAGAGGTCTCCATAGACACACAACTGTTGTATAAACATCAAATTTCTCGTTGTAAGGTGACATCACAAACAAAATAGTTAAACGCAGCGGCCTCTTGTAACACAGATTCTATGTAACTGGATCTAAAAAATTATATGGCATGCGTATAACAGTCTGTGCTATGCTGGCTGAAGCGAGCTCAAGATCAATCACCCCAAAAGTCTGACCAACTAGTCTTATTTTCGGCTTTATTTCCAAACGGTTGGTGAGATTTTGTAGACATTCAGTACCAAAAGAGAACAAAGGAGGGGATCTCCAACAACACCATGTTGCAGCATGCATCCACAGCAAAACCCCAAAATACTCAATACAAAAACATAACAGACAAGCACCGACAGAGACACAAAAGGGACAAGGAACACCAAGGCACAATAAAGAAACATCAGACACAAAGAATTACACATAAACCTACGAGACCAATGGGCAATGGTGCTGTATTAGGACGGCCATCTGCCACGAAAATAGCAGAAGGTGTGGTTATGAGATGTACTATTTTTTCAACACCCGTAAACAAGTTATAACACTTACATCAATAATAGTTGACGAGGATACCGATTCTTGCCAATTTTGTTATCAGAATCGAGAATTAGGCTACTAACCAAAATGATATAGAAAGTCATATATTATGAAATGTTTGTAATTATGGTTCCCATCACATCGAAGCTAAGTGGTTGACGCGATTTACGCCCGATGAAATTTGATGGAACTTCTTATTTTTGTATCTATATACAAAAAGTCGCAAAATTTATGAATTTAGTTTAGTGCAAATATTATTATGCCACATTATTGATACTCAAAGCTTTACCGACTATTGTAATGTATCTTTAAATGTATGGTCTATGGCATTTTATATGCTTTTTACGTATACCTTGACTTGGCTGATTAGCATTTCAAGACCTCTTTCGACATCTTCCCAGGAAGACTTTCGATGTACTGACAAACTCGTAGAGGCATACATACTTATACACTGCTCCGATCTAGCCGGCGATGATTGCGTACTCACTACATGTTCTTTCAGTTAAGTCGGCGAATATTTTGATGATGAGATTACTTCATCCGGTTGTTATTCGTAAATTTATGCCGCTTGCTTATTTCATTTTTCTACAATGTTTTACAAATGTAGGGACGCTTTATTTAACTTGCGTCTTTACTACGCATGATACCATTTAGAAGAACTTTGTTTCAAAATCAAATATATAAAAGATTTGTGCGTTCTTCGAGACCACTGTGTAACTGGAAAATTTCCCCTAGTGTTGCAGAATTCCGTCCTACTCGGGTTTACGTTTTAGAAGACTTCCTAGTTTTCGAATAAATTTAAGAAATATGACTATGCACATCATCCGGATAAAGATACATAAAAATTACCAAAGCTTTCAATACTGCAATTGTGAATGGAGTTCAGTTTATCGGAAGATAGTTTCGGAAATAAAAGTAAATACAAAAAAAAAAACCAAACAAACAAACAAAAACAAAACTACGCTCTTCCAGTTTATTGATAAATGTTTTATTTGTTTCCTTTGGTTCATATTTTATCCTGATTTTGTATGCCTTCGTTTTCTGATTTTCTGAATTATCGATTTTGTGCTGTGTACAGGGATATGGTCATCGTCCATATTTGTCATTGTATACGGAATTTGAGGTCACAAGATTTTACAAATCAAATTTTAGCTCACATGAGCGAAGCTAAAGTGAGCTATTGTCAAAGTGTGCCGTCCGTCGTCCGTCCGTCTTTCCTTCCGTAGTCCATCCGTTGTCAACTTTTTACATTTTTGGCATCATCTCAAGAACCGCTGAAGGGTTTTTGTTCAAACTTGGTAGTTATTATGTACTAATGTTCCCCTATAGTTGTTGTTGTTCTCCATGCGGATACTTGTGTTTGGAATTAACGAGAATGCACAATTTTGCACTATTTCCATAAAAACTCAGTAAATGTATAATTTTACACACTCATTTACTGCGTATTTGTCATAATTAAGTTACTTAATGCTGTAATATGTATTTACTGCTAAAATTAATTTTGTTGATATTTAATGAATTTTATTCTTGGTAGGTATGAGTTACTAATGGTCCTCTACAAGTGTTGTTGTTTTTCATTTGGACCCCTCATTAGGTAGCGCCACCTCAGGCAAAAGTAGGTCATGGGAGTACAATCCTTTGACATACCTCTTCTTCAGAACATATCGACAAAATGAAAGCATAAGATGATTCAGAGAGATGTCTTAAGAAGTGCTGTTTTTGTTCTACTCCGAAGAGAAGTTTTTCTGTCTTTGACAAACTTCTCCTTGTTTGATGCTTAGTTAACGTAGTTTTCAGGTGAGTGATCGTGGCCCTCTTGGGCCTCTTGTTTTTATTTTTCTTGTTTTTGCTCCATTAAACTTACATTCCTGCCAATTGAATGAAGGGCCACAGAGAACGCTACAAAAAATGATAATATACTATATAGTTTACTATTCAAAGCATATAAATTTTGTGCATATTGCTATCCTACAGTTTTAACAGACGCTAAAGGAAATGAAAGTGACACTAGCTCGCACCTTCTTTATACTATGGTTCCAGCGAAGTGCATATTTCAACATGTTATATGTTACCTGCAAATACTCCTTTTTGTGTAGTATTAACATTTATTTTTTCATGATCTAAATGATACGTATAATGGTTCTTCGTTTTATATGCAGCATGCAGTTGGAATGGTGAATGTTTTCCACTGAATTCAGTAATAAAAGATGGATGCAACGACTTGACGTGTGTTAAGAATTCCTCGCTTATACTTGAAGTAACAACACGACGTACGTTCTTGCAGGATGGTTTGAAAGATAGAATTTGTCAAATAGAGATTTGCTTTGTTCTTAAACATATTCATCCTTATTTCCTTCTCATATATGTTTCGATAAAGCCTTTTTTATATCTTGCACATGTCACTGATAACTGTATTTCTGCATTTCATAATGGGAAACATAATTGGAAATATCGACAACAGAGACTTGTATCAGAGACAAAGCCAATCTTTTCAATATTCATTTAACAGTAAAAAAAATTACTCCATTCAAAATCAAATATGTCTTCCATGATTATGTATTAAAACTTCAAAAGAAAAAAGTTCAAACTTTGCATCGTCGATACTAGTATATTATTTTTCGGCATTCATTTTCTTTCTATAGATACTATAACCAGTCTATAAACATTGATTGATAAAACCCTTCTATTATACATTAATTTGATTATCATTATTCTTTATTGCGTTTGCTTTTCCAAACATTGTACATCAGTTTATTCAAATTAATGACTATACAATTGTTGCAACGAATGTTGCTTGAAATAAAATGACTCTCGCCGGGCGCCTGGTCTCACTACGGAGTGTAATTCATTTCGAGGTTCGCAACCGTTCCTATGCAAATTCTAATGATTTTGACTTCTCGGCGTTGAGACTGAATAATTTAAAGATTTTAAAAGTCTTCAAATTGAATAGCATCATTTAAGAACAGATAAATTAGCAGCATGGACCAGAAATTCACGTTTCGGGTATATAACCCTCGTCAGTGATCCTCAATCTAAACAATGTAATATGGCCAAAGAGTGTGAAAATGATTATGTCTAAAAATGTACCGAAAGACGTAGCAGGATAGGCAGGATCTGATGCTACAGGACCAACGTTTTAGAACTTTCAAGAAATATGCTAACAGAAATTTTCGGATTTGTTGAAGAGACAGACGATCAACCATAGTTGATTGAACTTGGCTACATATGCCCTCGGGGACTCTTGGTCCACCAGCAGTGACACTCACCGAGTAGTTCTATGTTAAACGTCTTGAGTATAACTGATAGGTACTTTTTGAATGTTTATGATTAAAACGTTCAACAAACGATCAACAGAGCAATCATTCGTTGTCATTATAGTACCATCTATACATGTTTACGTCTAAAAATTCAAAAGCATCATTTAAGAACAGATAAATTTGCAGTGTGGACCAGATATGCACGTTTCGGGTACTTATCCCTCGTCGTGATCTTCAATCTAAACAATGTAAATGCCCAAAAAGTGTAAAAGATATTATGTAAAATGATGTACCAAAAGACATATCAGGATGGGTGGGAGATGATGCTACAGGACCCAAGTTTTAGAAATTTCTAGAATTTTATTACCAGAAAATTTTGAATGATTGAAGAGACAACCGATAAACCGAAGTTGATCGAACTTGGCTACATGTGCCCTCGGGGACTCCTGGTCCACCAGCAGTGACATTCACCAAGTAGATCAAATGTCAAACGTCTTCAAATTCAATAGCATCATCTATAAACGAATAAATTTGCATCATGTGCCGTCGGGTACTCCTTGTCCACAAACAGTGACACTCACCGAGTCTTTCGTTGCATTCGACCATACAATGGCTTTTGTACATTATTGATAATGTAATTGTTCA
Organism: Pinctada imbricata; assembly: GCA_033119305.1. Taxonomy (NCBI): domain Eukaryota; kingdom Metazoa; phylum Mollusca; class Bivalvia; order Pterioida; family Pteriidae; genus Pinctada; species Pinctada imbricata. The sequence goes on along the minus strand of VSWD01000012.1, from coordinate 49,144,024 downwards.
CTTATAAACTAATAAAAATATATAGTCTAAATTAGAATATTCTAGAAAGTAATTATGTAGAAGCAGTATTGCTCTGGTACTGATTTAAATATTTTTTATCAAATGATTTTTAAATAATATGAATAATATGTATTAGGCTAACTTCAAGGAAAATGCAATTTAGGTAAGATATCAAAAATCAAACTAGGTCTAGTGCGTTTTCGGAATTTCGTAACTTAGAATTTTTCGGAAAGTGTTGCTTAATCTCCTGCTACTTAAAAAGACGTACGCATGCAAATATGTAAAAAAAAATCTTCAGTCACTACGTAAACATCAAAATGCGTGTGTTTCGGAGGTTTTGTTGCTATTTTTCCGAAAATTTACTATCGCTCCACGATAATGAAATGAAAGCAAAACCTGTCGTTTTCTTATATACGTTTGTTCTGGTTTTGTTCGGTCGTCGTTTATGAAAGTGTTAGACATTTTGTCTGATCAAACGATATGCGTACTAACCTTTTTCTATTAAATAGTTTGCCTGCTCCAAAAAATATCTTCGCAACATATCGGTTCATATTTGTTAACTTTAACAAAAAAAAAAACAAAAACAAAAACAAAAAAAAAAACAAAAACAAAAAACCGGCGAACGAGTTGATTACTTTTTCAACATTTTATATCTTTTACACCATCTCTTTCACTAGGTTGTGAAGGTGCCTATGGAATATGCCATGACATTGGAGACAGCAGATTTCGCTATACGATTGACGGAATCCAATATCCCGATTGTGAATGTGTGGAAGAATCGCAAAAGGCTAAAATCAAGTGTAAAGGATACCCATAGACGGCAATACCATTCCCTTTTACTTTATGATGAACGATGTGTCGTAACTAACATTCGATACTGTTGTACTGTGAACTATAGTCTTTCGATTTTTGATGTGATCAAGAATAGAAAAAATAAGATTATTCATATCACATCCATTAATAAACTGCATTCTCCAAAATTAATTCTTTATCTTAATGTTATAAGCAGAAAGTCCTTCATCAAAGAAAATTATAGTTTACATGTATCAACTATTTGAAGATACAATTCAAAAGTGTCTACCATGAGTTTGCTCAGTTAAGTGATGAATGAGATAAAGAAGATCTTGACGACAATCAAAACAGTGCTCACAATAGAGCACCAAGTTGAACGTGTCTGACCCCTAGCAAGCTAGAGGTCGGACCAGTTGTCCGGGAGGAGAAAGCATCCCCTGTTAGGTTAGCCGCACATGTCGTCGATGTTCACGTACAAAAATGAAAACAATATGTACAAAACACGTACTGTCTGATAAAGAAGATCCTGATAATAATCTCAACATTACTCACCTCACAATAAAGCACCAAGTTGAGCATTGACGGACCCCTAGGAAGCTAGAAGTGGAAACAGGTACCCGGGAGGAGTAAGCATCTCCTGTTTGGCTAGCCGCAACCGCCGTCGATGTCCTCGCAGAAAGAATAAAACAATTTGTACAAAAAATGCTCTGTATGAGGTTATGTCTTTATAGAAAGTGCTATTGATATGAAGTACAATCGTCGAATTTCATTTCGGCTACAGTGCTGATGACTTTTATTTTGATAATAATGGGTACGGTAAAATAGTACTCAACCTTAATGTAATTATGTATATATTAAACCTTTAAAGGATAAATACACCTGCTTTGCTAAAAGTTGATAATATAAATGCAGAATATAAAGAAGTACCAAATATTAATTTTCAAAGTGGAGAAATGGTTCATCGAAAAATCATCGATCCAAGGACATACAAATTCAGGATTAGACTAGAACCGAGGCAAAGGAACAGAAATAAAAAAAATTCTACCATATGTAGAGAAGTGAACATCTGCCACTTCAATTCGGTAGAAAGGTCACAATTGGTAGACAAACGTATAAATTGGTATGTCATGGCACAAAATTCAGAATACGTCAAAGACTTTGTTTTTGCCTCAGATTTCTCTTTTATAAATTAAGTTTTGTTGTTATTTACGACAATGAATTTAAGATTATCTTTTTTCTCGTGAATGTGTTGCTAATAATTTGTGACAGTCTCTCCTTCAATTTACTATGTGGAAGTGTGGTGTAAATGTTTAACGTCTTCAAAGTGTCGAAAGTAAAACGAATTTATATAGAGTGTATTTTTAAACTGTGTTAATTTGAGGTTATCTATAAGCTCTTTCGAATTTCTTAAGATCCATTTTGGTTTATACATAGTTGAACAATACTTTTAAAGGGTTGATTCAATTTCAGATAAAATTATGGTGAGTAAGACCGATTTCATCCGTTATCTGATATGCACGTAACCCTGCACAAGTAGCTTACTTGCAAGCCGTCTGACTCTACAAAATACCACTTGGCTGTGTCGATAATCACTTTGAATAGAAGCATCATTGATGAGGATTTAATATCCGAAACACATGTCATGTGCATAATACATTGGTTTGAAATTTTCCTCGGCAGGTATAGTGTTCGAACACTTCCGTATTTGAAATGACACGAGTAAAGTTTATATCTCTGAATCATTGTACCACTGGTGAAATGTAATATCCGTATCAAGCAATGCAGTAAATGAAAAATATGGTATGGACAAAGACAATGCCAAATATGGACAACGACCATATCCCAACACACATGACAAAATCGATAATTCAAGAAATCACCAACCGAATGCATACAAAATCAGGATAAACAAGAACCAAAGCAAACAAAATCCTCCAGCACATGAAAAGAAGCGAACTCCCAATTTAAGAGTGAGACCAGGTGCCCAGGAAGAGTCAGCTTGCATGCAACATCCGTAGCTTTAATTCGGCAGAAATATCACAACCGGCTACTTCCATTTCGGAACATACAAGTATAGTCTGTGGTTGGATAGGTCAAATAGTCTAAAACAGAATATCATTCACCAATCTGGACAATGCATGGGGCATCATAGTGTATGAAACGCTCCCCGTATCGACCGTAGTACATCCTCAGTGACCATGTTCGTCGATCACATACGTATGCCTAACTGAGAAGCTTGTCTGAAAGACGCCTAGCTCTCAGAACAAAATCTGTATATTTGCTGTCCCGATACTCAGTACAAAATCGATAATTAAGAAAATTACAAACCGAAGGCATACAAATCAGGGTTAAACAGGAACCAAAGCATACACACAAAAAAATCTCCTCCACATGAAAAGAAATTTCATATTAGAATTTAGATCTTATTGCATTCTGGTAGGACTTTTTTTAGCGCAACTAGTGTTGATGATATTTCCACAACAACAAATCTTGTACTTGTGATGCAGCAGGAAATGTATGCCATGATATTTCGCTTAACTCATGTTTTACGCTTGAAAACTCTACAAAAGACCACTTGGCTGTGTCGATAATCACTATGCCTGGAACACATCACTGATGAGGATTTGATATCCGAAACACATGTCATGTGCATAATAAAAGGGAATTCTAATGGCAATAAAGTGTCTTTTACTTATTTCTCATATTTTCTTTACTCGTGGGAAGCCAAGTTTGAAATATGAAGCCAAGTTTGTAAAGGTTTTGTTCTCTCATGGTAAGAAGCACCGAGCACTCCAATTTAATTCCACCTAATCATTTATCAATGACGTACTCCATTTCATAATCCAAATTTTGCCGATTTCCTTATCATGATATATCCATGTGAAGTAATGATGAAAGAATCACTTAAAGAGAGAAGGGGGTCTCCAACCAGACTCGTTTGCATTACCTTCATTAAAGCACCAAAAACTCCTGATGCGCAAATAGATAAAAGACATGCCCAGCAATAGAAGTAAAAGGCACATGCGACATAAGTGGGTCCTGTAGCATCATATCCCACCCATCCTTCTACGTCATTCGGTAAACTTTTTCGACATAGTAACTTTCATACTTTTTTGGCATATTACATTGTTTAGATTTAGGATCACTGATGAGGGTTATGTACCCGAAACGTGCATGTCTGGTCCACGTTGCCAATTTATCTGTTCTTAAATGATGCTATTCAATTTGAAGACGTTTACATAGAAAAATTAAACATGAAAGACTACAGCTAAACCAACGAGGTCAATGGGCAATCGGTGCCGACTTGAGACGGCAATCTGTAAAGCCAGTTGTAAATGGTGTAGTTATCCGGATTACCAAAAGTCTCGAAGAAGGCACAATAGCAGTGTCAAATAACCTCCTCACTGTGAGATGACCACACTAACATAACAGCAAAACGCAAGGGCTTAAGCAACACAGGTGAATATGCAAATAGATATAAAAAGGGGAGGGGCGTGCAAAATTCAGTGTTCCGCTGACTGTAGCAAGCTCATGCATGTTATCACCCGAGTAGTCCGACCGACATTCAGAAAGAACAGGTGGTCGGGACTCTCTTCTATAAAGGGGTTTGGAAAGGGCCCGTCTTGGAGTCCCGCAGTCACAGAGTAGAAATTTTCATGGGAATTTGTAAATTGTTACTATGAAAATGAAATAAAATAACAGTCAACAAATTGCTCTGTCCCAACGTTTCGGCCGAAGCCTTCTTCAGGGTTGAGTTGAAGGCAACGTCAATTTATTGAAACCCGACGGGGAGCACTTAAAATACATAACTGAAATTGTTCAGTTAGTATTAGCTATTCACACAGTGTGTCAAAATCTGCATTCAAAATTAATTGTTTCATCTTTTTGTCCTTTTTCTTCTAAACAAGCTCAAGTTTCCTTTTCATATGATTCTTTTTGACTGATGGGAATACGAACGGCGGAGAACAATTCGGACACATAACCTCTAAACTTTACAAAACTTAATAGGGCAAATGTTACACGTCTCCATAATCAAATAAATATCACTAGTAACGTTTTGAAGCATTTGAAGTCACCGAAATCGAGATAAATGATTAATTTATACAAAGAAGGTTTTTATTTCCTGTAGTTACACCTACAGCGAGAAGTTTTATGTTTATTCAACAATTATGTGTCTATGGAGATCTCTGTGTATCCGGATAAGTGGGAGGGTAGTGCGCACGTAATCCGGATAACCACATCATTTGCTAATAGCAGATGGCCGTCCAAAGTCGGCACCGGGTGCACATTGGTCTCCTTCCATTAAATCTGCTGTCATCAATGTTTGATGTTTCTGTACATCTGTTACGCTTGTTTTGTATGAGATTCTAGTGAATATTGTGTCTTTTTGCCATTCGTAGCTTTGCATGATGTCATTTATGTGTCACTTTCTTGTGGGTTTGTTTCGCTGGGTGAGTGCAGGGTGGTCATGCTGGAGATAGTTCCCTTTCCCTCAGAAATCATTTTCTTAAACTGGAAAAGAAGGACAACATCAACCATACTCAAATTTGACCAAATCAGTAAATTATATATTACATTGTACACGTACTGTAAATTGCTCTATTTTCGTCAGTACCAATTTTCGTCAATTCGTTGAAAATGACAATTTCGTCAGTACGTAAATTCTTCATCCTAGGGTCCCTAAAATATAAATTCGTCTGTTCAAATGCCAACCTAACATTCAGGTATAGGCCGTATGCATTTGTTTTCACTGTAACAATTATTGGTAACCAAACATATTTATCACCTAGCTTGTTGTGAAAACATATCTTTTGCTAATTAGAAGTACATTATATGCGACTCTGTGCGCGTATTCAGTTTTCGACGATTTATCATTTGCTTGTCGTATTTACTCTTAAGATTCAATTTTTCCTTTCTACACTATATTTTGTCAGGAGTGTTTATATTCGTCGATACGTATTTTCGTCAAGGGAGGAACTGACGAAAATGACGAAAATTAGTACCTGACGAATAAAAACCAATTTACAGTATTCAAAGTCAAACAAAAGAACCGATATCAGATTCCAAAAATCAAAATCGATCGAAAGGCTTACAAATTCTTGAAAAAAAAATATAAAACAGAACTTTCGAACGAGAAAAGAAAAATCAGACAAATGGACAGAGACAAAGAATTTGTACAATAGTCAGTGATCTAAGAATTTGAGATATCCGTCTTAACGAATTACGTACATCATTCTTGCACCGAGCATTTCCTATTTCATCAAATTATCAAACTATGGTATCGAATAAGCTGAAAACATTCCATTATCTGAACTGAGAAAAGTATAGAAAAAGAAATCAGAAGATATTTTAACATTCGTTACAATCAAATAATAAATGTAATCCAGAAATATTTAACGATGCATATGAAAATCTTAATTAATTAAGAATAAGCAAAAGGATGGAAAATATACTAAATGAAACAAAACTAATCAATAGCAAAAGACAACCTGAAAATTTAAAAAAGATTCTTACAAGTGCAAAATTTGAAGTGAAAAATGATTATCCATTAGAGGGTGTTTCAAACTGTAAAAACAAAAGAATGTAAATTATGCGATATCCTTATTAAGGGAAAGTATTTCAAATTTAAAATTTAAGCAATAGATTTTGAATTGTTGAAATTAAAAGAAATTTAACATGCACATCTAAAAATGTGGTATATGTCATTCATTGTGACAAATGTAAGGAGGAATCTATTGGCTCAACAAAGCAACTGAACCACAGAATTCGTCTTCATAAAAGTAATATAAAACTTCCACAAAACAGGGGGTTTTTTTTGTTAAAAAACATATTTTTGATTCTAGTGAAGGGAATTTCAAAGTAATGCCTATTTACCAAACAGACGATTACTCCATGATCACAATCAAAGAACAAATGACAAATATGGATAATGACCATATCCCTGTTTGCAGCACAAAATCGATAATTCAGAAAATCAGAAACCGAAGGCATACAAAATTAGGATAAAACAGAAACCAAAGCAAACAAACAAAAACCTCCACCACATGAAAAGAAGCGAACTCCCAATATGGGAGTGAGCATTCTTCATTGATAGATACAAAACTATGTTAAGCAGAACATGAAAAACACCCACAATCCGATTAACATTAGATCACTTTGTCTGTTAAATAAAGCCTTTCCTATAGATAGAATTGATAAGACCATGTATTTACTATTTCTATTAGGTATAAGTATATTTTCATCAAGGAGTGCAAAATAATCTTATTAACGCATCTTGATTTTTATCATTCCATTGCTTGTACTGTATTCAATGTTGATACAAATGTTACATTATTATTAACTGAAGAGGCTAAACATAAAAGCCGAAACACGTGTCGTAATAAAAATGTAAAATTTAACTTCGCCTTTTTCGTGGTGCCTTAACTTTTTTACATATCTATATCCTTTACGTTGGATCCTATTTTTGCTGATTTCGGATATATGTATCCGTATATAATGTAGCTACGGAAGCCCCGGAGTGCAAAGTAAAAAAAAAATAAACCTGCGTGCACAGTTAAGTAACTTGCGCGCATAGTTTAGTAACCTGCGCGCACAGTAAAGTAACCTGCACGCACAGTTTATCGAGTTGTGCGCGCAGGTTTAGTAACCTGCGTGCACAGTTAAGTAACCTACACGCACAGTTTAGTAACCTGTGTGCACAGTATTGTAACCTGTGCGCACAGTTTTGTAACCTGCGCGCACAGATCCAACAAATCCTGCTACATTTTTCGGTACAATTTTGGACATAATAATTTTCACACTGTTTGGCCATATTACATTGTTGGATTGAGGATCACTGACGAGGGTTAAGTACCCGAAACGTGCATGTCTGGTCCATGCTGCAAATTCATCTGCTTTTAAATGATGCTATTGAATTTGAAGACGTTTAACGTTAGTAACCTGTGCGCGCAGGTTTAGTAGACTGTGCGCACGGTTTAGTAACCTGTGCGCACACTTTATAACCTGTGCGCACAGTTCAGTAACTGTGCGCGCAGGATGATAAACTGTGCGCGCAGGTTAAAAAGATATTTTTACTTGGCACTTCGGGGCTTCCGGATGGAACATCTCGTTTATATGATTAGCAAATTATGTAGATGCAATGTATCTTGTGATAAATTAGATAGAATAGGAGATCTTTTGAGGAAATCTTAAGGACACGTAACGTTAACACTGGTGTAAAGCAGATGCACATACATGTACTATCGCGACAGGTGATGCCGATTCGTATGTTTTCAATGTACACCTTCAATACCAATAATTTACACAGTTCCATGTTGAATTGTGCAATTAACATGAAGATAATGTTTAGCTCAAGAAATCGTAATACCCATACGATTATAAAAATCAAGTTTTTTCAAATGAATGAAAATGACAATGATGTAGGTACCAGGCATTTGTTTGTCTATGTTTTATAAGTGGAGGGGAGGGGGGTATTTATTATGTACTCTCTGTGTACTGTAGCCCCTGTGGCATTTCTTGATGTAGGTACCACAAATCATTGCTTAAACACTGATACCTACTTCATTGTCATTTTCATAATGTCGACATACACTGTATGGCCACAACAATGAATGGAAGCTATGACAGTGACAGACTTGTGAACAGGAGCATTGTCCTGCTCAGCTACGTTAAGGCACTCCTCAGAAATGACGTTTTCAAATATGGCGCGAAATGACATCAACCTCGGATGGAACGTCGTCAAGACGGAGACTACTGTCGTTTGCTAATTTTGATACTCGTTATTGTCATTCATGTTTGAGTAAGATCTTTATACATGTTAGTATCGTTTGCCTAGTATTATATTACTCTTATCTAATGTAAAATTAATTGAATGGCATAACGTACTAGACAAATATGTGACGAAAATGACCAAGCAACCACGTGCGGCTGATACTCAAATCTAAGAAAAGCTTGAAGGTTTTTTTTAACTGACATTTAACTAACCGAGGATCCAGCCTTTCTTAACAAAATGAAAGCAAGAAAATTATAATGATAAAATCATTCGTTCTAAAACCCAAATTAAAAAAGGGGAGGGAAAATACTACCGTAGAAAAATTAAAAAAAATTAATCTATTCTGGAAAAAGTAAGGTGGCATGCGTAACATTGAGAGCGGGTTTTGTAAAGTATGAATAAATTGTACAAGATACATTTTCATCGCGATATTCTTAATAATTAGAATGATAAAAGAATAATGATTTTTAATTCATCTTTTTTTCTTATAGGCGACATGTAAACTAAATATCAAAAGATAAAATGAAAATTATAATTAATATGTCACTAACGAAATAATACTGAATTAATATAATTTTCTAATACATGTATCACATGTTATTTGTACTGTACATTTACGTTCCACACAACCATGTACGATATGTAGAAACAATGCATATTGATATCATGGTGCCTCTCATTGAGTCAACAATTTCAAGCAACGAAAAGGCGACATAAAATAAGAACCTTGTGCAATTTTTGATAAAAAATTATGTAACAACGGCCTGTTGCGAACTCGCGACCTTACGATTTGCAGTCCTTCATTATCTCTCTTATGCCACCACATCATTGCGTCAAAGAGAAAATATTGTAAAATACATTTCACTGATTGCCAAAGATTTAATATTTTCACTTTTCCCATTAAAATACAATGAAATATAGCTCATTTAAACAATATAGTATAATTCATTTTTATCTTCTAGAATAAAAATATGTGTTTAAAGGTTACAAAACTGTGAGAACGCAATCGGTGGAGTCGCCCTCGATAGTTATAAACTGAGAGTTGCTTCACTTTGCTAGATATCCCTGAATGAGAAGCTTACCTGAAAGACGCCTAGCTCCCAGAACAAAATCCTTCGGAGTGAGGTGTTCATGTGACAATCATTGTCGTAGGACAACTTTATGTCCAAATAGGATGCTGAATTATTTGTCTCTGTAGTTTCTTTGACTTCAAGCTCCAAAGGATAGACACTGCTGAGGTAATCAGCGAATTTTGGATTACACATCGTCTTTGTATCTGTAAATGAAGTTAAAGTCAGAAGCTTAGTATCTTCTATCTTCAGAGACCAAAGATTGAATGATTTAAGCCTCGTACGAGAAAAGGAAAATGTCGGCAAGGAGTGGGTCACAATTGGTACCCATTGGAATTCCGACAATTTGCTCCAAACACCACAAAAATGTTGTCGATCAGAAAGTTTAACATCTGAATAATGTCTGTTTCAGTGTACTTATTTTCAGAATCGGACTTTTCTTTTACAATGTAAGTTTTGTCATAGTTATCAACAATAAATTTGTTTTTGCGATTGCCGTTCGTAATCTTAATTGGAAACGTATTACTTATAATTTGGCGAGTCTTCCTTTCAATTTAGAATGTGGGGTTGTAGTGTTAAGTGTCGAAAACTCAAAGCCTTTGATCGAATGGACTCTTCTTTCAGATATTCTAAAAGTTCCTTCGAATTCTTTAAAATCCACATCTGGTTGATACCACTGAGAATATATACTGTCGAACAATATTTGTGAAGCCCAGATTTGATTTCAGATAAAACTTTGGTGAGTAAGATCGATACAGATTTAGTAGAACATTTTGAGGAACCAGCGATGAAACGTTGTTTGTACAGATTCCTATGCATTTTAGATATTCAGTATAAGCATGGTTAATCTAAATATAAATTGTTAGAGTCGAAGCCAAAGGAAGCAAGAGCTGATTTGTGGTTATCTATTATTTCAGAGGCAGAAAGGTTTATTTGGGCATTTGTGCATTTTGCAAAAGCAACTTGTCTTGTTTACTTTATAGTGTTACCTCGTAGATTTAGATTGACGAAGTGAGGCCAGTCATTGGGTACATGACCTAATATAGTCAGAGAATAACAGGACCTTCACGGCTAATCAACAGGGGGTGCTTACTCCTCCCGGGCACCTGGTCCCACCTCTAGCTTGATAGGGGTCCGTCAGGATCTTGTTTAACTCATTTGTTTCACACATATGCCCTTTGCCGTGTGGAGCTCGTAAAAAAAGTTTACCACGAGGGGTTTGACAGTAAGTGTTTGAATATTTTCTACTGCCATTGTCGCCCTAGCACTTTCTATATAGACATAACCTCAGACAGTGCATGTATTTTGTGTGTTGTTTCCTTTTTTGTGCGTGAACATCGACGGCGATTGCGGCTATCAAACAGGGGATGCTTACTCCTCCCGGGCACCTGGTCCCACCTCTAGCTTACTAGGGGTCCGTCGATGCTCAATTTGGGTGAGTGCTGTTGAGATTATCGTCAGGATCATGTTTAACTTATTCAATACGAGGATAACAACAAATCAATCAGCCCTCGCACAAGATATTGTAATCAAGCATATACTGATTAACTACTTTACTTCAATATTAAAAGATTTTCATTACTTTGAAATTAATCTTGAAATTGTAGGAAGTTTATCATATACCGAAGATAATGTTAAGATCATCTATCAGAATTTCAACATAATGTAAGGGAGGAGATCTCCAACAAGACCCCGTTGCAGCACTAAAATCAAAACTCCAAAATACACGATGCAAAAACACAAAAGACGAGTATAGTATGAGACGGAAAAGAGCAGGTAGGGAGCAATATATTTGATAATCAGTTAGGTTTTTACCATAAGTTATATTAGGTTTTAGAGATAATGCCCAAAATAACTAACAAAACTTATTTTGTATTCAATTACCAAAAAATACGTTTTCTGGTTGAACATCTTTGAAAAAGATTGAAGGAGACACATTCAACACTGACGACATGGGCCGATCGACTAACTGTCAAGGAAACACGCAATAAACATAATTATCCAGGTACATATACATCAGTGAATGAATGTAGAATGCAGAGCCTTAAATTAGATTCTTGAAATGTCTAAAACTTTGGTCCTGTAGCATCATATCCCATCCACCCTGCTACGTTTTTCTGTACATTTTTGGACATAATGTTTTCCACACTTTTGGCCATATTACATTGTTTAGATTGAAGATACCCGAAATGTGCATGTCTGGTCCATACTGTAAATGTATCGGCTCTTAAATGATACTATCGAATTTGAAGACATTTAATATAAAAGACTGAAAGATGGAAATACTCAAGATTTCGCCGAAATTACCCCAAATCGCACTGTTGGAATAATTATATTATTTTCGCAAAAAAAAAAAAAATCCCCAGAGAAAATAATCTCTTTTGCAGCATATATTTTTTTCAGAAATATACGAAGAAGGACGGTCTCATAATCATAGAAAAGTCGGACAAATATACATAGAACCAAAAGACAACACGACCTGATTAACAATCTATAAAGTCTTTTCTTTTTCTAAGACCACAAACATGTATGCAATTCACAGACAGGTTCAATGTTTAGTATATAATACAGAACATAGATGCGTATATGTCGACCAACCCATGATCGTAGTGAGGCACGAACCAGCAACATTTCGGTCACTGGCCCGACGACTTATCCATTAGACCACGGCGTCGACGGGTTTTGATGCCATATAATATGTTGTATTGTGCGAGTTTTAGTATATACTTTTTAAAATTAGGATTAATAAAAGTCTTGCTGGTGCTTCAGTCGTGTCTTGTTGGACATTTCATCCTTTTATTCAGTTTATATAATTTACTCCCGCCGTTTGACTTAAAGTAAAGACGGGGTAACAGTCGAAATCAAAATTAGGATAAGGAAAATACCAAAAATAACAAGCTCGAAAATGAAGGATACTTTCAAGGTGTACCGGTATCTACTAAACTTTTAAACGGTTTCTATTGTATCTAGACATGTTATGTGTTAAGTTTATCACAAAATATATTGATCACAGGTTCATATAAAATGTATGCCGTACAGTACAAAAATACACAAATCATTTCAATCCCTGGATAGACTTAAACATAGACAGTATAAATTATATAATTTCTTTTACAATAATTGTGTTATAATTTAGCTTATGTCGATAAGACCTATGTCTTAATAAAAACTAATGACATTAAACATCACTTGATGACAAATATGGAAAAAAAAACATATCCCAATCAAGAAGTACAAAATAGTTAATCGAAAAATCATCTAGCCAAGGGCATACAAAACCAGGATAAAACCAGAACTAAGGCAAAGGAACAGAAATTAAAAAAAGAAGAAATCTATCATATGAAGAGAAGTAAACTCCCGACGAAGGAGATCAGTTGCCCAGGAAAAGTGAGCATCTCCTGCTTGGATGCAACACCCGCCACTTCAATTCGGTAGATAGGTCTGTATCGTTAAATCCCACACTTTGTTAGAAAGGTCACAATAGGTAAATCCCACAATTCGGTAGAAAGCTCACAATCGGTAAATCCAACAATTCGGTAGAAAGCTCACAATCGGTAAATCCCACAATTCGGTAGAAAGCTCACAAACGTATAAAATGCAATGACACATGGCATAAAAGGTCTACGTCAGAATATAATTTATGACTCTGGACAAGGGGACGTCATACTGTGCTACCATTTCCCCATATCGACCATAGAACTTCCTCAGTAAGAATGTTAGTCGGTCACACATGTATTCTTGGCTGATAAGCTAACCTGAAAGCCGTCTAGCTATTTAAACAAAATCTGAGTACTTGGAGCTTGCCCGAGCATAACGTATTAATTGAGAAATGGAAACGCCATATGCTGGTGACGACGGGATGTTGCTACTCAGAAAAGAAAACTTGTAAGAAAGGATATTGAAACTGAAGTCGTTTATAATAGAGTGAGGTGTTCATATTACCAAGGGCGTCAAAAGACAACATGATATCCAAATATGACGCTGTTGTATCTTCTACTTCAAGTTCAACGGGATAGATTGCGCCAAGGTAATTCGCAAATTTTGGATTATTGATGGGCCGGGTGTAAACAACCCGCTCAGTGGTGACGTTGCTCTGTGAAATTAATGCGAGATCAACCCTCTGTGTCAAGCTTCAGCGTCGGAAAAAGAATAAACTTCACTCCCGATTATCTTCTCTGGATATCTTGAATTCTAATCTCATGTTCTATTGGCTCAAGATTTCACCATATTTACATTTATTTGATTTATTCAATGCATTGTCGCTTGAAATCATTATATAATGACGCCATTTTGTCGACTATAGGTCCGATCTGTGGGCGGAGCTTAGAGTGTGAATAAATGACACGATCTGATTGGCTGAAGCGCGCACACCCCTAGACTTGTGGAACAGTGTATTACGTTTGATCGTTTCTGCCCATTGCTTAAAGCAGTTTTTATCTCGTTGCAATCTTGTTTTGTTCAATTATTTATTTTTATCTTTTACCATTGTTGGCTTTAACGATTTTAGCCTTGCATGGCATATCTCTATCCCTAACATACTCTTTAATGATTTAAAGAAGATCCTGACGATAATCTTAACAGCACTCACAATAGAGCAGAAAATTAAACATCGACGGACCCCTAGCAAGCTAGAGGTGGGATCAGGTGCCCGGGAGAAGTAAGCATCCCCTGTTGGCTACCCGCACCCGCCGTCGATGATAATGAAGCATGGAAATGAAAATATATAAAATTCATGCACTGACTGACGTTATGTCTATATAGAAAGTGCTATGGCGACAATGTCAGGGAAGTATATTCAAAACACTTACTGTCAAACCCCTCGCGGGGAACTTTTTTACGAGCTCCACATGACAAAGGGCATAAGTGTGACACAAATGAGTTAAAGAAGATCCTGACGATAATCTCAACAACACTCACAATAGAGCAGAAAATTAAACATCGACGGACCCCTAGCAAGCTAGAGGTGCTAGTAACGCAATTTTCTGATTAATTCGTACCAACATCGATGCATTCTCCGATTTAAGTACAATCTACATGAAAGAAATGAAAGATGTATTTCGAACTACCCTGATAATACGTTAGAACAATTGGATAGGACGTTTTTACTCCAATGGAAACAAGATATATAGTCATTTTTTATAAATTCAATTTAATTTTGCACAAGTTAAAAGATACCTGAAACCTCAGAGAAATACTATAGAAAAGATAAAGCCTAGACTTCAATGAAATCTAATGTGCCAGACTCCTCCCGGGCACCTGGTCCCACCTCTAGCTTGCTAGGGGTCCGTCGCTGCTACATGTTGTGCTCTACTTGCATTGTGAGTGTTGTTTAGATTATCGTCAGGATTTTCCTTAACTCTTATATAATATAACGGTTTGAGTCATGTTGTGTAACCTGTATTAATTGTTCTTAATTGCGCAGTATTTCCATCGCATTCGTTTGTAAAGCAGTTTTCTGTGAAAGAAGGGAGGAGATCTCCAACAAGACCCCGCTGCAGCATCAACAGTAAAACACCAAAACAACCGATGCAAAAACACGAAAGACGAGTACAGCACGAGACGGAAAAGAGACACACGACATGTAAACATCAAACACAAAAGACTACACATAAAGCGACGAGACCAATGGGTAACCGGTGCCGACTTTGGACGGCGATTTGTCACGCAAGTAGCAAATGGTGTGGTTATCCTGTGGTTATCCTGGATATCCCGGTGTGGTTATCCTGAAGGCATGTCCAGGACAACCTGCAATGACGAAGACATATCCGACAGCATGAATCATCCTATTTGCAGTTGTTTTTATATACTTCAGTAGTAGACAATTAGTTTCTCATAGTGTCTCCTCCTTATTAAGATACGTTTTCTATCATATTGTAATCTTTTTTGTTCAACTATACTCAGATATTTATACAGAAATATTTTAATAATGAATTATACGATTATGTCTCTTGCTTCTGTTGTCTACGAATAAATAACGTTTTCTTTCTTTTTTCGAATAAACTATTTAAACCCGTATGTTAGAATTCTATAACTCTTGTGAAATGTCGATGTAACGGCAGCAAAAAGAAAGTCTGTCTAAATTTCGATCTTACCGTTAACCTTGTGCATTTGATATATTTCTGATAAACAGAACGCCACATTATCATAGAAAAATTTTTCATTGATATTTCCAAAACCTATAAACAACAGTTTGTGAAACAGATAATTGGGAAAAAAGTGTGCAACAGCTTCTTTGTTAAAATCTTCTTTAGTCCGATTGTCTATTAATCACAACTAAAAAAATGCTTGCTTACTTCGCAAGATCTGGCGGCTGAAATGAAACAGCACAAACCCATGGATAAGATTAATAGCTTCAGAAATTTTACCACCTTATAAGGTGTGGCGAACATGTACAATATTGCGGATTCACGGCAAGTCTGGAGTACGGACGGTTCGCCATGTTAATGTTCACATTCGGAGTAATTTCAACAGCTATTTTATCAAACTTAGGTTATGTCCATAGCGCAATCACAAATTGTAGGGGTATGTAAACTTTATAATTATTGTTCCTTTTTTATTCTCATCAACATAAAGGCCCATGTGAAGATTTAGCATCAACAATCTTTAAATCTATTGTTGCCTCATTTTTTCTTCTGTAATATGTTCAGATCACACCCATATAAGTGCTGGTTCTCACTCAGACCTGAACTTAAAATCACATTTGGTCTAGTCAAATATGTACATGTATATAATTCTCGTTTTTTCAATGATGTTGTATAGATAAACATTTGAAGATTGTATATATATCTATATCCGTATTATTTTTGATTTGTGTATATAATTATGATATTATATAAATTCACAGTTTATATCAAATATTAAATAATAAGTTTCGTCTTAAGATGGGTGAATAAAAATGACTTAAATTCATTACTAGATAAAGGCTAAGCTTCATTCATGATTTGGTAAACAAACGCACATATGTATCTATGGCACACTACACATGCTAACCACTCAACATCTGAACATCTAAAAATGTTCGATTATTCATGTTTAATATTGTTATATGAACGCAACATAATATCTATACATAAGATCAACATTGTATTTGCAATTAATGAAATATTAGAACGACCTAAAGTAAATAAGATGTTATTTTTTTTCTTTTTGTGAGAATCTTAAATAGGTAAATGTATACACTTGATTTACTACATGTTTCGTTAAAATTTACGATGTAAAGTTCATTTAAGCGATTCGCTGATCGTTGTAGCGTCCTCACTTTGACCATAGTATACGTGAAATATTTCTACATACTGTATATGCAAATAACAAGTTCCGATGTTTACCGAAGTCGTGTGTACTCGAGAATAAAATCGTATTTTAAACAAAAATATGAAAGATGATTTATGCAAGTAATATGTAGATGTTCAAATGTTAAACATCTTCAAATGTGTTAGCATCATTTAAAAGCTGATTAATTTACAGCATGGACCAGACATGCACGTTTCGGGTATTTAACCCTCGTCAGTGATCCTCAATCTAAATATTGAAATACGGTCGAAATCTATGATAATTATGTCTAAAATATACCGAAAGATGTAGCAAGATGGCAGGGATATGATACTACAGACCCAGGTTTCGGAAATTTGAGGATATTTTGAAAACAGAAATTTTCGAATGCGTTTGAAGAAACGACCAACCGAAATGAAAGGTCATATTTAAAACCCATTTACGATAAAACTTCATTATTGACAGTTTAATCCCTTTCGAACCATATATAGCTTCAAATGAAAACTTAATTTATTTTCCAACGTTGAACAAAAAAAATTATACACTAAAATAAATGCCTCATGTTGGCTGAAATGTTGGCATGAGGGGGTCCTAGGAGCAAGAGGAAACCGAATTATCCGGGATAAAACCTGACAGGACTGGGTTGGCGGCCATCATACCCTCCCATATAAAACCCTTTTGTCAAATCTGTTATTCGATCCCGATGTTGAAGCAAAGTCTCCACCGAAAAATGGGCTCAGGTCAAAATTTCCTCCAAGGAAAAACTGCCTTGGCCTTTATTTCCCCCTAGGAAAAACCACCCCAGAATAGAATTTCCACCAAATGAAAGTACGTTTTTCCACTTTTTTCATACATGTAAGTTGAGATTATCGTCAGGATCTTCTTTAACTCATTTGTGTCACACTTATGCCCTTTGCCGTGTGGAGCTCGTAAAAAAGTTCCCCGCGAGGGGTTTGACAGTAAGTGTTTTGAATACCTTTTCCTGATGTTGTCGCCATAGCATTTTCTATATAGACATAACCTCAGACAGTGCATACATTTTATATATTGTTTTCATTTTCGTGCATGAACATCGACGGCGGGTGCGGCTAGCCAACAGGGGATGCTTACTCCTCCCGGGCACCTGGTCCAACCTCTAGCTTGCTAGGGGTCCGTCGATGCTCAATTTGGTGCTCTATTGTGAGTGTTGTTGAGATTATCGTCAGGATCTTCTTTAACTCATTTGAGTTAATTTGAAGACGTTTAACATTTGTAACACTTGGTGAGTGTCACTGCTGGTGGACCAGGAGTCCCCGAGGACACATGTAGCCAAGTACGATCAATTTCGGATGATCGCTTATTCAATGCATTCGAAAATTTATGTTAACTAAATTTCTTTGGAATTTCTAACACCTGGGTCCTGTAGCATCATATCCAACACATCCTGCTACGTCTTTCGGTACATTTTAAGGCATATTTTTCACACTTTATTGGCCATATTATATTGTTTAGATTGAGGATCACTGACGAGGGTTTAATACCCGAAACATGAATGTCTGGTGCTGATCCAAGCTACCCGTTATAAGTCGAATACTAGAATTCAATCAGTTATCTCGTAATTACGACTTAAGGTCAGGGTGGCGACTTTTAATAGAAATGAGGTAGAAGAAAGATTGATATGTCTTCACGTAGAAGAACATCTCCTCGAACTATTCAGACCAAAAAATCATGATTTGCCCGTCTCGTGTTTTGGCTATAAACGTCCATTTTTGGACTATTTTAACATTTTCTTCATTTTAGAGAATACCACATCATAACTTTACATACCTCGACTGCATTGCATGAAATTTCAGAAAGTCATATTCTCTTATTTTTCTGGACTCTTATAGCTTGTGTATGAATTAAAGCCTATTTTGAAAAATTCTGATAAAATAAACAGTTCTAAGGAGTGTATTTTCTGATAAATACGATTTTGCTTGTTGCCATGGTAACAGCTAGAAGGTCGCCAGGTACACAATTTTTTCTATGTATAGAGCTATGATATTGCTTTATCCTAAAGCAGTCAAACCAATATGTAGCCGAATTCGTTTTTCAGCAAAATGACTGTTTCTATAAAAAGCACAATATTTTGTGCTAAAAATCAACATTTTGACCCAAAAACAGATATACTCGAAGTTCGAATTTCTAATTCTCTCATTGTTAAAGAGTATAATGAATAGTATATATGATTTAGAAGCAGAAATAATTTCTTTCCTTTTCGGCGATTTTTCATTGAAAAATATGCATTTTCCCCAGGAATACCCATTCAGCAATGAACATTTCAAGAAGTATTATTCTTTCTGAAATAATGTAACAAACTGAGCTGATACCATTTATTGTTCATGTCGGTTTCAAATATTACGTGATATGAAAATCGAGTTATCTCCCTGCAGTCGCAACCCTAACCTTAATATGTCGTAAAATTTACGACTTATTTATCTCGTAATTATTACTAGTTATCTCGTAATTACGACTTAGCTATGTCGTAATTACGAGATAATATTATTCCTTCTGAAGTGAATTTGTGACGCAATTTTACGTCTTTTTGAAGTTTTCCAAACATGATCAATATTGTATTTTTTCTTTCCATATATTAATGAAATCTTTTCACATAATAGCTGTTTATTTATATTATATATTTCATATATTTTTTCAGTTTTCCTGCTTATTGTCTAATTAAAGAAAGAGGGTGAATAGGTCTTTCCCGTGAATTTTTTTTTTATCTTTTTCTACATTCCACTTCTTCAACAATGCGAACATTTTTGTCGGTTGAGCGATATAGGCCAACTTGGGCCTCCTGTTTTTCCTTGCATATAATCCCTTTTATCTCCCTGGCTGCAATGTCCTTACAGAAAGAACTCATTGTTCATATTGGTCGTAGTGGAAATTATAATAACTACGTCGTAATTACGAGATAACTAAGTCGTAATTATGACAAAGTTAAGTCGTAATTACGACATAGCTAAGTTGTAATTACGAGAAAGTTAAGTCTTAATAACGACAAATCAAGTCGTAATTTCGAGAAAGTTAAGTCGTAATTACGAGATAACTATGTCGTAATTACGACATAGAAAGTCGTACTTACGAGAGAGCTAAATCGTAAATACGACATTACGCTTAGTCGGCTTCCGTAATGGGCCATTGTGTACATAACTTTGGATTTATTGGAAAAAAATTGTGTATTATTTCAATATTTCTATTATATTGTTCCGCGATTTTTCGGCGATTTTTCATTGAAAAATATGCATTTTCCCCAGGAATACCCATTCAGCAATGAACATTTCAAGAAGTATTATTCTTTCTGAAATAATGCAACAAACTGAGCTGATACCATTTATTGTTCCTGTCGGTTTCAAATATTACGTGATATGAAAATAGAGTTATCTTCCTGCAGTCGCAACCCTAACCTTAATATGTCGTAAAATTTAAGATTTATTTATCTCGTAATTACGACTAGTTATCTCGTAATTACGACTTAGCTATGTCGTAACTACGAGATAATATTATTCCTTCTGAAGTGAATTTGTGACGCAATTTTACGTCTTTTTGAAGTTTTCCAAACATGATCAATATTGTATTTTTTCTTTCCATATATTAATGAAATCTTTTCACATAATAGCTGTTTATTTATATTATATATTTCATATATTTTTTCAGTTTTCCTGCTTATTGTCTAATTAAAGAAAGAGGGTGAATAGGTCTTTCCCGTGAATTTTTTTTATCTTTTTCTACATTCCACTTCTTCAACAATGCGAACATTTTTGTCGGTTGAGCGATATAGGCCAACTTGGGCCTCCTGTTTTTCCTTGCATATAATCCCTTTTATCTCCCTGGCTGCAATGTCCTTACAGAAAGAACTCATTGTTCATATTGGTCGTAGTGGAAATTATAATAACTACGTCGTAATTACGAGATAACTAAGTCGTAATTATGACAAAGTTAAGTCGTAATTACGACATAGCTAAGTTGTAATTACGAGAAAGTTAAGTCTTAATAACGACAAATCAAGTCGTAATTTCGAGAAAGTTAAGTCGTAATTACGAGATAACTATGTCGTAATTACGACATAGAAAGTCGTACTTACGAGATAGCTAAATCGTAAATACGACATTACGCTTAGTCGGCTTCCGTAATGGGCCATTGTGTACATAACTTTGGATTTATTGGAAAAAAATTGTGTATTATTTCAATATTTCTATTATATTGTTCCGGAGCCCGACGAACTTTATAAAGGGAAAGTGATTACTTTTTCCAACTCATGTTTCAGTTTCACCTCTAAAATTCTTTTTAAACTATATATTGTCAGGACTTTAATTAATGAAAAATATTTTTTTCATCTTTTCCAAGAAGTGTTCATAATTTTTTTCTTGGTTCATGTTTTTACTATTTCTCAGCTTCTTTACTATATTATTATTTTTTATTTTTAAATATCTGAACAATTTCAATATCAGTTTTAATATTGCATATTTCTGATTTTTGATTTATTATTTTATATTAGATAATATATTATATATTTTATATTAGAATTTTTCCATATCATTATGTGTAAAGCTTAATTGAAAGAAGATGTTAAAATTACTACTTTTGTGACAAAAAAAAAAACTTTCGTAAAATTTGAATTTTTGAATCTATTATATATTTTGAGTCTACAGATTTCTGAAATATAATATGAATTGACGTATTTGATTATCTTTTCCGTAATCATATTAATTTAAATTCAATAACTTAAGAATTCTTCTTCTTTTGGTACTATTTTCGACTATAATATAGGCTCCGGTAGGCGCGATCGATCCCTATGAGACTCTAAGAAAATAAAAACCGAAACACGAAGTTTTGAAAGAAAGGAGGGGATCTCCAACAACACTCGGTTGCAGCACCAACATTAAAACCTCAAGCACCAAATGCAAAAACACGAAGCAGACAAGCACAGAATGAGACGCAAATTGTACAATGAACGTGAAATCACATAGAAATATCAAGCATAAATGACTAAACATTATCCAACGAGACCAAAGGGCAATTGGTGCCGACTTAGGACGGCCATCTGCCATGTCTGGTGTGGTTATCATGTATTACGTGCGCACAACCCTCCCACTTTTCCGATTACCAAAAGGTATCGTAGAACGCACAATTGTGGTTTTAAACAACCTCCTCACTGTTAGATGACCATATACAAAGAAGACTGCTAAACGCAGAGGCCAGATCAACACAGATGAGTATGTAAATGGATATGTAGGCGGGTCTGGACCCATATTTCTGGGGGGGGGGATTTATGCGGGGAAATATTCTTTGCTACACCACCTGGATCGTACATGTAGAGGTGAGAAAAGACTATGCTACCACTGCACTAACACGTCATTAACAAGATCTGTATTTATCACTTCTTAGCACCATCCCTCCAATGCTATTTTGAACATATAACTTATTTTGGATATGCTACTAAATCGACCCTACAGGAAATTTGGAGCCGCACATTGTCTGTAATAGTAATGTACCAATCAAAATTCAAAAGAATAAAAGAGGGCGCTACTGAAATTAATTTTGGTGGCTCTGCTGGAAGCATTACTGTTGAGAATTTAATATTCGAAACATGTGTCTGGTGCAGAAAAATTGGTTTGGAACTTTCTTCATGAAGGTATAGAGTTGGAACCCTCCCGTATTATTTTCAAGCCTCTTTCAAAACTAATGCCATTTCATGTTTTTATTATGTTTTGCGTCTTGTGTTTTCGAAACCTCTGTGTTATCGAGAAAGTGAGAGGGTGTGCTCACGTGATCCGGATAATTACACCGTCTGCTACTGGCGTGTCAAATGGTCGTCCTAAGTCGGCACCGATTGCCCATTTGTCTCGTTAGTTTATGTGTATTAGTCATTTGTGTGTGATGTTTCAATGTGATATGCTGTTCTTGTACCTCGCACGGTAGTTCATTTTTGCATCCATCCAAACTATGAGATAATATAAAACCAATACTGCCCTTAGGTTAGTGGTACCAAACTTAGTCAGAATCAAAACTGTTTTACCTGTTGCAGACCTGGTACTTGAGATATTTACCATTAATTAATAAAAATCTTTTTCTCAAAATCCTGCAAGAATTTTCAAATTAATGCAAGCATTGTCAAATTCCTGCATGAATGTTTAATTTCCTGCAGAATATTTTTATTCTCCCACAGGAATAATTTTCTTGCCGATTATTCCTGCAGGAAATTACAAAAAAAAACCTGCAGGAAATAGAAAATTCATGCAGGAAATAAAAATTCTGCAGGAAATTGAAAGTTTATGTAGGATTTTTTTAATCAATCTATGGTTAATATATAAGGTATCAGGTGTGCACCAGGTGAAATAGTTTGGATTCTGACTAAGTTTGGTACCCCCTACATGATGGTAGTATTGGTTTTATGTTATCTCCAAGGGTGGGCTGGTGTAAAAATGAACTGGCGTGCACGTTTGTAATTATTATCTAAATGTTTCAAAACTGAAAAAAAGCTACCAGCAAGCCAGGGAGAAAAACAAAGATCTGAAGCATTTTAATAATATTTGATATTACATCATAATGACTTTGTTTAATTTTTTCATACTATTTGACGTTCTTACCAAGTGAAATCTGATAGAAACAATTCACAAATATTGGTCAATAAAATAATGATTGAAAATGCAAAAACCATTGCTGTACCTTTACATTTTTATATGAACTATTTAAAATAAACATTTTTCTTTATTTTTTGTAAAAACACATTTAATTTGCAGAAGATTTAATCCTTTTCCCGATGAAGAAGCGAATAAGCCCCTCGACTGGTTTTGTTGTGCTATTGCAAGAATTCACATTCCCTTAAAGAAATAATACATTTTGTATTGATGGATGAAAACGTGGATTTATCATTACGAACCGGAATAAATGTTCATGAAATCTTATCAATGTGCTGTATTACATTTGTTTTGTTTTATTTCTGATTAAAGGATGTATGGTTGATGGAGAATGCAAACCTCCTCGTAGCATGTGGTCGGACGCTCTCAATTGTGTAAACTTCCAATGTAGAGGAAATGGCGGTTATTCTAGCGTCCACGAAGTCGTTCCAACTGCAAGAGGTAAACCTAAGTAAATTTTGACTGTAATAATCACAAAAGTCAGAAATAGGTAAATATTCTCATAATAATTATCCAATTTCATGTCATTTTCCTGTAAGCTCATAGATAGTTGATCCATTATTTCGTATATTTCACGTCATTTTCGTATGGTGTAGTTGCTTTATTAAATTATTTGTACTCTAAATATGGCCGGACTCTTTGATCTAAATATTGTCTTCTTTAACTCTCTTTATTAAGTTCATCGAGTAGATTGATTGTGGTCGCTCTTTCTAACATGTACCCGAAACGTGCATGTCTGGTCCACGTTGCCAATTTATCTGTTCTAAAATGATGCTATTTAATTTGAAGACGTTTACATTTATACCACTTGGTGAGTGTCAATGCTGGTGGACCAGGAGTCCCCGAGGGCACATGTAGCCAAGTTCGATCAATTTCGGTTGATGGATTCTTCAACGCATTCTAAATTTCTGTTATCAAAATTTCGTGGAATTTCTAAAAAGTGGGTCCTGTAGCATCATATCCCACCCATCCTGCTACGTGCATGTCTGGTACACTTTTTCGACATAGTAACTTTCATATTTTTTTTATATTTTTGGCATATTACATTGTTTAGATTTAGGATCACTAATGAGGGTTATGTACCCGAAACGTGCATGTCTGGTCCACGTTGCCAATTTATCTGTTCTAAAATGATGCTATTCAATTTGAAGACGTTTACATTGTAAGATTTTGTAGATCACTAAATTCAGAATTTTTTCTCTTTTATGACAAAGAAATCCGAATAAATAGAAATTGTATCGTTCGAACATGCGCATTAGTGAGGTTTTGAAAATGCTGAAACTAATTAATGAAATATTTAATCAATATAGATATTAATATTAAACGTCTTCAAATTCATCAGCATCGTTTTAAAGCAGATAAATTTACAGCATGAACCAAACAGGCACGTTTCGAGTACAGGGGGTGGGGTATCATCGCTTGGTCACAAACCCTTTCCTCACTACGAGCCCTTTCTTATACAGTCAAACCTGTCTTAAAGTGACCCTCTTTTTAGCGACTTCCTGTTTTATGTGACCTTTTTTATTCCTCCCGAGAAATTTTCCTATCAAATTAACCTGTTTATAGCGACAGCCTGTCTAACGCGACAACGACCGTGATTTTTCTGTCCCGTACTGAATTCCGAACCTGTATATTACGACTTTAAGAGTTGAAAAGGACCCTAACTACGTAATATTTTACATAAAATCTCTTCATCAGTGTCTTTCATAATTATATCTTCAGTGATAAATAAAATCTAATGTGATTTTATATGTGCAATACGATTAATCAATAACTACACGAATTGATATATGCAGTGATTCATTTAATAGTATTGCTCTTATACTGCAAAAATTTTGTTGGTCAAAGTCAGATCAGCTTGAACCTGTTTTCAGTGACCACCTGTCTTATGAGACCTATTTTATGTCGGCCCTTGCAAAGTCACATAAAACAGGTTTGACTGTATATGTCTATATATAAAACCCTAAGGGCGGACACTCTCTTTGTACTCGATCGTGGCTTCCTATTTTTCCTTCCTACAGGCTAAACCCAAGGTCCATTTGATACGATTTTTGGTTTTGTTATCTCAAGATGAATGTATACAACATATCCAAATTGAAAATTCATCCTAAAAGATTCACCAGTCGAATACAGATCGATAGAAGTGGAAGCCACGATCGATCAAGTACAAACAAGTTATATAGCTATTATATAGGAAGTGTCCTCCCTTAGGGATTTAAATATAGACATTAACCCTCGTCAGTGATCCTCGACCTGAACAATGTAATATGACCAAATTTTGTGAAAATTATTATATCCAAAATGCACCTAAAAACGTAGAAGGATGGATGGGATATAATTCTACCAGAGTCGCGTCTTAGAAAATTCAAGAATATTTGATAACAGAACTTTTCGAATGCGTTGAAGAAACGATCAACCGAAGTTGTTCGAGCTTGGCTACATGTGTCATCGGGGAATCCTGGTCCACCAAGAGCGACACTCACCATGTGGTACAAATCAAGACAGTAAATACATATAATGAACGACCTAAATAATTAAAATGATCTATAACAGTCATGGTCATAACAAACTTATGTTACTATATATTGGCAGTTTCTTATCTGATTTACTTACTAATGTGCACCAGATTTGAATAGCAATGTTCATATATGAATTTTTTCTTGATTTAGATTTCAAGGAAGATAAAATAAAGGCGAAAACCACATGTTCCATGTAACACTAGCCTACTAGTTATTTACACTTATTCCTAGTTACAATACTGAGAAGCTAGTAAACGTGACACTCCAATAACTAATTATGAAAAGAGGTTATCATGATGTATGGTCAATTCGAAACATGTCCGATTCGGTCTTTGGTCGTACTGAAAACGAAAATAAAAGTAAATTTTTAACAATTTCGAGGTCGTAGGAACAATTCGTACCACTTTGTGCTAACTCGTACCATAACATATGCGTACATGACCAACTCATACCACACAGAATCCTTTATCCATTGACAAAATATTCATATCTCAATTAATACACTTTGCCAGAGCAAGTACCAAATATATGGATTTTGTTCTGAGAGCTAGGCGTCTTGCAGATAAGCTTCGTAGTCAGGGATATGTTTGTATGTAAACGTCTTCAAATTGAATAGCATCATTTAAGAACAAATAAATTGGCAACGTGGACCAGACATGCACGTTTCGGGTACTTAACCCTCATCAGTGATCCTAAATCCTTAATCTAAACAATGTAATATGCCAAAAAGTATGAAAGTTACTATGTCGAAAAAGGGTACCGAAAGACATAGCAGGATGGGTGGGATATGATGCTACAGGACCCACTTTTTAGAAATTTCAAGAAATTTTGATAACAGAAATTTAGATTGCGTTGAAGAAACGATCAACCGAAATTGATCGAACTTGGCTACATGTGCCCTCGGGGACTCCTGGTCCACCAGCAGTGACACTCACCAAGTGGTATAAATGTAAACGTCTTCAAATTGAATAGCATCATTTAAGAACAAATAAATTGGCAACGTGGACCAGACATGCACGTTTCGGGTACTTAACCCTCATCAGTGATCCTAAATCCTTAATCTAAACAATGTAATATGCCAAAAAGTATGAAAGTTACTATGTCGAAAAAGGATACCGAAAGACGTAGCAGGATGGGTGGGATATGATGCTACAGGACCCACTTTTTAGAAATTTCAAGAAATTTTGATAACAGAAATTTAGATTGCGTTGAAGAAACGATCAACCGAAATTGATCGAACTTGGCTACATGTGCCCTCGGGGACTCCTGGTCCACCAGCATTGACACTCACCAAGTGGTATAAATGTAAACGTCATTTGAACCATCCAACCAAAGATTGTACTCTATGTCGTCCGAAATGGAAGTAACCGGATGTGACAGTTCTACCTAATTGAAGCGGCGGGTGTTGCATGCAAGCAGGAGATGCTATGCTTACTCCTCCTGGGCACCTGGTCTCGACTCCCATATCGGGAGTTCGCTTCTTTTCATGTGGTGGAGGTTTTTGTTTGTTTGCTTTGATTCCTGTTTTGTCCTGATTTTGTATGCCTTCGGTTTCTAATTTTCTGAATTATCGATTTTGTGTTGTATACAGGGATATGGTCATTATCCATATTTGTCATTCGTACCATGCTCATTTCGTACCCCTTGTGAACTCATAAGATTACTCGTACATTTGTACCTTCTTCTCGTCTACTCGTACCATAACTTACAAGTGCCACAAGGAAACTCTGAAATAGTATGGACAAAGTATGATCTTGACCAATGGGTATACATTTCGAGTTTTGAGTTTAGGAGCGATAAGGTTTAAAAATTGTGACTTGAGCAAATGGGGTATGGGAATACCGTATCATATCCCACTCATCCTTCTACGTCTTTCGTTACATTTGTGTTCATAAATATTTTCAGACATTTTACATTGCTTAGATTGAGGATCACTGACGAGGGTTAAGTACCTGAAACGTGCATATTTGGTCCATGCTACAAATTTACCTGTTCTTAATTGTTGCTATTGAATATGATGACGTTTAACATTGTACCTGTCACTTTGTGTTTGTGTTTGATGCTTCTATGTTGTGCGGTGGTGTTCCTAGTACCTTTTGCGTCTTTTTCTGTGCGTGTCTACTCTTTGTTTTTGCATTGGGTGTTTTGAGTTTAGCTGTGGGTGCCGCAACCTCGCGTTGTTAGAGATTCCCTCATTTGTTTCGTACCTTGCCTTATACCGATTCGTACCAAATTAATTTCGTCCATGAGGAAATCATACCATGATTTCTACCACTTCATAACACACAGTTACCAACTCGTATCATGGTATCACTACAACTATTGTGTCTGGTACATGTAACTGGAAAATAGGAAGGGTAGTGCGCAAGTTACGCGGCTAACTACAGCATATGCTACGATGGTCGTCGTTATTGGTACCGGTTGCCCATTTGATAGCTTGGTTTATGTGTAGTTATTGATGTTTAATGTTTCTATGCTGTGTTTTTGTGTTCAGTGTCCATTTAGCGTCTCTTGCTTTGGATGTTTGCGCTGTGCTTTTGCATGGGGTATTTTGGTGTTTGCGGTGGGTGCTTAAACCGACTGTTGTTGGAGATACCATCCTTTCTTTAATACTCGTACCATAAAGTAGTATATTTGTAACCATGTATAAACTGGTACCATGGTACCAGTATTTATACCCTAGACTCTTGTCATGCAAATACTAGTACCATAGCCAAATACAACTATATGGTAAAAGTTCATAGAAATAGATACATTAAATAATCCCACAACCGCCATGCATTTGCAAAAATATAGATATGCACAATAATGTAAATAGAGGTTAAATTTGCAAGTACACAAAATTGAGTTTACAAAGTGTGGTGCTGGGTTCGTTTATGTATAATACAAGTCTTTTGCATGCCCATATATTGTTACGATATGCTGCGGGTTGGTCATGTTGGTGATGATAATAGTTTATTCGTTAACCGAATTAATGGTACGATAACCGAATTAATGATACGAGTGCCGGTTCCATGGTACCTGTACATGTATCACTTTATAATGATATGAGTTAATCATGGTGAAAAATGGACTTTATACCATGAATACTGCGGTTCTCCGTTCTTAACATGACTTAAAGTACGTGATTGAAGTAAATACCACTGCAGCTGCAATGCTGAAATTAAAGAAATTTTAAATTAAGTTGATAATGGTACAATATGTCCAATGCTTATGTTTTTCCATAATTTGTTAATATGTTATACACATATTCCTTGTGTCTCAAAGCCTTGGGTTTTTTTTCAGGCTGTGTTTATAAGGACAGGTGCATTCCTTTCAATTCATGTAACCATGGACCGGGACTTTGCGCGTGTATTAGATGTTTTAAAAAATACAATTTTACTACAGCTGGTATAAGCTACACATTTGGTGAACTTGACATAAAGTATACCGGTAAGTTGTTTACTTATAAATCAATAGATTTTCAATATCATATTTCTATCTTTCTTAGCAGGAATAATACATGTTACTGCACTTATAGGTCTTAGAGTTTTGAAGAGACGATTGCGTGTTTCTAAGAGAGAAATTAGAAAATGTGAAAATTAAGATGCACGTGACAATTTTATTACCAAGCCTCTTATACATATGCTGGTACATACAGTCCTTCAACCCACTTGTTTGACAAACAAGTGGATAGGATAGGATGCAGGATTTAGGATAGAAAGTAGATAGAATCTTATCCTATCCAATCCTATCCTATCCTGAACACCTCAATCCAATCCAGTTCTATCTCATCCTATCCTACATCCGATCATATCCATCTCGTTCTACAATCCAATCTTTGAATTTTGATTTAAAGTTATTAGCCGACAAACATGTTTATTTGGTTAAGTCCGATCCATTGAACTGTTATACTTGACTCAATGAGGAATGTAAAATTAAATTTTATTTGAATTAAAAAAAACTTGGAGATGTGTTGTGATATTTTTGTTTCGTTCACTGCAAGTGCTAATATGGTATTCGCAGTCAAGGATACTTTGTGACCGACTTTATCGTCACTGAGGAGGTTATATGGTCGACATGGGAACATGGTATCACACTACTACGTCCCTTGTCCAGAGTCATAAATGATATATTGAAGAAGACCTTTTGTGCCATGACATGCCAATCTATACTTCTTTGTGGGAGTTACCGATTGTGACCTTCCTAACGAATTGTGAGATTTACCGATTGTGACCCTTCTACCGAATTGAAGTGGCGGGTGTTGCATGTTAGCAGGAGATGTTCATTCTTTCTTGGCACATGATCTCACTCCTTCACAGGGAGTTCATTTCTCTTCATATGATAGATTTGTTTTACTTCTGTTTCTGTGCCTTAGTTCTGGTTTTATCCTGGTTTCGTATGCCCTTAGATTGATGACTTTTCGATTAACGATTTTGTACTTCTTTATAAGAAATAAAACAGAAATAAGTACAGAGAATTTACTACTTATGCATGATTTTTCATCAAGTTATTAAGTTTTAATCATAATCTCGCTAAAGATGGCGAGTGGTAGGTAAAGATGGATAGGATAAGATGTAGGATAGGATAGGATAGGATAGGATGTAGGATAGGATAAAGGATAAAGGATAAAATGTTGGATTTGATATAGGGTATTATTGGATTATAATTAGGTGGATAGGATATGATATGATAGGATAGGATATGATGGGATAGGAGAGAGTGGATAGGAGGTGGATAGGATGTAGGATGTTGGATGTTAGATACGATAAGATAGATTATAAAACAATTGGGCTGCAGTACTGTATGTAGAGGTATACGTAAGTCAATTTATCTTCCAAACAGGCTGCTTAGCAAGTAATGGAACTTGTCAGAACCCGGGAGCAACTTGGAATGACACCTGCAATTTAAAGAAATGTGTTGTTAACAAGACGTCAAGTACGGTGCTCATTGTGAAACAAGGTAAACATACATTTAAAACATCATGTGCTTTGGCAAAGGTAGATGATTATAAGTCCTCTACCGGCTCTTCGGGAGGAACTTATAGTTTCCACTCTATTTTTCAGTTTATTTGTCCTTCTGTTTATCTATCCGTCTCATACATTCACATTTCCGGACTTTTTCGCTTAGACACCATAAATTAGATCATTTTTTGTTATGTTGATAAATCTTATTGTGATGCAGATCAATTTCGTATATAGTTTCAATTGACCTATGTTTACAAATGTACTTGCAGGTGGATTTGAAATAATCAGCTCTATTTTCCATGTTTTAAAATAAACAAATTAAGTTCAAAATCGGTCACTGTAATACAGATTAAGCGTTTAAAATCTTGTATACTTGAAGTGTCATATGTGGTAAATTTATCGCGCAATTAGTCTTATAGTGTTCCAAAAAGAAGGGAGGGGATCTCCAACAAGACTCCGTTGCAGCATCAACAGTAAAACACCAAAACACCCGATGCAAAAACACAAAAGACGAGTCCAGCACGAGACGGAAAAAAGACACACGACATGTAAACATCAAACACAAAAGACTACACATAAACCGACGAGACCAATGGGTAACCGGTGCCGACTTTGGACGGCCATTTGTCACGCAAGTAGCAAATGGTGTGGTTATCCTGGATTACATGCGCACAACCCTCTCACTTCTCCAATTACCCAGAGGTCTCGAAGAACGTACAATTGTGGCGTAAAACAACCTCCTCATTGTAAGATGACATCACACAAACACGACCGCGAAAAGCAGAGGCCCCAGAGACACAGATGAATATGTAAATGGATATAAAAAGAGGGCATGCTTAATACAGTCCGTGTTCTGCCGGCTGTAGCGAGCACATGTATCTAATCACCCGAGGAGTCCGACTGACATTCAGAGAGGACAGGTGGTCGGGGCCCTGTCTTCTCTAAAGAGGTTTGGACAGGGCCCGTCATGGAGTCCCGTCGTCACAGTCAGTCAGAGTGCAAGTCTCAATGATGCGCTTGTACAAGACTGTAGATTGGTCAAGTACCAAGCCTAGTGTCCGTCTGGTGACATTAGGATCATATTCATGGTAAAAAAGGCCCAACTACCATTTGACACTTTTCGAGAAAATGGATGTGGAAGTTTTAGGTTCTCTGGAGATGATAATAATACTATTCGTACAACCATGAAAACTTGAGGAAAGCAATCTTTTCTGTTATTAATAATGAAACTCAAATTTATAGTCCTCAAAACTTTGTACCTTCTTCAATTGGGATGGCAAAAAAAATGGAGTTAGAG
The DNA here is from genome assembly GCA_033119305.1 of Pinctada imbricata. NCBI lineage: Eukaryota > Metazoa > Mollusca > Bivalvia > Pterioida > Pteriidae > Pinctada > Pinctada imbricata. Next base: position 49,111,701 of record VSWD01000012.1, on the reverse strand, counting down.
CACGTCTTACTGACAACTTACAAGAATCCAATACAATTTTGTTGGGGAACTTTGATCTTTCGGAGAAAGAGCATTCTTCCATTCAGATTTTAGATACATTTTCATTACAATGAAAGAGTGTACATGAGGGTTGCCTGATTTTACTGATCGAAAATGATGGTTTTTACGCCTGACATTTTATGCTCGGTAGGTGTTTGACTAGGAATAGATCAAATTCATTAAATTAGTAATACAATTAAAGTCGAAATTGAAATGATCCTAGAAATAAGCAAGTTTTGATCATATTCAAAAGGCTGTAGTTATGGTGGAAAATGTTATGACATTGACGTGGCATGGCAGGAGGGATGCAATTCTATGAAATGTGTAGCTGACAATGGTTCGGCTCAAGTGAGATACATTCAAAGAGGTAACATTCTTTTTCACTAAATCATTGAGTGTTAAATTGTTCTTTGAATACAGTATGGAAAGAAATATTTGAGATCCATTATCTATGCCATACCATTGATGTAGTTCAGCGGATAGAATGTTCATACTTACAGGCTGTGAGTATGATGGAAAATGCATTGATGCTGGTAAGAACTGGACAGAGAATTGCGTTACTAAACAGTGTGAAACGGACGGAGATATGACCAAAATCAGTATAGTAAAAACAGGTAATTCTTGCACTTCCTTCACATTTTCTTTCTAATTGAAATTGCTGATTAATCTATTGAATCAATTGATGGAATTGCTATTTTTCTACACTCAATTCCTGGAATACATCAACTTACTTTTTAAAAGAGTGTAATTGTAAAGGAAAATGTGTGAAAACAATTAAACTTGGAAGAATGGATATAATGACATATTATGCAAATGAGATAAAGACAATTCAACAGCGCTCACAATAGACATGATAGAGCACCAACTTAAGCATCGACGGACCCCTAGCAAACTAAAGGTGAGATCAGGTGTCCGATAGGAGTAAGAATTCTAGCCTGTTTGGCTCGCCGCACCCCCTCCTCGATGTTCACGCATGAAGATGAGAACAATATCTACAAAACATGCACTGTTGTTTACTGTTCAGTAATGTTTATATAGAAAGTGCTATGGTGATAATGTAAGGTCAAAATAGAGGCGAATGGAATGTTGAAGTAGCCAAACGTGGTTTCTGTTTTATCCTGATTTTGTATGCCTTCGGTTTCTGATTTTCTGAACTATCGATTTTGTGCTGTATACAGGGATATGGTCATTATCCATATTTGTCATACAAATGTAACATTTTTTTTTTCAAATGTGTCGTTCTGTGTTTTTTTACTATTTTTTATTAAAAATTGTTTTGTATTGTGATACTTTTGATAATAAGGGGAGGTTGGCGTCTTGTCACCGTCCCTCCTCTTCTTTTTGAATCATTGGTTTTGTTTGGATGTGTTACTAGTTCGAACGAGCGGGAGGTTTGGAGGCCGCATGTTCTCTGTAAATTGTACAAATTTAGTTTCGAAGGGTATAACCAGGGGGCGCTGCTGGGGTACATTTTGGCTTTGTCTTAATTCTTGAAGAAAATGTCAAACCAATTTTCATGCACCAGACACGTGTTTCGAATATCAAATTCTCAACAGTGATGCTTCCAGCCAAAGTGCTTTTCATAATTTCAAATTAATTTCACAAGCGTCATCTTGCGTTATTTTTAGAATTTAATTTTCTGCATTTACTTTACAGAGAGTGCGCGGCTCCAAAATTCCTTTTTTTTCTTTTTCCATGCATGTAGTAACATCGAAATTCTCAACAAAAGAAATATTTTCTAGCATTCTTTCCCATGCTTTGTCAATAACGTTTAAATAACGTCACATAGGACACCTTTCACTCACACTTTCACACACATAATGATGTATATGTATATGTAATATAATATGTGTAACATAATATATTTAATAGAAATTAATTACTCAATTATGTTCCAAGATTACCGTCATACGGCATTTACATATCACAGCTCATCCGGTACGCTAGAGCATGTACAGTACCGACAACGTTATCTTACATGCAATAAACGAACGAAAACGATTAACGACCCAGATGTAACGAACGCATAACGCATAACGATTAAGGAAAAACGAACGGTAACGTTTAACGTTGTGGGAATCGTTTCGTTTTAATCGTTATCCGTTATTCGTTTTCCGTTAATCGTTATTCGTTTTCCGTTATCCGTTATTCGTTATTCGTTTATCGTTTTCTATTATGCGTTATGCGTTATTCGATTTTTTAAATGTTCTTTGTTCGTTATAGACGAGATTTATTAAATCAGCAACGTACATGTAAAATGTATAGCACTAATGTACGATTTTTAAATTATAGTGCGATTTTTTTTATTTTTTTTTTGCATGTTAGTTTTTATATTCATGTTCGAATATTTATAACTTTTTTTCATTGGCGGATCCAGTACCACCTTTTTGTCGATCCCAATCAGAACTTGCTGAAAATTTGACAAAATATACATGGAAGTCGGACGCCGCCTCTGTACCCCGTGAATCCATATTTCTATTATTATTAGTTTTTATATGCACCGTATGGTTAGAAGGTGTGCAAGTGTACAGTGTACAAATGTCATACTTGTTATTATCAGTACAGTGTACGTATAGGGATGTTCGCCGTGACTTCACGGGTCTCGCGAAAACGAGGCTGGTTGGCAAAAACGGTTGGCAGTGAAGGGAAATATACGTGATACCCGGGGATAAATCGACAATTGATTCTCTAATATACACTTCTTTCCTACTATTATTTTATTGATAAGTCCTGCTTTGACGCTGACCATTCTAATCACAACAATAAAGAAATCCCGCTGAGTTTAGTATATCAGACTGCCGTTCGATTGGGGGAGAGGGGGGGGGGGGGGGGGCAAGAATCAATAAAACTGCCGATATTTAATTTTTTCTTCAAATTTTGCTTTTCAAAGAAGCCGGTGTAATTCATAGTGTCCCATTTCTATGCTCCTGTATTAGGTGTAACATGACCGACTAATTACCTGTTGTTTTGACAAGTACACACATATCCCTCAAACATGCAACGTTCCTATATTAGTTGTAATTTAATTAAGGATCCAGATCCCAGTTATTTTTCAAGTACTTTCTTACCAAAAATGGGAGAAAAATTCTCAAATCGCACCAGCTCAAACACATTGACACTACTTTTAAATGATTAGAAATTTTATTTGAATCACATAGAAAAAATGCCGTAAAGATTAAAAATACGCAACTTTTTAAATATTTTTTCAAAGTCATGCACCTGGTTCCGGGCCGGAATTATTCGAATATTACTGATCTGAGGACCCATTTTCACACGTATTCTTCCACACATATGCATGTCTCACACACTTTAAAATATTTTCAGAATTTTATTTCATCTATCTAGTAAACATTGATGAGGAGACGATTCAAGATAAACATGATGTGCATTTTCCACGAATTGTTGAAAAAAATGAAGAAATAATAGGAACTATTTGACAGGACAATGACCTAGATATGTAAATAATTGGGATCTGTATCCTATAACTCTCCCCCTCTTTTACCTTCAACAAAATCATGGTACTGTCATATATATCAATATGTTTGTATGCCATATACAAAGTTTCATCAAAATATGTTCATCCGTTTTGAAATAATTCACCCAAAATGAAGCCCGATTGGCGCTATTTTTAAGCACGCAATATTTGACAAAATTCATTACATTTTCATGTCCGCTATTTTCAAAACTGTCCTGTTCTCTTCCAAATAAAGATATTTACACAAAATAAACTGTGTTGTCTTCTTTGAAGATTAATATAATGATAATTTAAATGTAAAAACTTCAAACTGTATTTTTAGAATTTATATGATTTTTTTCCAGGAGGTCCGAGAGGGGTAATTCAAACTGTAAAAATCGCGGAAAATCAACCAGAAAAAAATAATTCTAGGCTAGTGTTGTAATTTTTTTCGTTGTTCTGTGTCAGTGACCATTTAGCAACTCTATAAAGTGAAAAAAGTACGCATATGTCAATATAACGACTCGTAGTAGGGCAAAAACGCACCCCACCCCCCTAATTTTACAATTCCCGCGTTTTCCCTTTACGTTCGGTATAAGCTCAGAATGCAGCCCAAACTCTTTATTAGACTCCGAATTTGCTAGTTTTCCACTTGTAAATAAGTTATACATCAAATGAAAATCATGTTCTAAATAAATTATTCATTTCATAACAATCAATAGCAAAATACAAAAAAAAAAAAAAAAAAAAATGGCGGGGGGGGGGGGGGGGGGGCAAAAAAATCCAGCATTTCGATATGTATGCTTAACTTCATCATCAACTTATACTTTTTTCTATCACATATGGTTATAAACACAAAACTTTGTATAATCTGGTTGAATTAGAATGAATGGGGCGGGTTCGGCATCATAACGGAAAGGGGGGGGGGGGGGGGGCTCGGCGCCTTTATATGGGCGCGTTATACGTACATGTCAAATACATGTAAAACTCATCAAATCACATTCTGTGCCAGTATCTGCATTCTTTCATGAAATAATAACAACATTTCATCATTTTCTCATATAATTTTATGATACAAAGTATGTTTATTCGTAAACGCTAACTCTTGAATACTGAATTCGGCGTCAGGCTGAAATAACAATGAAATGTACATGTATAGAGTCAGTGATACGATTATTTCAAGTATATGTCTCAGTGTGTACACTAAAATACCGGAATTTTGAAAATTTTCACTATTCCCTATGATATAGATAAAATCTGTCATCCTTGGGACCGCTTGACTTGTACATCAAACCGCGCTTCTAGGATCCAGATCCCAGTTATTTTTCAAGTACTTTCTTACCAAAAATGGGAGAAAAATTCTCAAATCGCACCAGCTCAAACACATTGACACTACTTTTAAATGATTAGAAATTTTATTTGAATCACATAGAAAAAATGCCGTAAAGATTAAAAATACGCAACTTTTTAAATATTTTTTCAAAGTCATGCACCTGGTTCCGGGCCGGAATTATTCGAATATTACTGATCTGAGGACCCATTTTCACACGTATTCTTCCACACATATGCATGTCTCACACACTTTAAAATATTTTCAGAATTTTATTTCATCTATCTAGTAAACATTGATGAGGAGACAATTCAAGATAAACATGATGTGCATTTTCCACGAATTGTTGAAAAAAATGAAGAAATAATAGGAACTATTTGACAGGACAATGACCTAGATATGTAAATAATTGGGATCTGTATCCTATAACTCTCCCCCTCTTTTACCTTCAACAAAATCATGGTACTGTCATATATATCAATATGTTTGTATGCCATATACAAAGTTTCATCAAAATATGTTCATCCGTTTTGAAATAATTCACCCAAAATGAAGCCCGATTGGCGCTATTTTTAAGCACGCAATATTTGACAAAATTCATTACATTTTCATGTCCGCTATTTTCAAAACTGTCCTGTTCTCTTCCAAATAAAGATATTTACACAAAATAAACTGTGTTGTCTTCTTTGAAGATTAATATAATGATAATTTAAATGTAAAAACTTCAAACTGTATTTTTAGAATTTATATGATTTTTTTCCAGGAGGTCCGAGAGGGGTAATTCAAACTGTAAAAATCGCGGAAAATCAACCAGAAAAAAATAATTCTAGGCTAGTGTTGTAATTTTTTTCGTTGTTCTGTGTCAGTGACCATTTAGCAACTCTATAAAGTGAAAAAAGTACGCATATGTCAATATAACGACTCGTAGTAGGGCAAAAACGCACCCCACCCCCCTAATTTTACAATTCCCGCGTTTTCCCTTTACGTTCGGTATAAGCTCAGAATGCAGCCCAAACTCTTTATTAGACTCCGAATTTGCTAGTTTTCCACTTGTAAATAAGTTATACATCAAATGAAAATCATGTTCTAAATAAATTATTCATTTCATAACAATCAATAGCAAAATACAAAAAAAAAAAAAAAAAAAAATGGCGGGGGGGGGGGGGGGGGGGGCAAAAAAATCCAGCATTTCGATATGTATGCTTAACTTCATCATCAACTTATACTTTTTTCTATCACATATGGTTATAAACACAAAACTTTGTATAATCTGGTTGAATTAGAATGAATGGGGTGGGTTCGGCATCATAACGGAAAGGGGGGGGGGGGGGGGCTCGGCGCCTTTATATGGGCGCGTTATACGTACATGTCAAATACATGTAAAACTCATCAAATCACATTCTGTGCCAGTATCTGCATTCTTTCATGAAATAATAACAACATTTCATCATTTTCTCATATAATTTTATGATACAAAGTATGTTTATTCGTAAACGCTAACTCTTGAAAACTGAATTCGGCGTCAGGTTGAAATAACAATGAAATGTACATGTATAGAGTCAGTGATAAGATTATTTCAAGTATATGTCTCAGTGTGTACACTAAAATACCGGAATTTTGACAATTTTCACTATTCCCTATGATATAGATAAAATCTGTCATCCTTGGGACCGCTTGACTTGTACATCAAACCGCGCTTCTAGGATCCAGATCCCAGTTATTTTTCAAGTACTTTCTTACCAAAAATGGGAGAAAAATTCTCAAATCGCACCAGCTCAAACACATTGACACTACTTTTAAATGATTAGAAATTTTATTTGAATCACATAGAAAAAATGCCGTAAAGATTAAAAATACGCAACTTTTTAAATATTTTTTCAAAGTCATGCACCTGGTTCCGGGCCGGAATTATTCGAATATTACTGATCTGAGGACCCATTTTCATACGTATTCTTCCACACATATGCATGTCTCACACACTTTAAAATATTTTCAGAATTTTATTTCATCTATCTAGTAAACATTGATGAGGAGACAATTCAAGATAAACATGATGTGCATTTTCCACGAATTGTTGAAAAAAATGAAGAAATAATAGGAACTATTTGACAGGACAATGACCTAGATATGTAAATAATTGGGATCTGTATCCTTAAGGCGGAGCATGTTAACGGGATTGAAAGAGGGAAATAGTTTGACCCAAATTAATGTCGAACTGTTTGAAAACGCAAAACGGAAAAAAATAATTTAGCTCACAAATAAAGAGTACTAATTTTCTTAGCTTATTTTTTTTTTTTCTCACGACTGTCTCAAATTTAATTATAGATAAAGCCGATCATAGTATTAACAATGAAAACACGCACAAATCCTTCAGTAATTTTCTTACTTTAGATATGGAAATTACGCAAGTTGGTATCTACCGCCAGGGTCACTTCAAAGTCTTTAAGACCTGTCCCTTATTTAGACAGAGCATATTGTGAAAAGTAGAATTATTATCAAATATATTTTGATAGAAAATTTAACTGAAGAAAGAAATAAAAAGATAAAATAGAAAGAAAAATGAAAGCGATTTCCATGATTTTCAACTTATCGAAACTTTGCAGTTCAGATTTCTTGTCTCCTCGCTATCTTTTATATCTAAAATCTTTTGCATGTATGTCTATTTTTGTCGGAGTCCGTAGACGTAGATATTTACAGAGTATTTGTAATATATATTATAAAATAATTGTAATTGTATTGCAGAAAGGAACAAAAAAAAAAAAAAAGAAATAGAAAAGGTACAAAATGAAGTTCAATAGCCCCAAAGCATTGGATAATCTTCTATTGTATACATACAGGGGGGAGAAAATATGCGATATCCATAGCACAATGTACGAGTGTACAATTTTCGCTTGATTGATCACACAGTTTACCGGTTGACTGTCCATTGTGGTCCGTGTGATAGATAATTATGATTGACAGTTGGTCACTCAGTATCAGATATCTATAGGCGTGGCATAGATCTCGAGTTGGGAATTTTCTGCGATCAAATGCATATACATTGCAAGTGTTTATTACAAAAAAAAAGTTCGGGCCAAACTGGTCTTAATTAAATTATTTTTATTTTTACATTTCGGCTACGATACGACTTTTTTCTAGTTTATTTTTTCATCTTTTAGACTCGATACTTTTTATTAAAATCCTAGACTTTTTAATTAATGTCCGTCAGATGATATATAGTAAAATAAACATCAAAGAAGTACCTAACAGTTATTCAGTCTCAAAGTCGAGAAGGCAAGGCCAAATCGTTAGATAAATAAAAATTATTTATATAGCAAACTCCCCGGTCGAGCTCCCTCTCCCGTATGGATAAGCTTAATTACAAGTACGGTGTCCCTGAACATTAATTAATTTTACAAAATCTTATAATGCAAAATCTTTCTTTTCATATTAAAGTTTACATTCTTATATATATGCACAACCAATGTAATTCCCTGAGATGTTACTATTGAAAGGAACGTGCTGCAATTCGTGTATTAACACTCGTGACGTCACAATGCATAAGATCTCAAGAAACATGCCGCGACGGCTGTTCTAACCTGCAAACTGAACCCGCGGTGAGATGAATTTTGACGTCACTCTTTTACCTAGAAAAGGCAATTTCAGAAAACAAGAATGAAATAGACAACTAAAGTGCATATATATAGAATAAATGTCATAATTTGTGTTTTGTTACGGGTATACAACACACAGCAAGTGCATTTATCGCATGAAATGCGCTAACGCGCATTACATGTGCGATAAATGCACTTGCTGTGTGTTGTATACCCGTAACAAAACACAAATTAAGACACTTATTCTCTATTTGTATTTGTAAGTTTCAGGCGAATTTAACTCATACATTCGTAGTTATAGCCGTTTGAAAACGTCATTTTTAATTTGGGGTGCGCAGCTTTAATTCATTACACTAGCGCCACCTACAATGCTTTGCGTTTTTACAATAGAGGTATACATTGTAATGGAGATTTAAATTCATAAACTCGACAATATTATGGTGACTACTGCATATTTTCAAATATATAAAATTTTTTTTATGGCTCCTTTTTTATTTTCAATCTAGACCCTTTGGAATAAATTTTACGTTTTCAATATTTTCAGCGACACCGTATCTTTAATTTTTTCATAATTTGAGTTATTGTTAAATCTAATGTAATCAAAGCTGATTAAATAAACGACGTTTCAATCTCCAACATAAACAATGCACGTATGGCCATTGAGTACAGGTACGTACAGTTTTACAACGTCTACAACGACTAACTTCAGCCAACATCGGAAACACGCATTTTTACAGTCAGAACAAACCGGCCTTTATCGAAAATAAATTCAGTTCTCTCTCTCTCTCTCTCTCTCTCTCTCTCTCTCTCTCTCCGGACGCACACATATACATATTGGCAGAAGATTTTTATTGGTCCGCGAAGACAGGTTAACTCTTGAATATAACAACATTTCCCACTAATTTAGATAGTATATTATTTTATAAAATGTTCGTGTGTTCATTAATTAGTTTCTTTTTTCCCAATTCTTTTTTTTTTCTTTTACACGCCTTCCTTCTTTCAAACAAACGAACAAACCAAATATAGTCTAGGTAAACACTTCAATAAAAGCTCCTAAAACTAAATATGGCTTCTTGTATAGTATCTTGACTATGAAGTCTTCTGATAGGAAAAAATAATTGTTATTTACGATAAGATTTTCAGAAAAACCAAAAGCATCCAATAATTAAAAAAAAAACAAAACAAAACAAAAACAAAAAAACCAAAAACCACACACACACACACACACAAAACAAAACAAAAAAATGCTAGCGCCTTGTTCTGGTACATGTACTTCAAACGACTCCAAACAAGTTCGTAAAAATTTGATTTTTCATGAATGATGAATCATGTAAATAAATAAAAAAAAAAAACCCGCATTTTTTCAGAATCGGAATAAAACGGTTAGACAATAATGCCGTTTATATAAATATTCTTTTCAGTTCCTTTGCTCTTAGTGCCCTTGTTTATTGACCAAGGTGTAATGTATATGGGTTGTATAGGAAAGCTGTAATAAATTCTGACAAGCGGAAGCGAGCTAGAGAAATGTTCTGAAATTCTATAATCAAAATGAAAGATTTCTAATACAAATTCATCGCGAATTTACATGTTTCATAGAATAAGCGGCGCTTATTCTATGAAATATGTACATTTATACAAAAAAATAAAATTCCAGGGGCGTTCCGGACCCTCGACACCCCCCCCCCCCTCTGGATCCGCGCTTGCACAGAAATCAAAACAAATAAACAAAGACAAAAAACACAAGATAAACTAGAAACATGGCTTTTATGAAGGTAGTATTAAAATTTGAATAGATTTTTATAAACCAAATGCTGTGTCACTGCTTTTTTCCGTCTTTATCAAACTCCGCTATAGGTTTTCCGAAGAGCTATATATTAGGCACGGTCCATATGATATTCTAGAGATAGGGGAAGGGGGGGGGGGGGGCACTTGGGTTGATTCCGGGCTATATTGTTTTTTTTTTTCGCCCCAAACCGGGGGGGGGGATTTTTCGTAGCAAGAATCTTAATTTTGATATACAAGAATGTCTTAGTTTTATCATAGCACTCAAAATTGTGAATACGACTTTTTTTTAATGAAAAATTGCAATCATGCAAATAAATATCAGCAATATGTAAGCCGGAGTCCGGTGGAGGCCCCAAAGAATGTATAACTTATTATCTATCTGAATCTTGAACGAATCAGAAAAGTGTAAGGAAATTTCTGTAAAATAAGTAAAATATTCCCTTTTTCTTAATTTCGGACGGGACGCGCGCTCGAAGAGGTTTCGATTTTATACTAGGGTGCATCAATGTACTTGCACACCATATCCCGATTGTTATACTGTAGGATTAATTTTCTTCTCCTTATATGGTCCATAAATCATTAAATACGAAAATCTATTTGCAATGTTTTTTTTTTGGGGGGGGGGGGGGGGGGTTATAGGTTTTCTTTCTTTCTTTTTTTTATTGGATTTCTAATTTAATTTCTAGGTATAATTTTTATTATATTTTAGGTATTATTTATAGGTATAATTTTCTTCTCCTTATATGGTCCATATATCATTAAATACGAAAATCTATTTACAATGTTTTTTTTTGGGGGGGGGGGGGGGGTTATAGGTTTTCTTTCTCTCTTTTTTTCTTGGATTTCTAACAATATTTTTTACTTTGTTTCTTGTCCCATTTACATGTACAACATAGTTCATAAAGACAAGATTGCTGTGACTCTTTGACATGCATATCGTCTATAAGGCATTTATCCCTGTCCCGTACAATATTGTTGAATAAACATCCCGAAAGTGCCACGTTTCCTGGTAAACTACCCTGAACCTTGTAACTATAGTAACCAGGTACGATTAAATGGGGCCCTCTACGGGGAACGTATTTGCCAATAAGTACATTGTAAATAAAGCGATAAGTTATTAAAACGGATGTATGTTGTGTATGTGAATATGTCCAGCAAAGAAACTTTTCTATTTCGGCGTATATTTCTCTAGATTAACATACCTATATCAAATTTTGATTAAAAAAGAAAGAAACTAAGTTTTTGATATGTCCATAATCATACATAAAATCAACGATTAATTTGTAAAAATGATTTTTTTTTTCGCGCGCACTAGAGGGAGATTTCTTTAATTTTGTGCCGAAATTTGACCCCATCCCGGCAATGAATTACGCTCGGAGTCTACCCCTCAAACCTTTTGGCAATTTTTTGGGTCAATACATGTCAATAAATCGTCAAATATAGTCTCCTATCACCTGCAAAGGGGACGCTGGATCCACCAGTCTGGTGAGCGTTGTTTTTTTTTTTTCATTTATTTATTCTTTTTTCTTGGTACATGATTAAAATTGTTTGGTCGCCGGCAGGGACTGGCAAAGCTGCGACCTGCATCATAGTCTCATTCCTATCAAAAATTGTCCATTACATCTGCAAATCGCTGCGCCCTGGTGCGCTTTATTCTGCGGTATCCATTTTAAAATTAGTATTTATTTATTTATTTATTTATTTATTTATTTATTTATTTATTTATTTATTTATTTATTTATTCATTTATTAATTCATTTATTTATTCATTTATTTATTCATTTATTTATTTATTTTTTTTTTATTAATTTATTTATTAATTTACTTTTTGGTCTATTTAAGTTTAGTACTAATATATACTACTTGACGTAGATCTGATTTTATTCAGAAATATATTGAATTTTCTCCGATATTCTTTTTTATCCTCGTTCTGCGCCTGAGATATAAATCTCCAACTTCCACTTACGTACCTTATCTGTGTATGCGTTCGTCTGTAAAATTATCATGTCATTTTGAAGTGGTCATGCAATCAATGGGTACAAATTGAAGTAATAAAAATGTACAGAAATGTCAATCACAGTCGAGTCCCTCTTCCTCAACGCACCGACATGAAATTGGACTTGGCTGTTAAAAAAAGTACTGTGAATTAAACATTGGAAATGGTAAAATTTGGAATTTCAACCCCCTCCCCCCAAATAATGATAATAAATAAAAATAAAACGTGCTGAAGAAAAAAAAAAAAAGAATTTCTATTCATTGTTTATTAAACAGATTTGTCCGATGTATTGAAGCTTTTCGAAAATTGATTATTTTTGGAATTGCCCTTTCGTGAGGAAAGATGGCCCATTATTTTTAAGGATAGCCCATTGTTTTTGAGAATGCGTGGCTCATTTAAGTTCATGTGGAAGGGGCTATAGTCCCATTAAACAAGTTTGCCTTCCCGATCACCTTTAAACGGTATCTGTTCATATAAAAAAACATGCATGATTGAAATCAATATATACTTGTAATAATATATTAAGAGCGAAATTCAGTATGCAAAAGATTTACTGGTATATATTATGTATGGATGACTATAGAAACTCTTCCACGGGGGGAAAGGGGGCAAAGCCGGCAAGAGGGGGGGGGTTTCCAATCCTGCTTTGAAAAGAATATACATGTACTAAAAAAGCGAAAATAAGTGATTGCAGCAAATTCTTCGAAAAGGGAGCCCTTGTTCTCCCACTTGATCCTATATCTGTTCAGTGTTAGATTTTGGATTTTTGGTGTGATCGGATGATGAAGATCCATACCGTCCAAAGAAAAAGAGAAAAAGTTATTTATTATGGTTCGTTTCCTTACGACGCTTACGCTCTTACTTTTGTCCATGTGTTCTCATCACTCAACTATCGATCAACATTAAATAAAATTCGTCACTATTGCATGTTCAAATTTTAATTGGCAATATCCATATGATCAAATCATGTCTATGAATGTTGACACAAGGATGTCTGTTTATTTTTTTTTTCAACACCACAGACATGTATACAATACATTGTCAAGGACAAGAATATATGTCAGCCGACACGTGGTCCTAGCAAGGCTTGAACCAGCAATCTTAGAATTACAAACCCGACGCCCTATCCTCTAGACCACGGCGCCACAGGAACTCTGTTTATAAGTCCTTGGTTTACAGTGTTGTAGAAGAACTGATCAAGTCAACAAGTGTTTCACTACATATACGTATTTCTCTTTCGAATGTGAGGTTATATCAGTGGCGGATTCAAGGGGGGGGGGGGCGTAGGGCGCGTACGCTCCCCCTAAAATTTTCCAATCATGGATAAAACGATCATTTTCAATCAAAAAATAGTAAATATTAGTGCATATTAAGTACATGTACTTGTACCTGTTAGTATAATTGTTAAATGCATCAATTTTCACTCTTTAATCAATTACAGTCACGAAAATGGGTCCTAAAATGCAGATATTCAAGAGCTTCCGGGGGGCTTTGCCCCCCCCCCTGGTCCCCCTACCAGGGCTCTGCCCTGGACCCGCTGCGGACCCCAGACCCCTCGCCAATTCTTTACGCCCCCCCCAAACTGAAAATGCTGGATCCGCCACTGTATATGTTCAAAATTCTTAAACGTACTTGCACACTATTTTGCAATAAACATGTGTATAACACTTTCGTAACAAATGTCAAAATATTGCAGTTTTAAAATAAAACTGAAGCGGTACTTTGATCGGTGAAATCAAAGAGGCGGCATAATTTTTGAAGCGCACGGGCATTGAACTGAGGCTAATAAGCGAAACTTGATATTTAAGTTGATTATTTACATGTACGGTACTTACAACTGATTCATCATATTGATCTTATTGTTTCAGCAGTAATGTACTGGCTTCGTTTTCTGCACTTTACCTATATGTAGCTAAGATGCATATTAGCCGGGTTGTGTACGCTATGCAATTTCTTGGATGTGGGGGGGGGTATTCCATGTATTAATTTTTATGTATATGTACTAAATATACTTCGACTAAATAAATAAATAAATAAATAAATAAATGTAGTCCAGTGGCGGATCCAGCGCCCCCTTTGCCGGGGGGGGGGTCAGGGTCGAATTTTGCCGATTTTTACCGAAAATGGGCCAAAATATACCTGTTTTTTGAAAATTTTGGGTCAGTGCCGGCCCCCCCCCTAAATCCGCCACTGACTGTACATCTTATTTCAAATCAACACCGTCTGCTATTTAAATCGCTCAGCAATCGAGGGTTGTTAAAGAGGCGGTGCTATGTATATTAAATCCATGTATATTATGCAGAACGTGACAGGTGGTAAATAAAGAAGCAAGAAGTGGTAGACAAATATTTATTTACGACGGACATGCGCCCGGTGTTTTATTTAATTAACTCTCATGCACATGAGGAAATAAAGATTGATTGATTGATTGATTGATTGATTGATTGATTGATCTTGACACTTTCATTCGCTGATCATTTATTTAATGTCCCTCAGCTTGATCACAAGAACTTTATTTTCGGTATACTAAAATTTCGTCAATTAAGAAGCATTAGAAATTCTTGAACAGCGATTTGTCATCTTTCTAAGCTATCATGAGTATACGTTATATATGGGAACGGTACTAACGATTAACGGATAACTTAAAACGGATTACGATTAACGAATAACGAATAACGGATAAAGCATAACGCAAAACGAAAAACGGATAACGATTAACGGATAACGATTAACGATCCAGAGCACCCCTAAACGAACGGAAACGATTAACGATTCAGAGCAAACGAACGCATAACGCAAAACGATTCAGAAAAAACGAACGAAAACGATTAACGCATGTAAGATAACGTTGTCGATACTGTACTGGTATTTTTATATTTTCACAGTAGAAATTTACAAATTACCAAAAAAACTTTTAGGTCAAGGTTTCCGCTTTCATAAACTAGTTAAGACTTTCTCCAAATTTTACAAAAATCACTGTCAACTTCTTTTAAAATTCGGATCTATACACAACAGAGTACATTACTTTGGGTATTACAAAACCTTTCTTTTATGGTGATATGATAAACAAAATAAGAAGGATCAAAGGTAGGCAGCATAACCATCGAAAATGCGTCAGAATCATCAAACGCCTTTTACACCGTGGATATGATCCTAATGTCACCAGACGGACACTAGGCTTGGTACTTGACCAATCTACAGTCTTGTACAAGCGCATCCTTGAGACTTGCACTCTGACTGACTGTGACGACGGGACTCCATGACGGGCCCTGTCCAAACCTCTTTAAAGAAGACAGGGCCCCGACAACCTGTCCTCTCTGAATGTCAGTCGGACTCCTCGGGTGATTACATACATGAGCTCGCTATAGCCGGCAGAGCAGGGACTGTATTACGCATGCCCTCTTTTTATATCCTTTTACATATTCATCTGTTTTTCTGGGGCCTCTGCGTTACGCGGTCTTGTTTGTGTGATGTCATCTTACAGTGAGGAGGTTTTTTACACCACAATTGTAGGTTCTTCGAGACCTCTGGGTAATTGGAGAAGTAAGAGGGTTGTGCTCACGTAATCCAGGATAACCACACCATTTGCTACTTGCGTGACAAATGGTCGTCCATAGTCGGCACCGGTTACCCATTGGTCTCGTCGGTTTAAGTGTAGTCTTTTGTGTTTGATGTTTACATGTCGTGTGTCTCTTTTCCGTCTCGTGCTGTACTCGTCTTTTGTGTTTTTGCTTCTGTTGTTTTGCTGTTGATGCTGCAACGGGGTCTTGTTGGAGATCTCCTCCCTTCTTCAATAAACTGTCATATAATCTTATCAAATATAAGATTAAACATAGCTAGGTAATTTAAAAAGAGGTTATGTGGCCATATGTGTTTAGAATCAAAAAGGGTTTCAGGACGTTCAAGAGATACCATCATGGTTGCCGATCTATCCTTGAAAAGATCACTTTTATTGATTTAGCATAATTAAATTTTTCCATCCGATAGTAATATGTTAGCTTAGTTATGAAATAAGGTACTTTAGGTTTTGTTTTCTGAAGTTTTGAGAAAAAAATGAATTGCTTTGCTAGGAGTAAAGTAAGATTTATAGATGAGTTTTATTTTTCTGGAATAGTGGATTGTAAGTGGGATTTCCAGGTGTCGAATTTAAACCCAACTCTTAAACAAGACTGTCGAAATAGTAATTTTTGGAAGTAAATGTGTAATTATTTGAGGCTTTGTCTGCTGGTGTGATGACATAATAATCTTTGAAGTAGGCAAGCTCTGTGATAACATCAGATTCTTTAAAGATAGACTCGAATCTGGTGTTCACAGATTTTATTCGGTTAATTCTAAATAAAAATAACCCTCTGATGGATTTTATCCATTCGGAAAGGGTGTCGAGCTGTACATCTTCTTTCTTTGCCCAACGCCTTGCATACTCCTCACAAGAGTCCATGATAATTTTGACATTTTGGTTCCATGTAAGGGACATACTTTCTCTGTATTTGGGACCCTTTTTTTACATTTCTCTCAACTTGTCGTTCTTGACTATACTAATTTATACCAACTGTTTAGCAGATCTGTCCAAAATTGATTTTTTTGTATTACTTATGATTGATTAAAATAATACGGAAGTGTTCCAACTCTATACCGTCATGAAGAAAATTCCAAATTACTGCATTAGACACGTGTTTCGAATATTAAATTCTCATTAGTGATGCGTCCAGCGGAACCACCAAAATTGATTTCAGCAGCGCCCTCTTTAATGTTTTGAATATTTTTCTCGCTTCTAAATGATCATAAAATGTTAGAGGTTGACTAATTTGCAAGTCCTTCTAATTTTTTTTTTAGAATAGTTTTCTTTTTTACTAAACACTGCCATAAATAGACCCTACATAACAATAAGCACCGCTTATTCTGTGAATAAAGATATATGGTAAATCGAAATTTAGCTAGAAGTGCTTACCTGCAGTTCTTCTGCCATTATTGAATGATTTTTGCTTAAATGTTCTAAATGACACTGCAGTGACTATATAGCCCTTGTACTAAAAAAATCTATGATTTTCTAATGTGGCGTATCGCGTGATACTTAAATGACATGTTCCACGGGAATCCCCTTTGATTAAATCAAGTAAATACTGTTTAAATCTTCTTTATATGATTTTACTTAAGGCCTATCATATGGCCATTATCATCACTGATATGATGGTTATCTGTTTTGGTCAAGAATAGACGTGTATTCGGAGAACACTTAAACAGAAATTCGTCAATGCTCATCACATGTCATGATATGGTGCACAGACAAATACAAAATTTTCTGTTTAAGTGTTCTCCAAATATACGTCTATTCTTGACCAGAATAAATTACCATAATATAATTAATAATAATGACCATATGATAGGCCTAAATTGAATTCATATAAAGTAGATTTAGACAGTATTTACTTGGTTTAATCAAAGAGGATTCCCGTGGAACATATCATTTGTGTATCACGTGATACGCCACAGTGTAAATGTTCCTTCCTATATATATTTATAGATATTCTTAATATATCTTAAAGGTTGTGCTTACAACGGAGAATGTATAGATGCTGGTAAGAACTGGACAGAGAACTGTGTTACCAAGCAGTGTGTGAGTGACGGAGAAACAACCAAAATTGATATAGCTCATACAGGTAAATAGTTAATATGCATTTTGTATTATTTTAGCAATTAGGTAAAGACCAAAGTTTTTCTTTATTCTTTTATTTTGGATTTTTAAATCAATTAGATGTAGTACTGTCTTTCGTTTTGAATAAACATCAAAGACCTACATATAAGTTATTCAGTCTTACAGTCGAGAAGGCAAGGCAAAATCGTTAGATTTCCATGGGAACAGTTGCGAACCTCAGAATGAATAACATTCCGAAGTGAGACCAGGTGCCGGGGAGAGTCAGCATCTCCTGATTGCATTAATGTGATGTTATTGTTCTCATTGTCTTCGTATGTCTTTTTCTCACTTAGATGATTTTTTTTTCTAATTTTAGATCTTAATGAAATAATAATTACCATATAATCCAATTATAATCATAATGGTTATGTTACTGATTCCTGATAATACAGATATGGAAGACGGTTATTTATTTTTACAAAATTATGATTGTATGGTTTTGATATTTTTTCTGATCCCATGTTTTATAACCACATATTTTAATGACAGAGTGTAGTTACAAGGGACAATGCTACGGAAACAACCAAACATGGAAGGTTGGATGTGATGACATGAGATGCTTGGTCAACGGATCTTCGACCAAAGTAGAAGTAGAAGGAAGAGGTAGGTAGATATAAAGTTTAGATGAATGAGGATGTACAAACGCAATTTTAATTTGCATCTAAATGACCAGTAATCCCCAAGGGTACATGGGGGCAAGATCTATCAACTTCGGTTGATCGTTTCTTCAACGTATTCGAACATTTCTGTTATCAAATTTTCTTGAAATTTCTAAAGCATTGGTCCTGTCGCATCATATCCCGTTTTAGGTAATTTTTTGGACGTAATAACTTTCACACTCTTTGGCCGTATTACATTGTTTAGGTAGGGAATCATTGAGGAGGGTTAAGTGCCAAAAAAGTACATGTCTTGACTATGTTGCAAATTTATCTGTTAAACGATGCTATTGGATTTGAAGACCTTTAACATTTCTACCACTTGGTGAGTGTTACTGCTGGTGAACCAGGAATCCTCGAGGGTACATGTAACCATGTTCGATCAACTTCGGTTGATCGTTTCGTCAACGCATTCGAACATTTCTCTTTTCAAAATTTCTTAAAATTTGTAAAAAAAATCCTGTAGCATCAGATCCCTACCAATTTGCTACGTCTTTCGGTACAGTTTTGGACATAATAACTTTCACACTACTTGGCCATATTTCATTGTTTAGATTAAGGATCACGGAAGAGCTTTGAGTTCCCGAACATTAACGTGTATGTCTTATCCATGCTGTACATGTTTCTGCTATTAAATGATGCTATTTAATTTCAAGATGTTTAGCATTCATACATCTGTTTTGCTCATTATCTACGCTGTAGATGACCATCAAAGTGTAAAAGGTTAACAAGCTTGAAACGTCCGTTCAATGTGTTTATCATAATTTCATAATTTCTATTTTACTTTTGTTGCGATAATATTGAAAATTGAAATTAAACTCGAGGCTCTTCACTAAACTGTTTTTTCTTTCATTTTCAAATAATTTGACTTAATTGTACTACTTCTGAGGTTTTAGTATCTGAAATATGCAAGCCTGGAGATATTGCATATCCAATGTATATCCCATGTATATCCAATGTAAAAATGAATATTAAGTCATAATTGAATCCAGTTAGAAAAAAACGTCCTGCAGGGAGATGATTCGTCACTTGAGGGCAGTTCTAGCTAAATACATGTAAGATAAGAATGTGTTAAAAATGAAGTAATTTTGACAGTGCCAATACATCTATTTTGCTCACTTCTTCCATTCCAGATGATTATAGGAGTGTTAGAGATTAAGAAGTTTGAAACGTCATTTTAATGTTATCAACATAATTTAAATTTTATTTATGCTCCGATAAAAGCTTTGAAAGGTGATCTTGAAAGGTGAATTTTGAAAGGTGATTTAACTCGAGTGTATTCACTTAATTGGTTTTTTTATTTACAAATTAGATAACTTATTTGGTATCTAATCAATGCATTCTTAAAGAAACGCATCCAGATATTTCTGTCTACATGACTACTCCCTTGTATAGCTGAAAAGATCGTTTTTATATTTCAACCAAAAAAGAAATAGACGCCTTGACAATCACACAAATTAAAAGAAAAAAATTAAGCTAAGAGATCGCTTGTACGATAATTTTGGTTTTTTTTTTCAAAACCATTGCCCGCGCTTTTAACACATCTAGCATATTCAAATTGATTGAACTACTTTAAAGAAGTTCTCTAGTAGTGGAGATTTTCATGTATATTACAGTTCATATCAAACTAAATTCCAACAAGAAATTTCCCCATTATGTTATCTCTTTCAGAGCTGATATGGACCAATTTATATTTTACCACCTTTTCCAATTTCTTAAAATAGTTGTACACAACGGAAGTACGTCAGAAGTGCGTAAAAGGGAACCACGTTTCATAACGCTATATATAGAAATGTACATGCATGTTGTGGATACATGTGCTAATGTACTCTTATAAATGCCAAAATAAAGGACATATCAAATGACAGCGTATGAGTGATAAATATGATAAAAGAGCATTTAATAATGAATCCTAAATATTTGCATTAAAACTATAAGGTTAATATTTATAAAAATCAACTAATGTACATAATTTATTTATATGCATACGTTCATCTGTTGATATATTTTAAACGACTTTCAGAATCCTAAAGTTTATCTCAGAAAGGGATTCCAAGGCATATATAGATAAAAACATCCGAAGGGAATCTATCCTTCTTTTCCCCTGGAAAGAAAAAAAGGGGGGGGGATGGTAAGCCGTCTATTTCGGGAAAAAAATACATACTAGTAAAACAAAGAAAAATCTGCATTTTCGGCAAATCCAAGGGGACCTGATGTCCTAACCGTCTAGATCACGTTTGTAGATGGTTTGGGTCGGGTGGAGGGTATTCAATATACATAATTCTATTTCCCCGGCACTCTGACTCCCTCCCGTTCAACCTTTTGATACCACCCTCCTTTGTTGACATTAACAAGTACCTCCCAACTTCCAGTCGGCACTTACGTACTTCAATATTACCTTCCTTACATTGGAAAAAGCATGTCATGTACATGTTAAAAGAAGGGAAAATTCGGTCAGTGAAATATCGGTGATAATTAAATGTGAAAATATAAGTCATCGACATGTTCAATGTACTTATTTTTGTGAGCAGGGAAAAATGAAAGAAGGAAAGATACAAGCTAGATTTTTTTTACATATATACAGCCCACAAGTGCCGACAAAAAAGTCAGTATGCAGGAGGATCCGATATGCTATTCGAGGTGAGCGGACGTGATTACACCTAGCTCCGCATATAGAAAACAACTGCAGTCTGAAATAGTGATAGAGCTGTCGAATTTTGCAAAATTAATGAACAGTTTTGAACAGTGATATTGGAAGACTCTGAATTTGGTGGAAAAAGTTACAGTTTTGGTGTATTTTGGAGACTGTTTATATGTTTATTTACACAATCGTGAGTACCCTGATAGCTATTTATAGAACTATAGAGCCATATACCATTCTACCTGAGCTACCTGCGTAACGCACGAATGAGTACAGGTGTAAATCGATCAAAACAAAGTAGCAACTCCATAGAAAAATACCTGGTAAAAACAAATATGACGACTCGTCGCTCATCACAAGTTGGAAAGAGCAGCGAAAAACATGCAGAAAGTCTTGATTTAACAAAAAGAAGGTGACCCATTAACTTTGATTAGAGAAGATTTGAAGAAAATTAACGAAAAGTTGGAAGAAACTGTAAAATCCACCCACCTACAAGAGTTAGTTACAAATATAGTTTCCGCAATAGTAAATAAAAACAGAGAGGAGATAGAGAAAGAAATTGAGGAAAAGGTCGAGAAAAGATGCTCCGAAATAGAGAAAGTATGCAAAACGAGAGAAAATGATTTAAATGAAAAAATTGACGGTCTGAATATGGATATCACAAATTTGAGAGAAAAACTTGTAGAGTGTAATACTGAGATGGTGAAAATGAAAAGCACACTTATAGAAACGGTGAAAACAGCACAAAAGGCCGAAGAAAAAGCAAATTATAACGAACAATATTCTAGAAAAAATAATATAAAGATCTACGGAGTAAAAGAGGATAGAAGAGAAAACACCGAGGAAAGAGTGATACAATTATTATCCGACAAGGCAGGAGTAAAAGTCAACCCGGACGAAATACTAGCAGTGCATCGAATTCCAAAACGAGAAAAGGACACGCACAAACCTATTTTGCTGAAACTCAAAAACACAGATTCTAAAGCGAAAATAATGAGAAAACGAAAACAAGTGAGAGAAAACAGCGGGGGCGTGCGCCTGGCTGACGACGTGACATTTTATAACACAAAACTAATATCGAGATTACAGGACCATAGATATATAGATTCCGCTTGGTATTTTAACGGCTATGTTTACGGACAAAGTGGGGAAACCCGATACAAATTCAACATCCACGACGATATTGACCGTAGAGTTAAATCTAAGCGTTGAGATGAATCCGGATCCAAGTGTACCGTTACCAATCCGCGTGACAAAGAAGAAGAATCGTTGACTATACCAGATTTCCGGTGATACATTGCAGTAGTAGTGACTGTAATTTGTTGTTTCTATAATATTTACCCTCAATCGGATGCATTTTTGCTTTTTACAGGTTATAGCATTCCTGGTATGCATCTGTTATCAGACACTGAGTAGTATATGTCAAATATGCTCATTTGAACAGTCAGAATTTATTTTTTCCAGTGGGAATGCATATTGTGTGAGTGGTCGTGTGTTGTGCGCATGTGTGTGTGCAAGTTGTATGAGTGAATATTTCTATTACTGTTTACTTTCGGAATGTAAGATGAGTGTGAGTAGGAATAAGAATATGTTGATAACTGTTGATATAATTAATTATGACAAAAATGGTGAAATTTACTGAATACTACACCCATGTCTGAACTGAAAATTTTATCTATGAACTGTCGAGGTTTAGGTGAGCAAAGTAAGAGGCGAGATGTTTTAAACTATTTAAAAGGTAAAAATTATTCTATTTATTGTGTACAGGATACACATTTTACAAAAGAAGAAGAAAACTATATTAGAGCTTGCTGGGGTTACGACATATATATGAGTCCGGGTAGATCTAATGCGCGTGGCGTTGCAGTTTTGCTTAATAATAATTTTGATTTAAGAGTTGATAAACAAAAATCTGATAATGAGGGTAACCTATTAATATTGGAAATAATGGTTGAAGAAAAACACAAAATTCTACTAATAAACATATACGGACCGAACAGAGATGACCCTGAATTCTATAAAAATATAGACAAGTATATTGACGAGTCAGAACATGACTTTATGATTCTCACTGGAGATTTTAACCTTGTTCAAGATCCAGAGATAGATTATTATAATTACAGAAATATTAACAATCAAAGAGCTAGAGAAATTGTAATGAATATCAAATCCAAATATAACTTAATTGATCCTTGGAGAGTTAATAATCATAACAGAAAAAAATACACTTGGCAGTCTCAGAATCCTGTAAAAAAAGCACGATTAGATTTCTTTCTGATTTCATCCGAATTATTGTCACTGATTGAAAATACAGAAATTAAGCCAGGATACCGTACAGATCATTCAATAATAAATTTAAACATAAAATTCTCTAATTTTAAGAGAGGAAAAGGGTCTTGGCGATTTAATAACACTCTCCTCAAAGATAAAGAATATCTCAAACTTGTAAATGAAACAATAACAGAAGTCAAATTGCAATACGCTACAACAAATTATGAAAGAAACGAAATACAGGATATAGATCCTAACAACATAACACTTACTATAGATGATCAACTATTTCTTGAAACTTTACTAGTAATCATTTGAGGAAATACGATATCATATTCAACAGCAAAAAAAAGAGAACTAATACAACAAACTGAAAATTTAGAAAAAAAGATTGAAAAGTTAGAAAACCATGACGGGCTTACCGAGGATAGACAAAATGAATTAAGGAATCTAAAAAAAGAATTAGAACAAATAAGAGAAAACAAAATGAAGGCAATAATGATGCGTGTAAAAGCAAAATGGATAGAGGAAGGCGAGAAGCCAACCAAATACTTCTGCTCACTTGAAAAGAGGAATTACATAAATAAAACAGTAACAAAAATTATAGATTCTCATGGAGTAATTATAACTGAACAAACTGCAATATT
Organism: Pinctada imbricata; assembly: GCA_033119305.1. Taxonomy (NCBI): domain Eukaryota; kingdom Metazoa; phylum Mollusca; class Bivalvia; order Pterioida; family Pteriidae; genus Pinctada; species Pinctada imbricata. The sequence continues at coordinate 49,087,597 of VSWD01000012.1, read as the reverse complement.
AAAAGAAATTGAAACATTCTATTCAAATCTTTATAAATCAAAAGATGACACAATTTCAAATATTTCTCTAGAGGAATTATTAAACTATAATGATATTCCTAAGCTCACAGTAGAAAATGCTAATACTTTAGAAGGAAAAATAACTTACAAAGAAGCCTCAACTGCTCTTAAGAACATGAAGAATTTTAAGTCCCCAGGCCCTGATGGCTTTACTAGTGAATTTTATAAGGTATTTTGGAAAGACATTGGACCCTTTATTGTACGCTCCATAAATAACGCTTTTGACAAAAATGAACTTTCCCCAACACAAAAGCAAGGAATAATTACTATTTTACCGAAACAAAATAAAAGTAGGGAATATCTTTCAAACTGGAGACCCATATCTTTACTGAATGTTACTTACAAAATACTGTCCACATGTATAGCAAATAGATTAAAAACTGTCCTAGATTCTCTCATTAATGAAGATCAAAAAGGTTTTATGGCCGGACGATTTATAGGCGAAAATACCAGATTAACATATGACATTTTGAACGTTTGTAAGGAAAATAATTTACCAGGACTAATTTTAATCGTTGATTTCGAAAAAGCTTTCGACTCTATTTCATGGAAATTTATGTCACAAGTATTGAAGTTCTTAAAATTTGGCCCAGAAATGCAAAAATGGATAAGAATATTAAATACAGAAGTCAGTCTTTGTGTTAGTCAAAACGGGTTCTTTTCAAAATTTTTCAGGGTTGGGAGGGGCTGTCGTCAGGGCGATCCAGTTTCGCCATATTTGTTTAATCTCTGCGTCGAAATTTTGGCTCAACTTATTAGACATAATAAGAATATAAAAGGTATAACTATTTGTAATAAAGAATATCGTCTATCCCAATATGCCGATGACACAACAATATATTTAGATGGAACTGAAAAAAGCTTAAAGAATGCTCTTAATCTACTCTATGAATTTGCTAAATTTTCTGGCCTTAAGCCTAATATTGAAAAAACTTCAGCAGTATGGGTTGGCTCCAAATCAAAATGTAATACAAAATTATGTCCAGAATATAATATTAATTGGCTAAATGATAGTTTTACAATACTAGGTATAAAATATGATTCAGAATTGAAAAACTTAGAGGCATTAAACTTCCCAGAAAAAATTAGAAAAATAAAAAAAGAAATAAATTCATGGTCAAAAAGAAATCTAACAATACTTGGAAAATTGACTGTTGTTAAAACATTATTACTTCCAAAACTTACTCATTTATTCATCTCTTTGCCAAAACCAAAAGAAGAAACAATAAAAGAAATAGAAAAAATATTTTATAAATACATTTGGAGTAATAAACCAGATAGAATTGCTAGAAAAACTCTTATTCAAAATGTGGAATTTGGGGGTTGTAGAATGATAAAATTAGAAATTTATATTAAAAGCCTAAAACTTACATGGATAAGAAGAATTGTTAAAAATAATGAAACAGTTAAGTGGATCCAACTTTTTGCTGATTCTTCAAGTGTTGATTTGGATTTACTTTTAAAAACTGGAGATGACTACATATTGCAAAAAATAAATCACATAAGAAATAGATTTTGGAAAGAAACTCTACAGTATTTACATGAATTAAGGTCCCAATTGTTTAAAAAAGATAAAGACGACATATTAAATAAACCTTTATTCTATAATAGTGACATTAAAATAGATGGAAAAACTTTGTTTTATAAGCAATGGATTGAAAAGGGAATTTTACTTATAAAAGACCTTTTTAATATAAATGGAACAATGTATTCTAGAGAATATATAAGTAACATACTGGGTTCCAACTTACCATTCACAACTTATTTTGGTATAAAAATTGCAATTTTTAACAAATGGCCAATGTTGAAAAATAGTAATAATAATGTTATACAATTTGGTCCAGAAATGCCTGATTTTTTAAACGTTATATGTAAAACTAACAAAGGATCAAGAGTTATTTATGACTTTTTTCTATCAAACATTCAGACCTATCCAAAATCATGTCAAAAATGGGAAGTTTTACCAGCATTTACTGAAGTCATTGATTGGAACAAGACATATCGAAATATTTTTAATTTTACTGCTGACACTAAATTGATTTGGTTCCAATATCGAATAGTTCACAGAATAATTGCTACGAATAAATATCTGGTTTCAATAGGTGTAAAAAACATTTCTCTGTGCAGCTTATGTAATGATGAAACTGAAACAATAGAACATATATTTTTTTATTGTAGATATACACAAAAATTTTGGCATGATCTCAAGACCACATTAGAAAATGCTGGTATAACATTTATATTCTCAATACAAAACATTTTATTTCTTAAATTTGGCAGACAATTTGCAGCAGAAAACCTGTGTATAGTTTTAGGAAAATACTACATTTATAGAGCAAGATTTTTAAGCAATCATTTAAATATTGAAGAATTTATTCAAAATCTTAAGAAATATTATAGAACAGAAAAATATATGTATACAATTAAGTGTAAGAACAGAATTTTCAAGGATAGATGGAAAAGTTTCCATAACTTTTTATCATAAACATCAACATATTCTTATAATAATTGAAAATGCCCTAATAATTATCTTTGAATTATCATGACTATAATGATACAAAATTCAGTAGTCAGTATGCAACAACTGTTAAAGAAAAATATTACCCCCCTCCCGTCCGAATTTCCAGACATAACTCTCGTCTCCAGACGCCCCCCCCCCCCTCCCTTAAAAAAATAACGATACAATGTTTGATGATTGTTGTTGTGTAAAACAAACTTTTTAAATGAATATAAACAAATGAATATCCATCAAATGAGTTAAAGAAGATCCCGACGATAATCTCAGCAGCACTCACAATAGAGTACAAAATTAAGCATCGACGGACCCCCAGCAGTCCAGAGGTGGGACCAGGTGCCCGGGAGGAGTAAGCATCACCTGTTGGCTAGCCGCACCCGCCGTCGATGTTTAAGCACGAAAATGAAAACAATATATAAACTTCATGCACTGTCAGACGTTATGTCTTTATAGAAAGTGCTATGGCGACAATGTCAGGGAAATATATTCAAAACACTTACTGTCAAACCCCTCGCGGGGAACTTTTTAACGAGCTCCACACGGCAAAGGGCAAACGGCAAATGCTTCAGCAAACGGATCCGTGTGGAACATCGAAATACGCAAGAACTTCAGTTTTCAATATGCAGAGCATAACCTGTTACATTTTAACAAATTTTTCGATAGATTGGGATCGGAACGTAAATTTTTACTGCGGAAGGAGTTGCGACTGAATAATGAAAAAAAAAGGATAATCATAAACAAGATACCATATCAAATACTTGTACATATATATGTATTTCGGGTATCTATTTTCATATTGTTTTGGGCAACACGGTAATCATATTCTTTTGGAGCGGAGATAGTATTATTAATAAATTAAGTCTGTCATGAATTGTACAATGCACCTCAGAAATGAAAATGTTTCTCTCTCTCTCTCGTACTGAGATACTCGACCAGTTAATGTTGACGAAGAACGCGTACGTTCGTTACTTTCCGTTTAATTCTGAGACGATTAGAATTTCATTTTATTCGATATACATTACATGATCACTTGACAATTCTCCCGGTGTTGAATTTCAAGAAAGTCATTTTTTCCCCTGAAATCCGCGTTAAGCGTAGCTAGGAGACAACTTAACAGGCCATATCATTTAATTAGGTCTTCCGACTTCCGTCGGAAGACCTATTGTTTTCGTAACCGTGGAAAATTGGATCAGCGATTTCTCAAGAACCCTGTAAGCTAGGACAATGAAAGTTCTCCAACGTTACGTTTGGAGTAAAAGCTAGATTGGTCTTTTTTATTTTTGGTCTCTGTTATTTTTTATCATGTTTTTTAGTAGATTCAAATATTTGACGGGAGCGTCGAATTACTCAAAAGGACCGAAAATTTCATGTTTTGCTATTTGTAAGCTTAAATATCTCGTATTTTGCTATCTACAATTTCCATTCTTTTTGAAAGTCGACAGCCATGCAAGATATGAAATGCTAGATGCACACTGTAACGATTTATTACGATGACGTCCTTCACCGTCCTTCATATTTCCAAATTCAGAAGTTCATAGGAGGAAGACACTTTTTTGCTTATAATAGTAAACAAAAATTAAGCTTATGAAGTTTCCTAAAAATTTCAATATTATTATTTTTTATCCATATATCTGTCTTATTTAGTCTTTCTGATTTTTCCTATCTCTTACTGTTGAAAAGATATGAGCATCGAAATTTTGAGTTAGGTATTTCGATACACCTTCACGCCAACAGATCGGGCGCACACTAAAATTGGTAGTCCGAGTCCGACTCGAGAAAAGCAGTGTTGAGATTTTCAAATTCCGATTTCACGGCAATGATGAATATGCATTTCATAAATACATTTCGATATACACAATTTGATTTTAAAACAGTTGATTAATTTAGAAGAGATCAGCTACAAACCAGAATTTACACACAAAAAGTGGTAGTTTGATTCCGATTTCTAACCTACAAACCTGTTTCTAAACTTCAATAACTATATTTTGAACATCAAGTTTAATTTCTAATTCTAGCAAACGTTCGAACATAATTTTCGGTTGGTTTATTTACAAATTGATGAACAATTTCTCCAACATTCTTCCCTCCCCTCGTTTTTCGAAAACAGTTCTGTTTATATTGAACGATGTCGCCATGATGGAAATTTAAAATAAACTTTGAAAAAAGGGAAGGGGGGGTGTCCAAATTTGAACCTGCACAGCGAGAACCTCATGGTATTTATATATATATATATATTGAACGTAACTTGTTATTACCATTTATCTTCTCAAGAAAATTGGTTCTACAGCTACGAGCTCGCCTTTTTTATGGGGGAAGGGGGCAGGAAGAATTTGCAAAAAAAAAAATCCCGGCTCTGAAAAATGCTGAAAAAAATATTCCGGCCCAAAGGGCCGGTAATTTTTTCTCCCGGACCATGCAAAAGTAAGGATACATTGCATGATATGGAAATTTTTGCTGGCCCTTTGTGCCAGACAATTTAAAGTCATAAAATTAATTAATATAAATACAAACTGTTCACATAGCTGTATCTACCAGAGACCTAATACGCATAGGCACAAAAATCTAGAAAAGGTTCTATTTAAACATCATACAATCTGTCTGAAATTCGCTAATTGCAAAGAGACATCTGAAGGAACGGTTATTAACTCATACTCTGTAACAGCGGGGAGTTTAACTTACACAGACATTCACAACATTTGACAATGTGTTTAAATCCGGCCCGAAGAACCGGCGAAAATTTTTCTCCGACTCTGGTAATGGCTGAAAAAAATGGCCTGCTCAGGAAATTGCTGAAAAAATTTTACCGGCTGGCAATAGAATTCCTGCCCCGCCCCCCCCCCCCCCCAAATCAAATGGTTGCTCACCAACAATTATCGGTTTGAAAATTTAATGTTACTGCTATTTGAAAACTTAAATATATAATATAAATACATGTAATGTGACGTCCTTCATATTTCCAAACCAATAAAGCCTGTGTTTGTGAAACACGAATGCCCCCGGTGGCATCTTTGTTAGTATGAACACTATTTTCTGTTAAGTACATGTATGTGAGGTCACTGGGATAAAAGGTCAAAGGTCAAGAGGTCAAAAATTTTGGTATCAATGGAAAGGTCTTGTCACAAGGAATACACATATGAAATATGAAAGCCCTATCACTTACCATTCAAAAGTTATGCCCAATGTTAAAGTTTTTGAAAAGTAGGTCAAAGGTCAAGGTCACGAGGTCAAAAATTTTGGTATCAATGGAAAGGTCTTGTCACAAGGAATACACATGTGAAATATGAAAGCCCTATCACTTCCCATTCAAAAGTTATGCCCAATGTTAAAGTTTTTGAAAAGTAGGTCAAAGGTCAAGGTCAAGGTCACGAGGTCAAACATTTTGGTATCAATGGAAAGGTCTTGTCACAAGGAATACACATGTGAAATATGAGAGCCCTATCATTTCCCATTTAAAAGTTATGCCCAATGTTAAAGTTTTTGAAAAGTAGGTCAAATGTCAAGGTCAAGGTCACGAGGTCAAACATTTTGGTATCAATGGAAAGGTCTTGTCACAAGGAATACACATGTGAAATATGAAAGCCCTATCACTTCCCATTCAAAAGTTATGCCCAATGTTAAAGTTTTTGAAAAGTAGGTCAAAGGTCAAGGTCAAGGTCAAGGTCACGAGGTCAAAAAATTTGGTATCAATGGAAAGGTCTTGTCACAAGGAATACACATGTGAAATATGAAAGCAATATCACTTCCCATTCAAAAGTTATGTCCAATGTTAAAGTTTTTCGGACAAACAGACAGACAAACAGACAAACAGATAAACAGACAAACAGACGGACAGGCCAAAAACTATATGCCCCCGAATCTTTGATTCCGGGGGCATAAAAATTGTATAGGAGGAAGACACTCTTGTTGCAACCGCAACAAATAACCTTTCTAGTTTTGTTTACCTTCATAACTTTATATATCATCAGAAACGGCAAAACTTGTGTCGTCAATTTAATGACCATTCATTTTCATCTCTCACCCTCTTTCTCATACATTTGCCCCCCCCCTCCCCCACCCCACCCCCTAATCCTATTAACTAAGAATATCAATTCGAGATCCAATATAGACAGCTAGGAAATGCTTTACTTTGGATTTCATATCCTTTAAAGTTTCGATCTCTCACCCTCCCTTCATTGTTTAATATTTTGAGTGTTCATGTAAGTCTTACCAGAAATGGGGAAGAACCCCCCTCCCCCTCCCTCCACCTGGATGGATTCGCCAATGAATATGTACATGTCTTTTAAAACACTGATGTCTAATTAGTAATTTACTTTGAAAATGTTTAAACCGAAAAATAATTATAAATGTACCATATAAACAAAGAGACACGTGTACTATATTTTACATTACGTCATCATGTGAATGTGTAGTGTATATACACTTCTGACGTCACGAATTTGTACTTTCAATTTCGGCGGAAGTTGCAGACTAGTTCTGTGTTAGATCGCTAGCTTGTGGACATGGGCTTATAAATCGCTGTTCCATGGATAAACGAGACACTATATTTTTATGGAACTACCAATACTTTGTAATTTGAGTTTGTCCGAGTAAATGTAAGTGAAAATACCCACGAGTAGAGAACTTCTTAAAAGAAGCTCACGGTTTTTATACTTCAGTAATACATATTAAGGAGTCTCTCGGACAGTTATTATAATTTTTTCTTTATGCTTGATTTAATCTAAATTTAGGAATTTCTTATTGTATTGCGCCCTTTGGATTTTTTTCAATATCGTAGACCACAGAAACAACATATTTTTCGAATTTTTTGAATATTTCTGTACAAATAATGGAGCAAAATTGAAAAAAAGAGATTACAACGCCATAGAGAAATGTTCGTAATAATAAGCAGAAGCGAGAAGCTAAAGCATGTAAAAAATATTTCATATAATGATTCACACAAGGGTAAATTACCCGCATGCAAGTCTGGTACAAGCTGCAAAGATATCTTTTCTAAAATGATGTTATTCAATTTGAAGACGTTTTACATAAAAATGAATATTGTAAGACAAATCTGTCTTCGTCCCTACAGGTTGTTCTTACAATGATAACTGCATTGAAGCGGGACAGAACTTGACAGAAAACTGCATTACAAAACAATGTTGTGGAGATACTACGGAATTCAAAACAATAGATACAGGTTACACAATATGACTCAAAACATTACATAATAATATACGTACCAAGTCTTGCACATTAGATTTCATTGTAGTCTAAGATTTATCTTTTTTTATCGTATTATCTGCATTTTAAGTGTCCTTTTACTTGTACAAAATTTAATTCAATTTGTTTAAATAACTGTATAAACAAAACAAACATCAAAGAAGTACCTAACCGTCATTCAGTCTCAAAGTCGAGATTTCAAAGCAAATTCGTGAGAATTCCAATCGAAACGGTTGCGAACCCCGGAATGAACAATATTCCGGAGTGAGACAAGTTGCCCGGGGAGAGTCAGCGTCTCCAGATTGCATGCAACACCCGTCGCAACAGCTCCATGGAAACCTGTCAAATTTGTTGATTGTTTCGATATACATTTTGATGTACATATCAGGTAAGTACCGGTATGTCTTGTTTAAATTCTGCTTATCTTGTCATGTCACATGTTTTTATTGTTTTGGTAATTATATGTATGTTTTGTCTCTAAACCAATACTTGGTTTATGAGAAATAAATGAATGAATCTTGTTTGGTGATGACAAAAGTCATTCAAACACAATGTAGAATGTCACTGATCATTCTGGAAAGGGGGATCTCAAATGTACATCGCCGTAGTGACCGAAGAACTTCCTCAATGATGATTTAAGCCGTTGTGTAACATAACCCTGAACTAGTAACTTACTTGCAAGCAATCTGGCTCTAATGATGACATCTTCATATTTTGAACATGCCCTGGCTTACCGTATCAGTTGAGAAACAAAAACTCCATAAGCAGGAGAAGACGGAATGCTCCTACTCATGAAAGGGAAGTAAGTTATGTGGAAGCTGAAATCGTCACACTTGTCATACAGAGTTGTGTTCAAATGGCCGTTTGCGTCAAAAGATAGAAGTATATTCAAGATCTGTCGCTCTCTTTTGTTTCTTTGATCTCTATTTCATGAGGATAGATTTTATGTAGATGGTGCATAAATTGGCTTTCCAATTTTGCAAAAGTTCCATAGAATTTTCCAAAAGTTCCTTAGAATATCATGTGTCTCTTGGACTGAAACCGACACATTCTAATTGCTCTACCGTAACATCACGGTAGTTCGAAAGAAAGGAGGGGATACGTCGTAGTACACCTTTCATTTCTTTAATGTAGATTGTTCTTACAACGGAAAATGCATCGATGTTGGTACGAACTGGACAGAAAACTGTGTTACAAAACAGTGTATTAAGGACAGTGATACGGCAGATTTGGTTAAAATCGTTATAACTAATCAAGGTAAAAAAAGGAAAATAAATAATTGAACAAAACAAGATGACAATAAGGTTGAAACAAAAATAATGCTAGACCTATAAAGAAGGGAGGAGATCTCCAACAACACCCCGTTGCAGCATCAACAGTAAAACACCAAAACACCCGATGCAAAAATACAAAAGACGAGTACAGCACGAGACGGAAAAGAGACACACGACATGTAAACATCAAACACAAAAGACTACACATAAACCGACGAGATCCAATGGGTAACCGGTGCCGACTTTGGACGGCCATCTGTCACGCAAGCAGCAAATGGTGTGGTTATCCTGGATTACGTGCGCACAACCCTCTCACTTCTCCAGTTGCCCAGAGGTCTCGAAGAACGTAAAATTGTGGTGTAAAACATCCTCCTCACTGTAAGATGACATCACACAAACAAGACCGCAAAACGCAGAGGCCCCAGAGACACAGAATGAATATGTAAATGGATATAAAAAGAGGGCATGCGTAATACAGTCCGTGCTCTGCCGGCTGTAGCGAGCTCATGTATGTAATCACCCGAGGAGTCCGACTGACATTCAGAGAGGACAGGTGGTCGGGGCCCTGTCTTCTCTAAAGAGGTTTGGACAGGGCCCGTCATGGAGTCCCGTCGTCACAGTCAGTCAGATGCAAGTCTCAAGGATGCGCTTGTACAAGACTGTAGATTGGTCAAGTACCAAGCCTAGTGTCCGTCTGGTGACATTAGGATCATATCCACGGTATAAAAGGCATTTGATGATTCTGACGCATTTTCGATGGTTATGCTGCCTACCTTTGATCCTTTTTATTTTGTTTATCATATCACCATAAAAGACTAATGGACAGAAACGATGAAGAACTTCAAAAAGCCTGAAGCATGTCATGTAGGACATTTGGCCATCTTTCAATTTTATTCCTTTGATGAAGAATTCCTATCATTTGTAGATTGTATACAGTTTAAAGCAACTTACTTTCAAAAAGGTTTTGAAAATAATTTTGAATTAAGTTACTGAGTAATACTTAAGGCATTCTATTTGAATTGATGTACTTAAAATGTCAATATGAGTTTACACAATGTTGATAAATTTCAATATAATGGTATGGTGCTACAATTAAGTTATACATGTATCATTGAGAAATGAAGAGAAAAAAAAGATCTGCATACGGTGTTGTAAAATTTTCGTGTTTTCGTGTGTCGTAAAGTATCTTAATATATTGATAAATCTATCTTTTAACTTTATAGGATGTACTTTCAACGGAAAATGCATCGCTGTTGGTAAAAACTGGACAGAAAACTGTGTAACAAATCAGTGTGTAAATCAAGGAGATATAGTGAAAGTCATTAAAACAAGAACAGGTAAATCACATTCGTTAGGGAACGTTTTAATTATATTAGTTAAAATATTAAAATAATTGACATTGCTCATCCATCTTATTTGCTTATTTTTTACATTGTATCTTTAAAATGTAAGAGGTTTACAAGCTTGTAACGTCTGTTCAATATCTTCGCCATAATTCATACCTTATTTTCGCTCCGATCATATTGAACAGTGAAATTAAAGTAGAGGTTCTTCACTAAACTGTTCTGTCAATTTCAAATTATTTTGTTAAATGTTCAATATCTGAGGTTTAAGTATCTGACATATGCATGTCTGAGGAACAACATATAGATATTTCTGCCTACAAGACTACTCCCTGGTAGCATTACGGGAAATTGAGCTATTGTCATAGCGCGTCGTCCGTCGTCCGTCCGTCGGCGTTAGCAATTTCGACATCTTCTCTGCAACCGCTGCACGGAATTTCACGAAACATTACAGGAAGCAAGAACTCAAGGTCCTCTACCAAGTTTGTGTTTTTCGTGCCGATTGGTCAACAAATATGGCAACCGAGGGCTCTGATTGGCTGACATCTCCTTTGCAACCGCTGCACAGAATTTCATGAAACCTAATAGGAAGCAAGTACTCAAGGTCTTCTACCAAGTTTGTATGTTTTTTGTGCCAATCGTTTAACAAATATTGCCGCCGAGGACTCTGATTGGCTGACACATTTTCGACATTATCTCTGCAAGAATTTCATGAAAGTTTAGCCGAAGCAAGCACTCAAGGTCGTCTTCCAAATTTGTGTGTTTCGTGCCAATCGTTTCACAAACATGGCCACCGAGGGCTCTGATTGGCTGACACATTTTCGACATCTCCCTTGCAACAGCTGCACGGAATTTCATAAAACCTTACAGGAAACAAGTACTCAAGGTCCTCTACAAAATTTGTGTTTTTCGTGCTGATCGGCCATCAAATATGGTCGCCGAGGGCTCTGATTGGCTGACACATTTTCGATATCTCCTTTGCAACCCCTACACAGAATTTCATGAAACCTTACAGGAAGCAAGTACTCAAGGTCCTCTACCAAGTTTGGTTTTTCGTGACGAACGTAACAAATATTGCTGCCGAGGGCTCTGATTGGCTGACATATTTTTGACATCTCCTATGCAACCGCTGCACAGAATTTCATGAAACCTTTCAGGAAGCAAGTACTTAAGGTCCTCTAACAAGTTTGTGGGTTTTTTTGGTGCCGATCGGTCAACAAATATGGCCGCCCAGAGCTCTGATTGGATGACACATTCTCAACATCTCCACTGCACAGAATTTAATGAAACCTAAAAGGAAGCAAGTACTCAAGGTCCTCTTAGACTACCTAATTGACCACTATTATTTTTTTGTGTGCAACTCAGGTGAGCAATGTGGCCCCGTTGGGCCTCTTTTTTTTATTTCAACCAAGAATGTGAATTTGAAGCTGTGACAGTTAAAAAAACTGATACAGAAAGTAAAATGAAGAAAAACAAATAAAATAGAATAAACAATTTCTAAAAATCACTGTCCCCGCTTTTAATGCGTGTAGTACATTCAAACTGGTTGAACTAATTTACAAGAAGGTCATGATTTTGAATAATTCAAAGATCTATATATATAAGAATGATTTGTCTCTTAAACAGTTATTATGAATCTTTATTAATGGTTGATTCAATCTCGATTTAGTAGATTTAGGAGAGTTAATTTAAGTGAACACTTTCAAAGATTCTTTTTTTTTAAATAGCAAACGATAGATGTTTCAAATACATCTGTAAAAATCTTCGAGCATGCATAAAAAAAAATGTACAACACAATAGAAGAGGAAAAAATCTTAATAATGAAGAGTAACGATATACTAAGTATATAAACCAATGAATATAGATTGATTCATTCGACTCACCATTAAAAAAACGATCTGTTTTCGCCCTTACAGGTTGTTCTTACAACGGGAATTGCATTGAAGCTGGACAGAACATGACAGAAAACTGCATTACAAAAGAATGTGACGGAAATACTGCGGAATTAAGAACAATTAATACAGGTTACACACCATGACTTAAAACGTTAAACATCGTAAAACATCTGGTACATTCGATTTCATTGCAGTCTAGGGTTTATCTTTTTAATAGTATTTCTCTATGTTTTCCGTGTCCTTTTACATGTGCAAAATTTATTTATATTGATAAAAATGACGATATATGTCATGTACATTGGACTGATGCCGTCCAATTTTGCTGACGTGACATCACGGTAGTTCGAAATACATATTTCATTTCTTTCATACAGGCTGTACTTACAACGGAATATGCATCGATGTTGGTACGAACTGGACAGAAAACTGTGTTACCAAAGAGTGTGTTAGGGATAGAGATACGGCAGACTTGGCTAAAATCGTTATAGCTTATGCAGGTAAAAAACAAAAATAAATAATTGAACAGAAACAAGATTACAGTGGAATAAAAACAAAATGAATGCTATAACCGAATCACCGAAACGATCAAAAACTTTAAAAATTAGATAACCTGAAACATGTCATGTCAGATATTTGACTATGTCAGATTTTTCTTTATGTGATAGGATAAATGCCATAATTTGTAGATTTTATACATTTTCAGGCAATTTACTTTCAAATAGGTTTTGCTAGAGCATGTACTGATGTTTTGGATTTTCATAGTAGAAATTTACAAATTACCAAGACACTTTTAGCACAAGGTTTTCGCTTTCACAAACTAGTAAAGACTTTCTGGAAATTTTACAAAAATTATTGTCAACTTCTTCTGAAATTCGGACCAATACAGGCAATAGAGTATATTACTTTGGGTATTTCACAACCTACATTTTATGGTGACATTATTAACAAGATAAGAAGGATCAAAGATAAACAACATCACTATCGAAAATGCGTCAGAATCATCAAACGCCTTTTATACCGTGGATATGATCCTACTGTCACCAGACGGACACTAAGCTTGGTACTTGACCAATCTACAGTCTTGTACAAGCGCATTCTTAAAACTTGCACTCTGACTGACTTTGACGACGGGACTCCATGACGAGCCCTGTCCAAACCTCTTTAGAGAAGACAGGGCCCCGACCACCTGTCCTCTCTGAATGTCAATCTGACTCCTCGGGTGATAACATACATGAGCTCGCGGTGGTAGAGCACGGATTGCATTACGTACGCCCTCTTTTTATATCCATTTACATATTCATCTGTGTTTTTTGGGCCCCTGCGTTTTGCGATCTTGTTTGTGTGTGGTCATCTGACAGTGAGGAGGTTGTTTTACACCACAATTGTACGTTCTTCGAGACCTCTGGGTAATCGGAAAAGTGGGAGGGATGTGCGCACGTAATCCAGGATAACCACACCTTCTGCTATTTCCGTGGCAGATGGCCGTCCTAAGTCGGCACCGGTTGCCCATTGGTCTCGTTGGTTTATGTGTAGTCCTTTGTGTTTGATGTTACTGTGTTTTGCGTTGACGTTCCTTATCCCTTACGCGTTTCTTTCTGTGCTTGTCTGCTTTGTGATTTTGCATTGGAAGTTTTGGGGTTTTGCTGTGGGTGCTGCAACCGGGTGTTGTTGGAGATCCCCTCCTTTGTTTTGCAAATTACTTTAATAGACGTGTTGGGTAATACTCAAGGTTCCTGGATGATATTCTTACTATCGAGAATCCTGATTTAGAATGTATGAAAATGCTACCTATCCACAAGAATTGACTATAACAAGGCAAATGATACAAACACAGAACACCGTTTTTGGACTAGTATCAAAATTGTTAATGAAGAGATTCATACAACTGTGTATGACAAAAGAGATGATTTGGGTTCAACATAGTACATTTCCCTGGCTTGACGTTGATATTCCGAGATTATTGTCATACAGCATTTACATTTCACAGCTCATCTGGTATGCTAGAGCATGTACTGATGTTTTAGATTTTCATAGTAGAAATTTACAAATTTCAAAGAAACTTTTAGGTCAAGGATTTTGCTTTCACAAACTAGTTAAAACTCTCTGAAAAATTCAGAAAAATATGGTCAACTACTTTTGAAATTCGGACCTTTACATGCAGCAGAATATATTACATTGGGTATTTCACAACCTGCATTTTCTGGTGAAATACAGTACATGTACTTAACAAAGTAAGAAGGATAAAAGGTAGACAGAATTACCATCGAAATTGTGTTAGAATCATCAAACGCCTTTTATATCGTGGATATAATCTTGTCACCAGACGTACACTTTGTTTTTTCACTGAACCAAATATACAGAATTGTACCAGAGCATTCTTAACAAGGCACTCTGACGACAGGACTCAATTACGGACCCTGTCCAAACCTCTTTAAGAGAAGACAGGGCCCCAACCACCTGTCCTCTCTGAATTTCAGTAGGACTCCTCGGGTGGTCACATTCATTTGCTCGCTACAGCCTGCTAAGCACGGACTGAATTCGAATGCCTTCTGTTTAATCTAATCTATTTACAAATATAGCCGTGTATGTCTTGGGTCCCTACGTCATGCTGTGTGTTTGTATGTTCATCGTACAGAGAGAAAGTTATTTTACATCAAAATTGTGCATTCTTCGAGACCTTTGGGTTATTGAAAAAAAATGGGAGGGTTGTGCGCACCTAATCCGGATAACCACACTATCTGCTACTTGCTTGGCAGATGGCCGTCCAAAGTCGGCACCGGTTGCTCATTGGTCTCGTTTGTAAATTCTCCGTATTATTATGCGGACAAAGGTGGGGGTATATAGGAAACACCCTGTCCATCCGTCTGTCTTTCCGTGCATGTCAGGTTTAGACGGTCTTAAGGTAGAAATTATTTAGAGTATAAGTAATAAGGCTTTCATATTTCAATCATTCATTCACAATAACAAGAACTGCATTTTGATACAAAGACATTTGACCTAGTAAACTGGGGCGTTTATTCATATGTCTGTTAAGAAGTTCTTATAGCATATATCCCTTCACATATAAGTGATACGTCTTTCATCTTTCATACATACACACACTATATAACAAGTGCTTTATCAACTACTAAGATAATTAACAAGTGCAATTGACATTAAATTTATCAGGTTTGAAATGATGCTATTGAATTTAAAGACGTTTAACATTTTACCTTATACATGTGGTAATAGTTGGTTAAAACGTTCTTAAAGCGAATATGTCTTCTAGAATATGGGATAGGGCTTTTTATACAAACAGTCACAAAATTGAACAAATAGAGTATTACAACGCAATAGAAAAAAATGCTCTATCAGGAGAACGTATTGTCTACTACTAAATTATATAAAATTCACTGCATTTAGAATTATTCATGTGCCTTAACATTGTAAGACAGATCTGTGTTCGTCCTTATAGGTTGTTCTTACAACGGGAATTGTATTGAAGCTGGACAGAACTTGACAGAAAATTGCATTACAAAAGAATGTGACGGAAATACTGCGGAATTAAGAACAATTAAAACAGGCTACACAACATGACTCAAAACGTTAAATAATATATGTAAACGTCTGGTACATTCGATTTCATTGCAGTCTAGGGTTTATCTTTTTTATAGTATTTCTCTATGCTTTCCATGTCCTTTTAAATGTGCAAAGTTAATTTATATGATAAATGACGATATATGTCATGTACATTGCACTGAGGCCGTCCAATTTTGCTGACGTGACATTACGGTAGTTCGAAATACATATTTCATTTCTTTCATACAGGCTGTACTTACAACGGACAATGCATCGATGCTGGTACGAACTGGACAGAAAACTGTGTTACCAAAGAGTGTGTTAGGGATAGAGATACGGCAGATTTGGCTAAAATCGTTATAGTTAATACAGGTGAAAAACAAAAATGAATAATTGAACAGAAACAAGATTACAGTGGAATAAAATAAAATATATGCTATAACCGAATCACCGAAACGATCAAAAACTTTAAAAATTAAATAACCTGAAGCATGTCATGTCAGATATTCAGATATTTGATTATGTCAGAATTTTATTTATGTGATAGGATCAATGCCATAATTTGTAGATTTTATACATTTTCAGGCAATTTACATTCAAATAGGTTTTGCAAATTATTTTAATAGACGTGTTGGGTAATACTTTAAGGTTCCTGGATGATATTCTTACTATCGAGAATCCTGATTTAGAAAGTATAAAAATGCTACATATCCACAAGAATTGACTCTAAACAAGGCAAATGATACAAACACAGAACACCGTTTTTGGACCGAAGTATCAAATTTGTTAATGAAGAGATTTATACAACTGTGTATGACAAAAGAGATGATTTGGGTTCAACATAGTACATTTCCCTGGCTTGACGGTGAAATTCAGAGATTATTGTCATACAGCATATACATTTCACAGCTCATCTGGTATGCTAGAGCATGTACTGATGTTTTAGATTTTCATAGTAGTAATTTACAAATTTCAAAGAAACTTTTAGGTCAAGGTTTTTTCTTTCACAAACTAGTTAAAACTCTCTGAAAAATTTCCCAAAAAATATGGTCAACTTCTTTTGAAATTCGGACTCTTGCAAGCAACATTGGGTATTTCACAACCTGCATTTTCTGGTGACATACAGTACATGTACTTAACAAAGTAAGAAGGATAAAAGGTAGACAGAATTACCAGTCGAAATTGTGTTAGAATCATCAAACGCCTTTTATATCGTGGATATAATCCTGTCACCAGACGGACACTTGGTTTTGTACTGAACCAATATACAGACTTGAACAAGCGCATTCTTAAGATTTGCACTCTGACTATAGGACTCCATTACCGGCCCTGTCCAAACATCTTTAGAGAAGATAGGGCCACGACCACGTGTCCTCTCTGAATTTTAGTAGGACTCCTCGGGTGGTCACATGCATGAGCTAGCTATAGCCTGCAAAGCACGGACTGAATTTCGTATGCCTTCTGTTTTATCATATCTATTTACAAATATAGTTGTGTATGTCTTGGGCCCCTACGTCATGCTGTATGTTTGTATGTTCATTGTACAGAGAGAAAGTTATTTTACACCAAAATTGTGCATTCTTCGAGACCTTTGGTAATTGAAAAAAATGGGAGGGTTGTGCACACGTAATCCGGATAACCACACCATCTGCTACTTGCTTGGCAGATGGCCGTCCAAAGTCGGCACCGGTTGTTCATTGGTCTCGTTGGTAAATTCTCCGTATTTTATGCGAACAAACGTGGAGGTATATTTGAAACACGTTGTCCATCCGTCTGTCCTTCCGTGCGTGTCAGGCTTAGACGGTCATAAAGTAGAAATTATTTCGAGTATAAGTGATAGGGCTTTCATATTTCAATCATACAATCACAATAACAAGAACTACATTTTAATACAAAGATATTTGACTTAGTGACCTTGATCGTTTATTTATATGTTTGTAAGAATTCTTATAGCATATATCACTTCACATATAAGTGATACATGTTTCATATTTCATACATGCATTCATCATATAACAAGTTTTCTATCTACTACTAAGATATTTAAGTAGTGCCATTGACTTTAAACTTTTACCTTATACATGTGGTAATAGTTTTGTTAAAACGTTCTTAAAGCGAATATCTCTGTATTGGATATACGCCGAAAACAATTCATTCTTAAAGATATTGGACAGTTTGAGGCCCGCAGGGCCGAAAACTGTCCAATATCTTTAAGAATGAATTGTTTGAGGCGTATATCGTACTTAAAAGATTGATCTTTATTCAAAGTGGCATGACCTTTGACTTTGTTCTTATTATGTTAATTGCCTTAATTTACTGTAACGAAATGTAATCACTCCAGGTTCTAACATTCTCGCTACTAGCAGTAGGGAGTCGTTTATAAAAGAAGGTAACGGAGACGAAATTTTCAATTATAAAAAGTTGTGACAAATTATGACGCAGATTCCGTAAACCAAGACGAAATCGGATGCAAATTTTGGGAAAAAATCAACGAGAATACTCTGCTATAGCGCCTTTAAAAATACCGAAAAGAAATCAATGGAGACCTTCTACTTACTATAGATATGTGCAAAGTTAAATGAAAGAAACAGTTGAGGAAGATATTTTGAAGTAGTCTAGTTCGAAAAACCTTGCCTAAACCCAGCCTTTGACGGTTATTTGCAAAGGGTGGGGGGGGGGGGGGGTGTTCAAAATAACCATCAAAAGCTGGATTTAGATCAGGTTT
Source organism: Pinctada imbricata (assembly GCA_033119305.1). Taxonomy (NCBI): domain Eukaryota; kingdom Metazoa; phylum Mollusca; class Bivalvia; order Pterioida; family Pteriidae; genus Pinctada; species Pinctada imbricata. The sequence goes on along the minus strand of VSWD01000012.1, from coordinate 49,069,028 downwards.
TTCGGACTAGAAGAAGTCGAGCAAAAATCTTAATTAAAAGTAAAATAAAAAAGATGGAAAAACAAACAAACAAACAAACAAACGGACTGAACTATAGTACTAGTGTCTCTTACATTATCATTTCCGACACAACTGCCGATTCTAGAAATATATATATAAGATTGTGCTGGATTTGTCAACTCCGGAAAAATAGCAAAAATTGGTATAGTCAGTACCACGATACATGGAATTCTTGTTACGTGATTTCTATAAATAAGGATTTTAACGGTTGTCCTGTAGATGTCAAAGTACATTTGACCTTTGACTGTCCAATATTCAATCTAGGTCGCATATATTTTTTCTAATAAACGCGACCTAGATGTGATATTGGATAGTCAAAGGTAAATTTCTCGAACAAAGAAATGACGTCACATCAATGTTTTAATCAACAATATGGGATAAGGCTTTTTATACACAAAGTCACATAATTAAACAAATAGAGGACTACAACGCGATAGATAAAAATGCTCTATCAGGAAAACGTATTGTCTACTACTAAATTATGTAAAATTCACTGCATTTAGATTTATTCACGTGACTCAACTTTGTAAGACAGAACTGTGTTCGTCCTTACAGGTTGTTCTTACAACGGGAATTGCATTGAAGCTGGACAGAACTTGACAGAAAACTGCATTACAAAAGAATGTGACGGAAATACTGCGGAATTAAGAACAATCAATACAGGTTACACAACATAACTTAAAACTTAAATGATATATGTACAACGTCTGGTACATTCGATTTCATTGCAGTCTAGGGTTTATCCTTTTAATAGTATTTCTCTATGTTTTCCGTGTTCTTTTATATGTGCAAAATCTATTTATATTGATAAAAATGACGATATATGTCATGTACATTGCACTGAAACCGTCCAATTTTGCTGACGTGACATCACGGTAGTTCGAAATACAGTCAAACCTGTCTTAAAGTGACCCTCTTTTTAGCGACTTCCTGCTTTATGTGACCTTTTGAATTCCTCCCGAGCAATATTCCTATCAACTTAACCTGTATATAACGACAACCTGTCTAACGCGACAACGACCGAGATTTTTCTGTCCCGTATAGAATTCCGAACCTGTATATTACGACTTTTAGGGTTGCAAAGGACAAAAACTACATAATATTTTACATTAAATCCCTTCGTAAGTGTCTTTCATAATTGAATCTTCTGTGATAAATAAAATGTTATGTGATTTTATATGTGCAATTCGATTAATCAATTGATAAACAAATTGATATATGCTGTGATTCATTTAATACGTATTGCTCTTTTACTACGAACATTTTGTTGGTCAAAGTTAGATCAGCTTGAACCTGTATTCAGTGACCACCTGTCTTATGTGACCTATTTTCTATCGGCCCTTGCAAAGTCACATAAGACAGGTTTGACTGTACATATTTCATTTCTTTCATGTAGGCTGTACTTACAACGGAAAATGCATCGATATTGGTACGAACTGGACAGAAAATTGTGTTACCAAAGAGTGTGTTAGGGATAGAGATACGGCAGATTTGGCTAAAATCGTTATAGCTTATACAGGTAAAAAAACAAAAATGAATAATTGAACAAAAACAAGATTACAGTGGAATAAAATCAAAATATATGCTATAACCGAATCACCGAAACGATCATAAAACTTTATAAATTAAGTAACCTGAAGCATGTCATGTCAGATATTTGACTATGTCAGAATTTTATTTATGTGATAGGATACATGCCATAATTTGTAGATTTTATACATTTTCAGGCAATCTACTTTCAAATAGGTTTTGAAAATTACTTTAATAGACGTGTTGGGTAATACTTAAGGTACCTGGATGATATTCTTACTATCGACAATCCTTTTTTAAAAAGTATGGAAATGCTACTTATCCACAAGAATTGACTCTAAACAAGGCAAATGATACAAACACAGAACACCGTTTTTGGACCGAAGTATCAAAATTGTTAATGAAGAGAGTCATACAACTGTGTATGACAAAAGAGATGATTTGGGTTCAACATAGTACATTTCCCTGGCTTGACGGTGATATTCCGAGATTATTGTCATACAGCATTTACATTTCACAGCTCATCTGGTATGCTACAGCATGTACTGATGTTTTAGATTTTCATAGTAGAAATTTACAAATTACAAAGAAACGTGGTCAAGGTATTTGCTTTTACAAACTAGTTAAAAACTCTCTGGAAAATTCATATGGTCAACTTCTTTTATTTATTTATTTACAGTCTACTCTCGATAAGTCGAACTTCAAGGGACCATCAGAAAAAGTTCGACTTATCAGGAGTTCGACTTACTGAGTACATGACCAGCTATCGATTTTTAATAAGACTAATGTCCCTTTCTCTATCACCATTCACAAACGTTTGCGTTGTCTTCTTTTAACGATCAAGTTACCTTAAATGTATGTAATGCAACTCCATGACAAGAAAGTATCAATTGCCTGTCCACTGATATCCTTATAATTAATCTATTTTCGTCTAAGAATTAAAATTTATTTGTGGTTCGACTTATCCAGGTGAAATTTCAATGTAAAATGAGTTAAGGGACCTAAAGATTAGTTCGACTTAATGAAAAGTTCGAGTTATCGGAATTCGAGTTATCAGGAGTAACAATGCATAGAAACCAATGGAAGAGAAATGGGACTTTTAAAAATAGTTCGAGTTAAGCGGAAATTCGAGTTATCCGAGTTTGAGTAAACGAAAGTAAACTGTGTATTGATAAAAATGACGATATAATGTGTACATTGCACTGATGAAGCCGTCCAATTTCGCTAACGTGACATCACGGTTGTTCGAAAAACATATTGCATTTCTTTCATGTAGGCTGTACTTACAACGGAATGTGCATCGATGTTGGTACGAACTGGACAGAAAACTGTGTTACCAAAGAGTGTGTTAGGGATAGAGATACGGCAGATTTGCCTAAAATCGTAATAGCTAATACAGGTAAAAAACAAAAATAAATACTTGAACAAAAACAAGATAACAGTGGAATATTTCAATCATACATTCACAATAACATGAACTACATTTTGATACAAAGAAATTTGACCTAGTGACCTTGATCTTTTATTCATATGTGTGTTAACAAGTTCTTATAGCATATATCCCTTCACATATAAGTGATACGTCTTTCATATTTCCTGCATGCTTTCATGCATGTCCTTCCTCGTGGACAACATTTACGTAAGATTTGGTGAGAATCTCTACAAGCAGGTTGTAGGGATTCCTATGGGTACAAATTGTGCGCCTCTTGTTGCAGATTTATTTTTATACACATATGAAAAGGAATTTATTCAAAATCTTCAAAAGCAAAGAAAACATGATGATGTGAAATGCTTCACTGGTACTTCTAGATACCTGGATGATATTCTTACTATCGATAATCCTGTTTTTGAAAAGTATAAAGATGTTATTTATCCACAAGAATTGACTCTAAACAAGGCAAACTTTACAGACACTGAAACACCATTTTTGGACCTAAATATCAAAATTGTCAATGGAGAAATTCATACAAGTGTATATGACAAACGAGATGATTTTGGATTCAACATAGTAAATTTTCCCTGGCTTGACGGTGATTTCCCTAGATTACCGTCATACGGTATCTACATTTCACAGCTCATCCGGTATGCTAGAGCATGTACTGATGTTTTGGATTTTCATAATAGAAATCTACAAATTACAAAGAAACTTTTAGGTCAAGGTTTTCGCTTTCATAAACTAGTAAAGACTTTCTGGAAATTTTACAAAAATTATGATCAACTTCTTTTGAAATTCGGACCCGTACAAGCAACGGAGTATATTACTTTGGGTATTTCACAACCTGCATTTTATGGTGACATAATTAACAAAATAAGAAGGATCAAAGGTAGACAGCATATGTATCGAAAATGCGTCAGAGTCATCAAACGCCTTTTATACCGTGGATATGATACTAATGTCACCAGACGGACACTAAGCTTGGTACTTGACCAATATACAGTCTTGTACGAGCGCATTCTTAAGACTTGCACTCTGACTGACTGTGACGACGGGACTCCATGACGGGCCCTGTCCAAACCTCTTTAGAGAAGACAGGGCCCCGACCACCTGTCCTCTCTGACAGTCGGACTCCTCGGGTGATAACATATATGAGCTCGCTACAGCCGGCAGAGCACGGACTGTATTACGCACGTCCTCTTTTTATATCCATTTACATATTCATCTGTGTTGCCTGGACCCCTGTGTTTTACGGTCTTGTTTGTGTGTGGTCACCTAACAGTGAGGAGGTTGTTTTACACCATAATTGTGCGTTCTTCGAGACCTCTGGGAAATCGGAATAGTGGGAGGGTTGTGCGCACGTAATCCAGGATAACCACACCGTCTGCTATTTACGTCGCAGATGGCCGTCCTAAGTCGGCACAGGTTGCCCATTGGTCTCGTTGGTTTATGTGTAGTCTTTTGTGTTTCATGTTTCTATGTTGTGAGCTGGTGTTCCTTGTCCCTTTTGCGTCTCTTTCTGTGGGTATCTGTTCTGTGTTTTTTTTTTTTGCATGGGTGTTTTGGGATTTTGCTGTGGGTGCTTCAACCTAGTGTTGTTGGAGATCCCCTCCTTTCTTCACTATATAAAACGTGCTATATCTTATTGTAAGATATCTATCTAGTGCCATTGACTTTAAACTTTTACCTTATAAATGTGGTAATTGTTTGGTTAAAACGTTTTTAATTAATATAAAAGCGAATATCTCTTCAAGAATATGGGATAGGTTTTTTTATATATACAGAAACATAATTAAACAAATAGAGGATTATAACACGATAGAAAATAATTGCTCTATCAGGAGAACGTATTGTCTACAACTAAATTATATAAAATTCACTGCATTTAGAATTATTCATGTGATTCGACTTTGTAAGACAGATCTGTGTTCGTCCTTACAGGTTGTTCTGACAATGGGAATTGCATTGAAGCAGGACAGAACTTGACAGAAAACTGCGTTACAAAAGAATGTGACGGAAATACTGCGGAATTTAGAACAATTAATACAGGTTACACAACATGACTCAAAACTTTAAATAATATATGTAAAACGTCTGGTACATTCGATTTCATTGCACTCTACGGTTTATCTTTTTTAAAGTATTTCTCTATATTTTCCATGTCCTTTTACGTGTGCAAAATTTATTTATATTGATAAAATGACGATATATTATGTGTACATTGGACTGAAGCCGTCCAATTTTGCTGATGTGACATCACGGTAGTTCGAAATACATATTTCATTTCTTTCCTGTAGGTTGTACTTACAACGGAATGTGCATCGATGTTGGTACGAACTGGACAGAAAATTGTGTTACCAAAGAGTGTGTTAGGGATAGAGATACGGCTGACTTGGCTAAAATCGTTATAGCTAATACAGGTAAAAGACAAGAATAAATAATTGAACAAAAACAAGATTAAATTGGAATAAAACAAAGGAGGGGATCTCCAACAACACCAGATTGTAGCACCCACATCAAAATCCCAAAGCACCAAATGCAAAAACACAAAGCAGACAAGAACAAGGAGACGCGTAGGGGACAAGGAACGTCACGCACAACACAGAAACATCAAACACAAAGGACTACACATAAACCAACGAGACCAATGGGCAACCGGTGCCGACTTAGGACGGCCATCTGCCACGGAAATAGCAGAAGGTATGGTTATCCTGGATTACGTGCGCACAACCCTCCCACTTTTCCGATTACCCAAAGGTCTCGAAGAACGTACAATTGTGGTGTAAAACAACCTCCTCACTGTCAGATGACCACACACAAACAAGACCGCAAAACGCATGGGCCCAAGCAACACAGATGCATATGTAAATGGATATAAAAAGAGGACGTACGTTATACAATCCGTGCTCTGCCGCCGCGAGCTCATGTATGTTATCACCCGAGGAGTCAGATTGACATTCAGAGAGGACAGGTGGTCGGGGCCCTGTCTTCTCTAAAGAGGTTTGGACAGGGCCCGTCATGGAGTCCCGTCGTCACAGTCAGTCAGAGTGCAAGTTTTAAGAATACGCTTTTACAAGACTGTAGATTGGTCAAGTACCAAGCCTAGTGTCCGTCTGGTGACATTAGGATCATACCCATGGTATAAAAGGCGTTTCGTGGTTCTGACGCATTTTCGATAGTGATGTTGTTTATCTTTGATCCTTCTTATCTTGTTAATAATGTCACCATAAAATGCAGGTTGTGAAATACCCAAAGTAATATACTCTGTTGCCTGTATTGGTCCGAATTTCAGAAGAAGTTGACAATAATTTTTGTAAAATTTCCAGAAAGTCTTTACTAGTTTGTGAAAGCGAAAACCTTGTCCTAAAAGTTTTTTGGTAATTTGTAAATTTCTACTATGAAAATCCAAAACATCAGTACATGCTCTAGCATACCGGATGAGCTGTGAAATACAGATACAATAGGACGGTAATCTAGGAACATCACCGTCAAGCAAGGGGAAATTTACTATGTTAAATCCAAAATCATCTCTTTTGTCATACACACTTGTATGGATCTTTTCATTAACAATTTTGATATTTAGGTCCAAAAATGGTGTTTCTGTGTTTAAAACGTTTGCCTTGTTTAAAATCAATTATTTGTGGATAAATAACATTTTTATATTTCTCAAAAACAGGATTGTCGATAGGAAGAATATCATCCAGGTACCTAGAAGTACCAATGAAACATTTCACCTTATCATTTTTTCTTTGTTTTTGAAGATTTGGATAAATTCCTTTTCATACGTGTATAAAAATAAATCTGCAACAAGAGGCGCACAATTAGTACCCATTGGAATCCCTACAACCTGCTTGTAGAGTTCCTCATCAAATCTTACATAAATATTGTCCAAAAGGAAGGACAAGGCAATACACAGGTCACCACATGTCCATGATTTGGATAATTTGTAATCTGTGGCGGAAAAGAAACCCTTCGATTCAGAAGTACAAATATAAGTTTTCCCCTCTCGATCAAAACACCATTTAATGAGTTTGGACTGTCGATCATTTATTTTGTCGTGAGGAAGCGTGGTGTACATATTAGAAAAGTCGCATGAAGATATCGTATTTGCTTCAAAATTTCAAAAACAAAATGAATGCTATAACCGAATCACAGAAACGATTAAAATCTTTAAAAAATAAATAACCTGAAGCATTTCATGTCAGATATTTGACTGTGTATACTAAGAATTTTATTTATGTGATAGGATAAATGCCATAATTTGTAGATATTATACATTTTCCGGCAATTTACTTTCCAATAGGTTTTGACGTGTAAAAAAAGTATAAAATTGCTACTTATTCACAAGAATTGACTCTAAACAAGGCAAGTGATACAAACACAGAACACCGTTTTTGTACCTAAGTATCAAAATTGTTAATGAAGAGATTCATACAATTGTGTATGACAAAAGAGATAGTTTGGGTTCAACATAGTACATTTTCTCTGGCTTGACGGTGATATTCTGAGATTATTGTCATACAGCATTTACATTTCACAGCTCATCCGGTATGCTAGAGCATGTACTGATAATTTAGATTTTCATAGTAGAAATTTACAAATAACAAAGAAACTTTTAGGTCAAGGATGTTACTTTCACAATGTAGTTAAAACTCTCTGAAAAATTCACAAAAATGTGGTCAACTTCTTTTGAAATTCGGACCCTTACTAGCAACGGAGTATATTACATTGGGTATATCACAACCTGTATTACATGATGACATACAAAACATGTACTTAATAAAATAAGAAGGATAATTGTGTTAGAATCATCAAACGCCTTTTATATCGTGGATATAATACTGTCACCAGATGGACACTTGGTTTTGTACTGAACCAAAACACAGCCTTGTACCATCGCATTCTTAAGAATGTACTCTGACGACAGGACTCCATTACGGACCCTGTCCAAACCTCTTTAGAGAAGACAGGGCCCCGACCACCTGTCCTCTCTGAATTTCAGTCGGACTCCTCGGCTGGTGAAATGCATGAGCTCGCTACAGCCTGCAAAGTACGGACTGAATTTCGTATACCTTCTGTTTTATCATATCTATTTACGAATATAGTTGTGTATGTCTTGGGGCCCCTTCCTCATGCTTTCTGTTGGTATGTTCATCGTACATTTTTTGTACAGAATAAATGTTATTATGTTGGTTGGTATGTTGGTAAGAGAAAGTTGGTATGTTCATCGTACAGAGATAAAGTTATACCAAAATTGTGCATTCTTCGAGACCTCTGGGTAATTGAAAAAAACGGGAGGGTTATGTGCAGGTAATCCGGATAACCACACCATCTGCTACTTGCTTGGCAGATCGCCGTCCAAAGTCGGCACCAGTTACTCATTGGTCTCGTTGGTAAATTCTCCGTATCTTTATGCGAACAACGGTGGGGGTATATAGGAAACATCCTGTCCATCCGTCTGTCCTTCCGTGCTTGTCAGCTTTAGAGGGTTTTGAAGTAGAAATTATTTGGGGTATAAGTGATAGGGCTTTCATATTTCAATCATAAATTCAAAATAACAAGAACTACATTTTGATACAAAGACATTTGACCTTAGCCTAGTGACATTGATCTTTTATTTATATGTGTGTTAAGAAGTTCTTATAGCACATATCCCTTCATATATAAGTGATACGTCTTTCAAATTTCATACATACATTCACTATAAAACAAGTGCTATATCTACTACTGAGATATTTAACTAGTGCCATTGACTTTAAACTTTTACCTTAAACATGTGGTAATAGTTTGGTTAAAACGTTCTTAAAGCGAATATCTATTCAAGAATATGGGATAGGGTTTTTTTATACATACAGAGAAATAATTAAACAAATAGACTCTATTATTTATTAATTAAACTCTATCAGGAGAACTTATTGTCTACGACTTAATTATATAAAATTCACTGCATTTAGAATTATTCATGTGAATCGACTTTGTGAGACAGATCTGTATTCGTCCTTACAGGTTGTTCCTACAATGGGAATTGCATTGAAGCTGGACAGACCTTGACAGAAAACTGCATTACAAAAGAATGTGACGGAAATACAGCGGAATTAAGAACAATTTATACAGGTAACGCAACTACATTTTGATACAAAGACATTTGACCTATAGTGACATTGATCTTTTATTTACATGTTTGTTAAAAAGTTCTTATAGCATATACCCCTTCACATATAAGTGATACGTCTTTTATATTTCATACATACGTTGACTATATAAAAAGTGTTATATCTACTACTAAGATATGTATCTAGTGCTATTGACTTTAAACTTTTACCTTATACATGCATATGTGGTAATAGTTTGGTTAAAACGTTCTTAAAGCGAATTTCTCTTCAAGAATATGGGATTGGGCTTTTTATATATACAGACATATAATTAAACAAATAGAGGATTACAACACGATAGAAAATAAAATGCTCTATGAGGAGAACTTATTGTCTACTACTTAATTATATAAAATTCACTGCATTCACTACATTCATGTGAATCGACTTTGTAAGACAGATCTGTGTTCGTCCTTACAGGTTGTTCTTACAATGGGAATTGCATTGAAGCTGGACAGAACTTGACAGAAAACTGCATTACAAAAGAATGTGACGGAAATACTGCGGAATTAAGAACAATTTATACAGGTAACGCAACTACATTTTGATACAAAGACATTTGACCTATAGTGACATTGATCTTTTATTTACATGTTTGTTAAAATGTTCTTATAGCATATAGCCCTTCACATATAAGTGATACGTATTTCATATTTCATACATACATTCACTATATAACAATTGCTATATCTACTACTAAGATATTTGACTTTAAACTTTTACCTGATACATATGGTAATAGTGTAGTTAAAACGTTCTTAAAGCGAATATCTCTTCAAGAATATGGAATAGGGCTTTTTATACACACAGTCACATAATAAAACAAATAGAGGATTGCAACACGATAGAATAAAATGCTCTATCAGGAAAACTTATTGTCTACTACTAAATTATATAAAATTCACTGCATTTAGAATTATTCATGTGAATCGACTTTGTAAGACAGATCTGTGTTCGTCCTTACAGGTTGTTCTTACAATGGGAATTGCATTGAAGCTGGAGAGAACTTGACAGAAAACTGCATTACAAAAGAATGTGACGGAAATACTGCGGAATTAAGAACAATTTATACAGGTTACGCAACTATATTTTGATACAAAGACATTTGACCTATAGTGACATTGAAATTTTATTTACATGTTTGTTAAGAAGTTCTTGTAGCATATAGCCCTTCACATATAAGTGATACGTCTTTCATATTTCATACATACGTTGACTATATAAAAAGTGCTATATCTACTACTAAGATATTTATCTAGTGCCATTGACTTTAAACTTTTACCTTATACATGTGGTAATAGTTTGGTTAAAACGTTCTTAAAGCGAATATCTCTTCAAGAATATGGGATAGGGCTTTTTATATATACAGACACATAATTAAACAAATAGAGGACTACAACACGATAGAAAATAAAATGCTCTATGAGGAGAACTTATTGTCTACTACTTAATTATATAAAATTCACTGCATTTAGAATTATTCATGTGAATCGACTTTGTAAGACAGATCTGTGTTCGTCCTTACAGGTTGTTCTTACAACGGGAATTGCATTGAAGCTGGACAGAACTTTACAGAAAACTGCATTACAAAAGAATGTGACGGAAATACTGCGGAATTAAGAACAATTAATACAGGTTACACAACGTGAATCAAAACGTTAAATAATATATGTAAAACGTCTGGTACATTCGATTTCATTGCAATCTAGGGTTTATCTTTTTATAGTATTTCTCTATGTTTTCCGTGTCCTTTTACATGTACAAAATTTATTTATATTGATAAAAATGACGATATATGTTGTGTACATTGGACTGAAGCCGTCCAATTTTGCTAACGATACATCACGGTAGCTCGAAATACATATTTCATTTCTTTCATGTAGGCTGTACTTACAACGGAATGTGCATCGATGTTGGTACGAACTGGACAGAAAACTGTGTTACCAAAGAGTGTGTTAGGGATAGAGATACGGCAGACTTGGCAAAAATCGTTATAGCTTATACAGGTAAAAAACAAGAATAAATAATTGAACAAAAACAAGATTACATTGGAATAAAAACAAAATGAGTGCTATAACCGAATCACAGAAACGATTAAAATCTTTAAAAAATAAATAACCTGAAGCATTTCATGTCAGATATTTGACTGTGTATACTTAGAATTTTATTTATGTGATAGGATAAATGCCATAATTTGTAGATGTTATACATTTTCCTGCAATTTACTTTACAAAAGGTTTTGACGTGTAAAAAAAGTATGAAATTGCTACTGATTCACAAGAATTGACTCTAAACAAGGCAAGTGATATAAACACAGAACACTGTTTTTGTACCTAAGTATCAAAATTGTTAATGAAGAGATTCATACAATTGTGTATGACAAAAGAGATGGTTTGGGTTCAACATAGTACATTTTCCCTGGCTTGACAGTGATATTCCGAGATTATTGACATACAGCATTTACATTTCACAGCTCATCCGATATGTTAGAGCATGCACTGATGTTTTAGATTTTCATAGTAGAAATTTACAAATAACAAAGAAACTTTTAGGTCAAGGTTGTTGCTTTCACAAACTAGATAAACTCTCTGAACAATTTACAAAAATATGGTCAACTTGTTTTGAAATTCGGACCCTTACAAGCAGCGGAGTATATTACATTGGGTATTTCACAACCTGCATTTTATGATGACATACAGTACATGTACTTAATAAAATAAGAAGGATAATTGTGTTAGAATCATCAAACGCCTTTTATATCGTGGATATAATTCTGTCACCAGATGGACACTTGGTTTTGTACTGAACCAAAACACAGCCTCGTACCAGCGCATTCTTAAGAATGCACTCTCACGACAGGAATCCATTACTGACCCTGTCCAAACCTCTTTAGAGAAGAAAGTGCTCCGACCACCTGTCCTCTCTAAATTTCAGTCGGACTCCTCGGCTGGTGAAATGCATGAGCTCGCTAAAGCCTGCAAAGCACGGACTGAATTTCGTATGCCTTCTGTTTTATCATATCTATTTACAAATATAGTTGTGTATGTCTTGGGGCCCCTGCCTCATGCTTTCTGTTGGTATGTTCATCGTACAAAGAGAAAGTTATTATGTTGGTTGGTATGTTGGTAAGAGAAAGTTCGTATGTTCATCGTACAGAGAGAAAGTTATACCAAAATTGTGCATTCTTCGAGACCTCTGGGTAATTGACAAAATGGGAGGGTTATGTGCAGGTAATCCGGATAACCATACCATCTGCTACTTGCTTGGCAGATTGCCGTCCAAAGTCGGCACCAGTTACTCATTGGTCTCGTTGGTAAATTCTCCGTATCTTTATGCGAACAACGGTGGGGGTATATAGGAAACATCCTGTCCATCCGTCTGTCCTTCCGTGCTCGTCAGCTTTAGAAGTAGAAATTATTTGGAGTATAAGTGATAGGGGTTTCATATTTCAATCATACATTCAAAATAACAAGAACTACATTTTGATACAAAGACATTTGACCTAGTGACCTTGATCTTTTATTCATATGTGTGTTAAGAAGTTCTTATAGCATATATCCCCTCACATGTAAGTGATACGTCTTTTATATTTCATACATACGTTGACTATATAAAAAGTGTTATATCTACTACTAAGATATGTATCTAGTGCTATTGACTTTAAACTTTTACCTTATACATGCATATGTGGTAATAATTTGGTTAAAACGTTCTTAAAGCGAATTTCTCTTCAAGAATATTGGATTGGGCTTTTTATATATACAGACATATAATTAAACAAATAGAGGATTACAACACGATAGAAAATAAAATGCTCTATGAGGAGAACTTATTGTCTACTACTTAATTATATAAAATTCACTGCATTCACTGCATTCATGTGAATCGACTTTGTAAGACAGATCTGTGTTCGTCCTTACAGGTTGTTCTTACAACGGGAATTGCATTGAAGCTGGACAGAACTTTACAGAAAACTGCATTACAAAAGAATGTGACGGAAATACTGCGGAATTAAGAACAATTAATACAGGTTACACAACGTGAATCAAAACGTTAAATAATATATGTAAAACGTCTGGTACATTCGATTTCATTGCAATCTAGGGTTTATCTTTTTATAGTATTTCTCTATGTTTTCCGTGTCCTTTTACATGTACAAAATTTATTTATATTGATAAAAATGACGATATATGTTGTGTACATTGGACTGAAGCCGTCCAATTTTGCTAACGATACATCACGGTAGCTCGAAATACATATTTCATTTCTTTCATGTAGGCTGTACTTACAACGGAATGTGCATCGATGTTGGTACGAACTGGACAGAAAACTGTGTTACCAAAGAGTGTGTTAGGGATAGAGATACGGCAGACTTGGCAAAAATCGTTATAGCTTATACAGGTAAAAAACAAGAATAAATAATTGAACAAAAACAAGATTACATTGGAATAAAAACAAAATGAGTGCTATAACCGAATCACAGAAACGATTAAAATCTTTAAAAAATAAATAACCTGAAGCATTTCATGTCAGATATTTGACTGTGTATACTTAGAATTTTATTTATGTGATAGGATAAATGCCATAATTTGTAGATGTTATACATTTTCCTGCAATTTACTTTACAAAAGGTTTTGACGTGTAAAAAAAGTATGAAATTGCTACTGATTCACAAGAATTGACTCTAAACAAGGCAAGTGATATAAACACAGAACACTGTTTTTGTACCTAAGTATCAAAATTGTTAATGAAGAGATTCATACAATTGTGTATGACAAAAGAGATGGTTTGGGTTCAACATAGTACATTTTCCCTGGCTTGACAGTGATATTCCGAGATTATTGACATACAGCATTTACATTTCACAGCTCATCCGGTATGTTAGAGCATGCACTGATGTTTTAGATTTTCATAGTAGAAATTTACAAATAACAAAGAAACTTTTAGGTCAAGGTTGTTGCTTTCACAAACTAGTTAAACTCTCTGAACAATTCACAAAAATATGGTCAACTTGTTTTGAAATTCGGACCCTTACAAGCAGCGGAGTATATTACATTGGGTATTTCACAACCTGCATTTTATGATGACATACAGTACATGTACTTAATAGAATAAGAAGGATAATTGTGTTAGAATCATCAAACGCCTTTTATATCGTGGATATAATTCTGTCACCAGATGGACACTTGGTTTTGTACTGAACCAAAACACAGCCTCGTACCAGCGCATTCTTAAGAATGCACTCTCACGACAGGAATCCATTACTGACCCTGTCCAAACCTCTTTAGAGAAGAAAGTGCTCCGACCACCTGTCCTCTCTAAATTTCAATCGGACTCCTCGGCTGGTGAAATGCATGAGCTCGCTAAAGCCTGCAAAGCACGGACTGAATTTCGTATGCCTTCTGTTTTATCATATCTATTTACAAATATAGTTGTGTATGTCTTGGGGCCCCTACCTCATGCTTTCTGTTGGTATGTTCATCGTACAGAGAGAAAGTTATTATGTTGGTTGGTATGTTGGTAAGAGAAAGTTCGTATGTTCATCGTACAGAGAGAAAGTTATACCAAAATTGTGCATTCTTCGAGACCTCTGGGTAATTGACAAAATGGGACGGTTGAGCGCAGGTAATCCGGATAACCACACCATCTGCTACTTGCATGGCAGATGGCCGACCAAAGTTGGCACCGGTTACTCATTGGTCTCGTTTGTAAATTCTCCGTTTTTTTATGCGAACAACGGTGGGGGTATATAGGAAACATCCTGTCCATCCGTCTGTCCTTCCGTGCTCGTCAGCTTTAGAAGGTTTTGAAGTAGAAATTATTTGGAGTATAAGTGATAGGGGTTTCATATTTCAATCATACATTCAAAATAACAAGAACTACATTTTGATACAAAGACATTTGACCTAGTGACCTTGATCTTTTATTCATATGTGTGTTAAGAAGTTCTTATAACATATATCCCCTCACATGTAAGTGATACGTCTTTCAAATTTCATACATAAATTCACTATAAAACAAGTGCTATATCTACTACTGAGATATTTAACTAGTGCCATTGACTTTAAACTTTTACCTTATACATGTGGTAATAGTTTGGAAAAAAACTTTCTTAAAGCGAATATCTTTTCAAGAATATGAAATAGGGCTTTTTATACAAGGAGACACATAATTAAACAAATAGAGGATTACAACACGATAGCAAATAATTGCTCTATCAGGAGAACTTATTGTCTACGACTTAATTATATAAAATTCACTGCATTTAGAATTATTCATGTGAATCGACTTTGTAAGTCAGATCTGTGTTCGTCCTTACAGGTTGTTCTTACAATGGGAATTGCATTGAAGCTGGACAGAACTTGACAGAAAACTGCATTACAAAAGAATGTGACGGAAATACTGCGGAATTAAGAACAATTAATACAGGTTACACAACATGACTCAAAACTTTAAATAATATATGTAAAACGTCTGGTACATTCGATTTCATTGCAATCTAGGGTTTATCTTTTCTATAGTATTTCTCTATATTTTCCGTGGCCTTTTACATGTGCAAAATTTATTTATATTGATAAAAATGACGATATATGCTGTGTACATTGGACTGAAGCCGTCCAATTTTGCTAACGATACATCACGGTATTCGAAATACATATTCCATTTCTTTCATGTAGGCTGTACTTACAACGGAATATGCATCGATGCTGGTACGAACTGGACAGAAAACTGTGTTACCAAAGAGTGTGTAAGGGATAGAGATACGGCAGACTTGGCTAAAATCGTTATAGCTTATACAGGTAAAAAAACAAAAATAAGGTATTGAACAATAACAAGATTTCAGTGAAATAAAAACAAAAGAATGATACATCTGTTTCACAGAAACGATTAAAAACTTTAAAAAGTAAATAACCTGAAGCATGTCATGTCAGATATTTGACTATCTCAGAATTTTATTTATGTGATAGGATAAATGCTATAATTTGTAGATTTTATACATTTTTAGGCAATTTCCTTTCAAATATGTTTCGCAAGTTACCTTTTTAAATTTTATAGACGTGTTTTGTAATACTTAAGGTACCTGGATGATATTCTTACCATCGACAATCCTGTTTATAAAATTTTGAAAATGTTACTTATCCACAAGAATTGACTCTAAACAAGGCAAATGATACAAACAGAGAACACCGTTTTTGGACCTAAGTATCAAAATTTTTAATGAAGAGATTCATACAACTGTGTATGACAATAGAGATGATTTGGCTTCAACATAGTACATTTTCCCTGGCTTGACGGTGATATTCCGAGATTATTGTCATGCGGCATTTACATTTCACAGCTCATCCGGTGTGCTGGAGCATACACTTATGTTTTAGATTTTCATAGTAGAAATTTACAAATTACAAAGAAACTTTTAGATCAATGTTTTTGCTTTCATAAACTAGTTAAAACTCTCTGGAACATTCACAAAAATATGGTCAACTTCTTTTGAAATTCGGACCCTTACAAGAAACAGAGTATATTAAATTGGGTATTTCACAGCCTGCATTTTATGGTGACATAAAGTACAAAATAAGAAGGATAAAACGTAGACAGAACTACCATCGAAATTATATCGTGGCTAAAATCGTTTTAGCTAATACAGGCAAAGAACAAAAATAAGTAAGTGAACAAAAACAAGATTACAGTTAAATAAAATCAAAATTGAATGCTATAACTTAATCACAGAAACGATTAACATCTTTAAAAAATAAATAACCTGAAGCATGTCATGTCAGATATTTGATTATCTCAGTATTTCATTTATCGATAGGATGTATGCTATAATTTTGTAGTTTTTATACATCTTCAGGCAATTTATTTTCAAATAGGTTGGCAAATTACTTTACTGTACGTGTTGGGTAATATTTAAGGTACCTGGATGATATTCTTACTGTCGACAATCCTATTTTTGAAAATTATTTAAATGTCATTTATCCAGAAGAATTGACTCTTAACAAGGCAAACCTTACAAACACAGAAACATCGTTTTTGGACTTAAGTATCAACATTGTTAATGAAGAGAATCATACAATTGTGTATAACAAAAGAGATGATTTTGGATTCATCATGGTGAATTTTCCCTGGCTTGAGGGTGATGTTCCGAGATTATCGTCATACGGCATTTATATGTACAATTTACAACTCATCCGGTATGCTAGAGTATGTACTGATGTGTTGGATTCTCATAGTAGAAATTTACAAATTGCAAAGAAATGGGTAAATGTTTTCGCTTTCAAATACTAGTAAACACTTTATAGAAATTTTACAAAAGTCATGGTCAACTCCTTTTGAAATCCGAACAATCGGCAAAGTATATTACATTGGGTATTTCACAACCTGCTTTTATGGTGACATAATTAACAAAATAAGAAGGGTAATAGGTAATCGAAATTGTTCTAGATTCATAAGACTTCTTTTAAATCATGGATATGACACTTCTGTCACAAGACGGACACTTGGTTTGTCACTGAACCAATCTATAGTCTTGAATCAGTGCGTTCTAAAGAATTGCACTCTCACTGACTGTGACGACAGGACTCCATAACGGGCCCTGTCCAAAGCTCTTTAGAGAAGACAGGGCCGACCACCTGTCCTCTCTGAATTTCAGTCGGACTCCCCGGATGATCACATGCATGAACATGCAACAGCCGGTTTAGCACAGACTGTTCTTAGTATGCCTTCTGTTTTATATCAATTTACAAATCCATCTGAGTGTGCATTTCTTCGGCCCTACGTCATGCTGCCTGTTTGTTTACCTTACAGTCAGAAAGTTATTTTACACCACAACTGTGCGTTCTTCGAGACCTCTGGGTAATCGAAAAAGTGGAAGGGTTTTGCACATGAAATCCGGGTAACGACACCGTCTGAAACTTGTGTGGCAGATGACCGTCCTAAGTCGGCACCGATGGCCCATTGGTCTCGTTGGTTTATGAGTGGTCCATTGTGTGTGATATTTCTATGTTGTGTGTTGATGTCCCATGTCCATGTCCATTTAGCGTGTCTGAAGTGTGTTTTTGCATTTGATGTTTTGCTGTGGATGCTGCAACCTAGCGTTGATCGAGATCCCCTCCTCTGTTACATTTGATCTACTTGAAATATCAATGTGATGTTACACAATGTTGATAAATTGGTGAATTTCCTTGTTATGGTGTGAATGCTACAATCAAGTCGTATCATTAGGAAATGGTGGACGGAAAGGTCCGCATACATGGATGTCAAATTTAACTCTCATATATTGCATGGTATCTTAATACATAGATAAATATATCTTGTTATACTATAGGATGTAATTACGGCGGAAAATGCATCGCTGTTGGTAAAAACTGGACAGAGAACTGTGTAACAAAACAGTGTGTAAATGAAGGAGACATGATGAAAGTCGTTACATCTAGTTCAGGTAAACAACATTCGTTAGAGTTATTTGTAAATTATATCAGTAGAGAGCTTTTTCAAAAAGATATTCGGTGCATTTTACATTCTTCTTATCTTTATTATACGAACGGAATTTGGGGGTATATAAGAAACACCGGTCATCCGTCCGTCTGTCCTTCTGTCCGTTTGTCAGGTTAAGAAGGTCATAAAGCAGACATCATTTCTAGTATAGGTTATAAGGCCTTCATATTTCATACATACCTTCAGCATAGCAAGACATATATATTGATACACATAAATTTAAATAGTGACCTTGACCTTTTAATCGTATAGTTACATTTTGGTTAAGAAATTGTTAAAACATATATATCTGCAAAAATAAGTGATAGGGCTTTCATATTGTATACATACAATCCGCAGAACAAGTGGTATATCATCTACTAAGGCACTCGACCTGGTGACATTGATTTTTAACTTTGACCTTATAGTTAAAGTTTGTTTAAAATGTTCTTAAAGCGATTATTAAAGTATAAATAATATTGCTTTCTTTTTTAATAGACACGTTCACAGTAAACAATCATTTCATTTTGACACGAAGACATTTTTGGCATTAAACATTGACCTTGGAGAATTTTGGTTTTAAAAGCTTCAACATTCATAAATTTCTTCCAAAGGAAAGGGATGATACAAATAAAAAATACAGACACTGGATTACAAATATTTTTGGCCCCTTGCTATTTATCAAGTATAAAAACGACAATGTATACAATAAGACTAATTAAATCTAAGTAAGACTAAGACAGACGTAGTCTTATTGTATACAATGACGTTTTTACACTTGATAAAGACTAAGAGGCCGGAAATTTTTGTTATCGAATGTTTTTATTTTTATTTGTATCATCCCTTTATTCTTAACTATAGTTATATACTTTTAAAAATGTATAATTATTGGTTCTACAATATGACGTTTTGTTAAGAAATCACTTTTGTGTCTTCAAAAAGTGTTTTGAATATATTTCCCTGACATTGTCGCCATAGCACTTTCTATATAGACCTGACGTCAGACAGTGCATGAATTTTATATATTGTTTTCATTTTCGTGCTTAAACATCGACGGTGGGTGCGGCTAGCCAACAGGAGATGCTTTAGTCCTCCCGGGCACCTGGTCCCACCTCTGGCTTGCCCGGGGTTCGTGGATGCTTCATTTTAGCTCTATTGTGAGTGCTGTTGAGATTATCGTCAGTATCTTCTTTAACTCATTCGTATGGTATTTTTCTGCTCAAAGTATACACGAGTAGAAGTACATATCGTAGGTCAGGAGTCGATGATCAAGGGGGATATGGAATGAGCCAGGCGAATAAACAATGAAATGACACCATCATGCGGCAAGGCATGTCACGGTTTAGAGCTATATTGCGCCATCACGTTGTCATGCATGGATAAAACGTGACATGAAAGGACAAA
This sequence comes from Pinctada imbricata, assembly GCA_033119305.1. Lineage (NCBI taxonomy): Eukaryota > Metazoa > Mollusca > Bivalvia > Pterioida > Pteriidae > Pinctada > Pinctada imbricata. The sequence continues at coordinate 49,048,973 of VSWD01000012.1, read as the reverse complement.
AGTGATGCGAGAGAACCGTATCGTAAAAAGGTCTATTCATCTATTAATATTATAAATGACCTTAAAGAAAGGAGGTGATCTCCGACAACACTCGGTTGCAGCACCCACAGCAAAACCCTAAAACACCTGGTGCAAAAAGTGCAGACACCCAAAGAGCAGAAAAAAAGACGCAAAGGGACATGGAACACCAACTTACACAACAGAAACATGAAACACAAATGACGAAGCATGAATCGACGAGACCAATAGGCAACCGATGCCGACTTAAGGAGGCCATCTGCCACGCAAGTAGCAGAAGGTGTGGTTTCATTACATTAAGGACATGATTTTAGATGCTTTTGATATTAAAACATTTTCATAAACTGATTGAGATGCGCATCTAAGAATATCATATTTGTTGTTTAACAGGTTGCAAGCACAATAATGAATGTGTTGAAAGCGGTATGGTCGTAAAAGACGGATGCAGTGACATAAAATGTAATACCAACGGATCTTTGGCTACAATGGAAGTATCTACACGACGTAAGTCAAATGGAGGGTTTCCTCTCCGATAAAACGACGCCTCTATGTATAAGTATTAATTTTTCAGAGCCATAAAAATGAAATAATGCCCTGATACTATGATCACTTATTACTTTATACTCTCAACTCATAATATTGCAATAAACGGTCAGAATTAAATCAAATGAATATTCATTTAGTGATAATATAATTATACCCCAACAAAAATTGGCCAAAACAATGTTATAAAAACTTCAAATATTAAAGGTAAGGCATAGAAGAAAAAAGGATATAGATCAAAAGATGGATATTTGTATGTGATCAGTAACATAAGTGTGACTTGTGACGTAAGCCATTTTGCTATGTCTTTCGGTACATTTAGGACATAATTTTCACGGGTTTTTTGTCATATTACATTGTTTAGATTGAGGATCACTGACGAGGGTTTATTACAGAAACGTGCATGTCTGGTCCATGCTGTTTTATCTGCTCTAAAATGATGCTAATGAATTTGAAGACGTTCAACATTACTACTCCCAATGTTTCTGCAAAACACAGTCTGCAAATACATAGAACTTTTGTTCCGTAATTCATTGAATTGACACATGACAAACCAAAATTATGCATCCATCAATATGAGTAATAAAGCAATTTATTTCTCGGAGACAAAATTACTTTTTATCGTAACAGGTTGTAATTATGGCGGAAAATGTAAAGATGCTGGTACGCATTGGAAAGAGAGATGTGTTACCAAACAATGTGTCGATGACGGCGATACAGCGAAAGTCATTGTATCTAACACGGGTAAAAATTGATTTTCTTTTCTATATCTAAAATACAGTTGATGCAAATGTCATTTATTATTAGAAAGCGAAACTGCTGCAACCCAGTTTGGACTCTTTTTTCTTCTATCATAAGTTTCTTTTCCCCCAAATCAGTTGTCATCTTAGTATCTGATAAGGGAGAAGTGAAAGTATATATCTTGGATTCAATATACTGATATAACTGAGTCCAATACACTTAATTAATTAATATAACTTAATGTCAAAGACAAATTAATGTCCCTTCATTTTAGTAATAAGGGAAACATTGATCGAAAAGCTTTAACTTGCCATGCATAATAGACGAAGCTTCCATTCCATACCTTTTTGGAAGTTTGGAACATAAATATCTTTATACTATCCTTCTTATGGGGTTTGCTACATTTTGTTTTGATCAGGATTCTGATAATACCATACATTAATTTCTAATACCTGACTCTTATCAAAATAGGCAGTAGAAATTTTAAAACTAAATAGTGTTCATATATTTTTGTCTATTTGAATGAATTCTAGTGTTAATTCGATGATAGGGATTGATGAAATTGTCTACAACGCGGAATTTGTAAAAACAATAGACAAGAATAATACGATGATTAATGTGAGATCGCAATATTTAATATCTAAACAGATCATTTCTTCTTCAGTTGCATGTGTCTCCTTCGAACATATTATTTCATTCTAATAAAACGAGACATAGTTGCTGTTATAGGCGACAATACCGAAAATCAACACCCTTCTAAATTATTTACTATTTTTTAATTCAACTAATAATATTCATTGTGTTAATCTCAACAAAATTCCTAAATGATATACGAGTACTTGCCCTATTTATTGTATAGTCCTGATCTTCATAATTTTTCTTAGTATCCATGTGATATAAAAGCAAATCAAAAGATAAAGATATTAAAGTGAAAAACATAGATTTTAATAACTTCGACTATGTGCCCCTGCTCTGCCTCCAAATCCTTAGTTTATCGACACATGTACATGTATGAGATGTTATTGAAAACAAAATAGGTATCGACAACGCAAATAGATGTAAATGTACAATGAAGAATCCAAAACGTGTTAATGTAATGGAAATGAAAGTAAAACCATCCTCAAAAGGGTTGACAGATGAATAAGAAAAGAGACAAATACGCGCGTCTAAAGTATGAATTCATAAGCATGTTGCAACATAAAGTCGTCTCTTTTTAGCTCACCTGAGCCAAAGGCTCAACTTGAGCTATTATCATACCGGTTTGTCAGGAATCCGTCATCTGTCCGTCCCTCCATTAACTTTTCACATTTACGTCATCTCCTCTGAAACACTTGACGCATTTTGATGAAACTTTCCTTGAAATTTCTAAAAAGTGGTTCTGCAGCATCATATCCCACCAATCCTGCTTCGTCTTTCGTTACGCTTTTTCGACATAGTAACTTTCATACTTTTTTTGGCACATTACATTGTTTAGATTTGAGGATCACTGACGAGGATTAAGTACCCGAAAAGTGCATGTCTGGTCAATGCTGCCAATTTATGTGTTTAAAAATGATGCTATTCATTTTGAAGACGTTTAACATTGGTATGCAAGAAGTACTAAAGGTCATCTACCAAATTTGTTCATTTTTGCTCGATTCCTTCTGGGATGGATCTCTTCTTCAAGAACAGCTGCATGAATTGAAAAAAAGCTAATGACATCTTAGTTATCAGGAAGGATGTAAAAGAGTGTGAAAGTAATTAAGTCCAAAAAAGTTCCGAAAGAGACCTAGTAGGATGGGTGGGATATGATGTCAGAGGACCCAGAAATTTTAATAAATTATGATAACAGATATTTTCGAATGCATCGAAGAAAGGATTAACCGAAGTTGATCGAACTTTGCTACATGTGCCATCGGAGAATCCTGGACCACCAGCAGTGACATTCATGTTAACGTCTTCAAAATCAATAGCATCGTTTAAGAACAGATACATTTTCAGCATGGACCAGACATGCACGTCTCGGGTAATTAACTCTCGTCGGGGATTCTCAGTTCAAACAGTGTAATAAGGCCAAAGAGTGTGAAAGTCACTTTGTTCAACACTTTCCAAAAATATATACCCTAGAATCGAAAAATAATCAAAGCATGACATAAGGGCTTATGGTAGGGGTAATCAGGGAAATTAAAGTAGAGATCACTTAAACGATATTTTTTATTTCGAATCTTTGAATATGCAATAGCTCACACAATGTTTCTAACCCATCAGAATGTTCTTATTATGGGAAATGCATCGCTCCTGGGAAAAACTGGACAGTGAAATGCATCACAAAACAGTGTGTGCAGGACGGGGATATTGCAGAAGTCGTTACAACTAAACGAGGTAGGACGTCTTGTGTATCTAATGCAGTGGTGTGATATTAGTTTTACTCTCTATGTTGCCTTAAATTAATCTCAAATCTGCGAGTATGGATATATCTATTTTTTTAATTTCATTTTCAATTAAAAATATTTATTAGTAAAATTAAAGTACACAATGCAATACAGTCTTTTCAGAACTAAATTGAAATTGCAAAATTGACGGACATATTCTAGGGATAATGTCTAAATTTTTAGTCTGAATACATATTTGTTCTGACATCACTTTTTGCTTGAATGTATGACTTTTTAAAGAAACGCGAATCAGGAAGAGAACAAAATGCATCGAATAAGTTTATGCTAATATTGAATTCGTTATTTCATTATATTTGTCCATAGCTTACTTCTAATTATCCCGAAGGACAAAAGATTATATGAGAAAAGTATTGTCCAATCTCTGATTAGTCAAACAATTTTGCCGACTTGAAGAGACGGGGGTTTCATGCAAGCAGGAGATGCTGATTCGTCGTGTGCAGCTGGTCTAATTTACATATATGGAATTCGGTTCTTTTTATGTCACGTAGTTTTTTTGTTTGTTTGTTTGATTCCAATTGTATCTTGATTTTGTATGCCTTCGATTTATGATTTTCTGAATTATCATTTGTACAGTGTATCTGGATATGGTCATTATCCATAATTGTCATTATCCGTAAAGTGGTAAATAGAAAAATAAAAGCTGTTGCCACGAAAATCTTTTTGACATGTTATAAATCACCAAAGAAACTGTAATATTTCTATGGTGTGGTTTCTTGTCCCTTTTGCGTCACTTTTTGTGGGTGTCTGCTCTGTGTTTTTGCATTGGGCGTTTTGTGGTATTGTTGTGGGTGCTTTAACCGAGTATTGTTGGAGATTCCCTACTTAAACAATGGTAATTGCGTTCCCATTGGTTAGACTCATCTAAACACCTGAACCTTAATCGACCGAATATGTATGTTTTAAATAAATATGAAAAAGAGATACTTTTTTTCAAAATCAGTTTTGAAACAGTTGAAGTTTTGTGAATTCGTCCTTAAAACAGTACAAAAAATTGTTAAGACAGAAGAATGTATGTTTACACGGGCAAAACAATAATGGTAAAATGAATTTGTTAAGGTATTGAGGAGGGATATATGACGGTTTTGATCACTGAATTGAGTTAAAGCCTGAATTAATCATTTAAGATTTATTACTGGGCATAACTTGCGACTTATGATGGTGGTTTACATTACGTGTGCATTGTATATTTGTACAAGAAAGAGCTACATAAGATAATTATTCAAGAATTTAACCCAGATCTTTGTTTTAAATACTGATTATTTCAAGGTAAATAGAAATATATTTCGTACTGTTCAGGTTGTATTCACAAAGGAAAATGCATCGATGCTGGTAAGAACTTCACAGAAGACTGTATTGATAAAGAGTGTGTTGATGATGGACATAAAGGGAAGGTTGTTACGATTTCTGCAGGTAAAGCATTTTTCAAGGTAAAAAAAAATGCAAAATGTTCATATCCATTTTTACCTACTTTCTTCATTTTGCCTTGAGGCAACTGATTACAACTGTTACATAAGAATATCCCCTTCAAGAAGATGTGCAAAGACAAAACTATTACACCGAAAATTAAAACAGATCAAAATATTTGAACCTATGATTTCACATAATGCATTAAAACCAGACATGCAATATATTTCTATCCTTCTTATCTTCTATTAAATAACGTTTACGGATGCTGTTGGCTGCACATATCGGCTCGCTACGTCTAGTACTTTTAGACATAACTTTCATAGTCTTTGTCCATATTACATTGTTAGATTGATGATCACTGACGGGGGTTAAGTACCCGAAACTTGCATGTCTTTTTGAATATATTTCCCTGACATTGTCGCCATAGCACTTTCTATATAGACACGACGTAAGACAGTGCATGAATTTTATATATTGTTTTCAGTTCCGTGCTTAAACATCGACGGCGGGTGCGGCTAGCCAACAGGGGATGCTTGCTCCTCCCGGGCACCTGGTCCCACCTCTAGCTTGCTGGGGGTCCGTCGATGCTTAGTTTTGTGCTCTATTGTGAGTGCTGTTGAGATTATCGTCAGGATCTTCTTTAACTCATTTGTCCATTCTGCAAATTCATCTGTTCTTTAATGATGCTATTGAATTTGAAGACTTTTAACATAAAACACTTAATCTACCTCAATAAACATCAAAGAAGTACCTAACCGTTATTCAGTCTCAAATGCGAGAAAGCAAGGAAAAATCATGAGAATTTCCATCGAAACGGCCCCACGGAAACCTGTCAAATTCGGTGATTGTTTCGATGAACATTTTGATGTAGATATCAGGTAAGTATGTCTTGTTTAGTGATGACGAAAACCATTCAATCACAATGTAGATTGTCATTGATGTTAGTTGAGAAAAAACTACACCATAAGCAGGAGAAGACATGAAAGGGAAGTTAATTATGTGGAAGCTGAAATCGTCACGCTTGTCATACAGTGAGGCGTTCAAATGGCTGTTTGCGTCGAAAGATAGAAGTATATCCAAGTACGAAGCGGATCTGTCGCTCTCTGTCGTTTCCTTGATCTCTAGTTCATGAGGATAGATTTCATGTAGATGGTCCTTAAATTTCGTATGATTGATGGATAATACGTCATCTATATATCTGAAGGTAAAATTGAACTGAGATGCGAGGTGCTTTCGTCCAGTCGAGGGCAAGGTATGGGTGAAGTCAGCTTCGTATGAATATAAAAATAAGTTCGCAAGCAATGGGGCGCAATTCATACCCATGGGGATTCTGACTATCTGCTGGAATACGCTTCCTCCAAACACCACAAAAATGTTGTCAATCAAGGACTCCAGCATCCGGGTGATATCGTTTTCAGTAAACTTTTTGTTTGAATCAGAGTGTTCCTTCACGAAATTAGTATCCTCAAGCCCTATGACGAGGTATTTGTATCTCCTATTACCATTTTTTGAAAGAAAGGTATTGCGAATAATATTGCCTAGATTGGTTTTGAGTCTTTGGTGTGGGATGGTAGTGTAGAGAGTGGAGAAGTCGAACTACTTTATGCTGGTTATATGATTGCAATTGGTGGCTTTTAAATTTTCCAAACGTTCCTCAGAATTTTTTTAGAATCCACATCTGATTGATTCAATTTCTGGAATAAGTTGTCTCGCAGTATGTTTGAAGACCTTGCTTGATGCGAGTTAATATCTATCTAACATTTATCTAATATTTATGTAATATAATTTCTTCAAATATTTTCATGTTTTACAATATAAGTCATATACGATTATATGGCACTGAACTGAGGATATGGCATCCGACGTAACGGAAAGAGTTATTATAATCATGATCAACGTTTTTGAAATATGTTTTTAATTATACTAAAACGAAATTGAAATGTTGCTCGGATAAATAGAAAGAAACTCCTAGATTGTTCAAAGAATATATTCCAACTGTGACCTATGAACCTCAAATCTTAGAACATCCACTTATATTTAAATTATAGGATGTGCTTACAATGGAAAATGTATCGATGCTGGCAAGAACTGGACAGAAGACTGTGTCACAAAACAGTGTGTACATACCGAAGGTACAACAAAAATCAGTATTGCTAAAACAGGTATTCAACGTTTTTTTCTTCGGTGTAGGTAATAACAAATTATTCGATAGGTGCAGAGCTATAATAGCTAATTCTTTTTCTCTTATTAGTCCCCTACCGGCAACACCGAAGGGGACTCTTAGTTTCCTCTAGGTCTGTCTGTCTGTCTGTCTGTCTGTCCGTCTGTCTGTCCGTCTGTCCGTCTGTCCCATTTTCAGTTTTCAGGACTTCTTGTTTCGCTGTTGTTGCATATATTGAACTCATTTTTGGTATATGGATATATCTCAATGTGATAAAGATCAAGTTTGAGTTTGCTTTCGATTGACCTAATTTTACAAGAGTTATGGCCCTTGGACATAGCAAATTTTATGAAAAATTCAGCTTTCCGGACTTTTTTTCCGCTGTTGTTGCATATATTGAACTCATATTTGGTATGTGGATATATCTCAGTGGGATACAGATCAAGTTTGAGTTTGCTTTCGATTGACCAAATTTCACAAGAGTTATGGCCCTTGGACATAGCAAATTTTATGAAAATTTCAGTTTTCCAGACTTTTTTCCGCTGTTGTTGCATATATTGAACTCATTTTTGGTATATGGATATATCTCAATGTGATACAGATCAAGTTTGAGTTTGCTTTTGATTAACCTAATCTTACAAAATTAATGGCCCTTGGACTTAGCAAATTTTATGCAAATTTCAGTTTTCCGGACTTTTTTGCGCTGTTGTTGGTTAAATTGAATTCATTTTTGGTATGTGGATATATCTCAAATGGATACAGATCAAGTTTGAGTTTGCTTTTGATTAACCTAATTTTACAAGAGTTATGACCCTTGGACTTAGCAAATTTTATGAAAATTTCAGTTTTCCGGACTTTTCTTCGGTTCTATTGCAAATAATGCACTGATTTTTAGTTAATAATACATCTCAGTGTGATACACACCAAGTTTGAGTTTGGTTTCCATTGGCCCATTTTTACAAGAGTTATGGCCCTTGGACTTAGCAAATTCATGAAATTTGCAGTTTTCCGGACCTTTTCTTGCCTGTTATTGCAGATAATGAACATATTTTTTGTATGTGAATACATTATAGTGTGATGCAGATTTCAGTTTAATTTAGAATGACTAATTTTCACAACAGTTATGGCCCTTGGACTTAGCACATTTCGTGAATTCAGTTTCCCAGACTTTTCTTGGCTGTTGTTGCAGATGATGGCCTGATGAACAGATATGCAAGTCATAAATTTATGCCGCTGGTAGGGGACTAATATCGCACAGCGATCATTGCATTTTTCTTCTGGCTTCTCTAGTAGAACATAAAAGAATAAAACATTAATTGGAAATGAATCCTATTGAGCTTATTTGTGATGGTTTTGGACACCAAATTAATTTGAGGCCTCTATCGCGTCGCTTCTAGACATAATTGCGTACATTTCTCGTGCAGGAATGGATATATACTCTCATAGATATATTGAGACACCCAAGGTATACTAAGACATGTTGCGAACGTCTACAAAACAGTAGGCTGTGACACTAAATATTGACTTTTTGACTTCGATATTAGAAAAATGTTGTCATTGATCCGTGACTGTATTGTATAATGAAACATTTTATTATACACAAAACAAAGGAGGGGATCTCCAACAACACCAGGTTGTAGCACCCACAGCAAAACCCCAAAACACTCAATGCAAAAACACAAAGCGGACAAGCACGGAAAGAGACGCATAAGGGACAAGGAAAGTCAACGCACAACACAGAAACATCAAACACAATGGACTACACATAAACCAACGAGACCAATGGGCAACCGGTGCCGACTTAGGACGGTCATCTGCCACGGAAATAGCAGAAGATGTGGTTATCTTGGATTACGTGCGCACAACCAAAACACAAACACTCAATACACGATATTTCGAGCCCTTCGCATTTATCAGATTTTAATAAAAGAACAACGTGTATGACATATTGTAGGTTTATGATCAATGTTATCGGGAAATAGTTCCTCTTCTTTTAAGGTTGATGAGAAAAAAGTTTTTATCCATTCCAACCATGCAAAACGTTGACATTAAAACATTTATAAAATACATTTTCAGAAGAGATTTCATAATCTATATTTTCACTATTCTTTTGAAATATCTTGTTGTTTGTAATTCTCATCAAGACGAATGTGTACGATTTGAGAATTTCAGAAAAATGTGTTAATGTAGAGCAATTTCAACATAGCAGAGATTGATCAAGTCTGAGAGCTGTAATCCAAGGGGGGAGATAATTCTACCAAATGGAGGAAATATTTGGCTATGTGGGAACACACTATAAAGAAATAGAAAAATGAAAATATGAATACTTGTAACTGTCATTTATCATTTGAAGGCAAATGTAAAGTGTCAGCGTTCCGCATGCTTTTATATGAAGGGAAGAGTAAGGAATTATGACGGGATTGGTAAAAATTTGTGAAATTTTCTTCAAGAAGGTATAGAGTTGGAACACTTCCGTATTATATATATAAGCATTACAAGATTACTCAACAAATCGGAACAATACACATTTTTTTATTCAAATAAAAATCGTAGTGTTACTAATCATCCACAAAATACTAGGTAATTATATTAAAGTTTTTAAAATACTCATACATGTAGGTTGTGCAGTCAATGGAAAATGCATCGATGTTGGAAGGAATTGGACGGATAACTGCGTTTCCAAACAATGTGTAAATAACGGAGATAAGCCAGAAATAATCATAGCTGATACAGGTAAAATTATATCTGAATTTCTGATTTACAATGACATCAATTGACGTACAATTCTGTTCATTAGTTTGATGATCTCTTACCCGAAGTTTAGCCAATTTCTCCCTCCTAACTGTTTTTTCATTATTTTATATAAGAACATATTACCTTTCAGAAAGCATGCGATTTTAAACGTTTATTTTTGTAAAATTATCGGTAAAGATTTTGCAAAGATGATTCTGAAGCGATATTTCTCATTACTTGGAAATAAAAATGACACTTCTAAATGAGAAATAATATTATACACCATCTGCACATATAAAAAAAACCCGTGTATCCTGAAATCATTCCATGAATTTGGATATATGAAAACATATAAAAAATATGAGGACTTCATTTTTAAAGTTTTAATTATTTCTTTTCTTATCCTACATAGCACAAGAAAGATTTTTTGAATTTCAACTTGCATCACCGAAACAAAAACAAAAAAAAAAAAACCAAGAAAAAAAACTACCCGAAACACCAAAATGCGAAAAACAGTGACCAACCACAATATCCCGTGTCTTGATATATGTATTGATATCTTCCTTAACGATAACCAAGAACACACCGAACTGCTCAGAATCATTTCAATTGCATGACGACTGAACGAGAAACCACTTAATTGAGCGACACGATATAAATAAGACAAGACACTGGGAATGAAATTTTGCTTATTTGAATATTGTGGTTTTGTTTTATATTTTTGTGGGGGAATGTTCGTTTTTCATATTTCGTTTTAATAGTGATGAGTCAGTCCCTAAGGAATTGTCAATTCTTCTTTACATCATCCCACACTTCATATTTTGAAGAAGTACCTCAAAGTTTTACATTTGAAATATTTTATCGGGAAACAAGAATGTTCAAGTTTGACTTTCATTCACTGATTAAAACAATAGGAATATTTTAATCTATATAATATTTGAATTCGTAGAGTATACACCTAATTATGAAATAATGATTTGTATTTTTAGGTTGCCAGGATAATGACACATGTCGCAAGGCAAACGAAACATGGTCCGTCGGTTGCTATGAAAAACATTGCATTGTTAAAGACAATAATGCAGAAATAAAATCTTCCGAAGAAGGTGAGTAAATTTGTTTTAATAGAAAGAGTCATGCTAACAATGCGACTTGTTATAATATATTTTGACAACGTCATACTAAATACTTGAAAACACTATTTACCTATGTCTCTTAATATTCAAAACTATTTTCATGTGAATGATACATAGATACTTTCTATATAGACATAACGTCAGACAGTACCTGGGTTTTATATAACGTTTTCATTTTTGTGCTTTAACATCGACGGTGGGTGCGGCTAGCCAACAGGGGATGCTTACTCCTCCTAGGCACCTGGTCCCATCTCTAGCTTGCTAGGGGTTCGTCGATGCTTAATTTTGTGCTCTATTGTGAGTGCTGTAGAGATTATCGTCAGGATCTTCTTTAACTCAATGGAAGCAAAATTTACAGACAAATCACGGACAAAAAGAAACACTATTCCTAAGTTTGCGTGTATTCTCATGAGAAGTGAGCGTCCTTTGACTGCATGCAACACTTGTCGCGAATGTCAATTCTTGCATTTTACTGGCGAGCCCATTTCCTCGAACATTTACTTTTTGTATTTACAATATGCTCTTGCATAGCGTAATGGAATACGCTATAGACAGGGGAGGAGGGAATAATTCTGCACATGAAGAGGAAGTGATAATGAAATTTAAAAAAAAATCTTCACCTTAAGATATCAAATGGAATGGTCACCCAAATAGCGTTCAAACTATAGCTAATCCGAATACACAAATGAATATAAAGCACAGTTTTTTTGATACTGAGGATTTATTTCCATTCAAATCGAACAAAACAAATATGACACCACAAGTGCTCTAGCGTTACACATATATCATCACATTTTACAAAGTTAATTTTAACGTATAGAATTAGATGACCACATGTACAACAAACAATAATACAATGACCAAGACTAATTTAAGTTGCATGGTCAATAATATACAAATGTATGCCAATAAAAATATTTCTTAAAACTATGAACAATAGGTTGTAATTCCGGAGGTTAACATTATAAGGTTGATTAAAAATATCGAAAATTTATGTCACACAATAAACATCAAAGAAGTACCCAACAGTTCTTCAGTCTCAAAGTTGAGAAGGCAAGAGAGAATCGTGAGAATTCCCTTCGGAACAGTTGCGAACCCCGGAATGAACAACATTCCGACGTGAGACAAAACCCACTGAAATACAATGTGAATGAAAATAATATTTCTGTTTATTCCAAGGTCATATGTTAGTCACAGGCTGTATTAAGTAGACATTAAGTAAGAGTTTCTTTGTTTTTATTTCAGTAAATGTTCCGCAACGTAAACATTAATAATAAAAGTCACAGATAGTTTAATATTGATGATCGAATATGCAATAACTACATTTTTTGCAACTTCGTCATTTGTCGTATTTTTTGTGTAATAGTGATGGTAAAACAGAGGCAAGACATCACTTGTGGGTTCATCATTCATTAACCCTAACCACAATAGTCTTTCATTTCAATATTACTCTCAATACTTCTTACAACAATGAAAAATGTGTTACATGTACATCAGACATTGCCATCACAATACTGAAGTCTGACAAACAATTAAATGGAAATAGTAATAGAATATCTAAAACATTATGCTTACTCAAAGTGAGTGGCCAAATATACATCTTCCTACATGTATAAAGGTAATTATCAGGAAAATAATTGGAAATCACAAAGTACAAAATCAACTCTGGAAAAGAATAAGTTTGCTCTAAAAAAAGGCAAACTGACTACTGTCACAGACAATATGAAATAGTGGGGGGGGACTAATTAAGCAATCAGATAAGTCCACAAAGTTCTTAAATTTCCATGACCAATGACATCCCTTGACACATGTCTAATGTATTTTCAAGAAACATAATGATGCCATAAAATGTACTGTCCACATTAAGTAATAATTTACAGGTGGTAAGTATTCTATAAATACTAGATTAATTCTATTTTTATAGGTAAGTATTCATAAATGTATTGTGTAAGAAATAATAGATAAGGTATTTCAACAATGAAATAAAATTAAGTGATATTTTATTAAATGCAATTTATTTATCAATTAGGATGTTTTGATGGACAGAGGTGTCGAATGATCAACGAAATATGGCAAGATGGATGTAACACAAAAAAGTGTATTTTCAATGGAACGAAATGGAATATGGAAAATATGTATATAGGTAATATACGATGTAAAGAAAAGAAAGAAGGGCATTAGGAACCAATAAACTGAATAAAATACGTTACTAATAGATGTTATACGTAATACATGTTATACTTAATAGATAGCGATCTTGAAAGCACTAAGACAGAAATTGGGATGGACTTTATCTCCCCTTTTCCCTACCTACTTGAATACTATTATTGCATAAATATGTAATATGATACATGTGATATATGCCTTCCGTACTTGCACTGGAGATGGTTTATTAGAGAAGTTTCCCTTCATGTTTCTCGTGAGCTTTTGTCATTGTCTTCGTCTGTTTGTATTCGCATGATAAAGTTATGTTTTGTATTTTCACCAAAATCCGTAAGGCTTTGTGGTTTTTGAAATCTGGTTTCAGCTTTTGTGTTGGACTTGAATTTTTGTACTCTTTACCGACCATGCAATTGCCAAAAGCAGCTTTGCCTCTTTTATCTCATATGAGCGAAGCACATGTGAGCTATTGTCAGAGCGCGCCGGCCGTCGTTCATCCATTCGTCTGCCCGTCGTCCGGTGTAAAGATTTTTTTTTCAACATTTTCGACTTCACGAACCCGTACAGTAAACTAGTACTCAATGTCCTCTACGTAGTCTGTGTTTTACGTGTCAATCGGTCAACAAGTATAGCCTTCCATGGCTGACGCATCGCGACTTCTCCTCTGCAACCGCGGCACAAAATCTTTCAAGAACCCTCAAAGGAAGAAAGTACTCAATGTCTGCTACCAAATTTGTTTTTCGTGCCGATCGGTCAACAGATATGACCGTCCAGGGCTTTGATTGGCTGACGCATTTCGACTTCTCCTCTGCAATCTCTCCATAGAATTGCACGAAACATTACAGGAAGTAAGTACTAAAGGTCATCTACCAAATTTGTGTTTTTTCGTGCCGACCTATCGATTAACAAATACGGCAACCGAGTGCTCTGATTGACTGACGCAATTGCGACCTCTTCTTTGGAGCCGCTGCTCAAAATGTCATGAAAACTTACAGGAAGCACGTACTCAGAGTACTTTACCAAGTTTGTGCTTGTCATGCTTATCGTTTAACAAATATGTCTGCCATGGGCTTTCAATCGCTTACGCATTGTCAACTTCTCTACAACTGCTGCCTACAATTTCATGAAACAGGTAGCAAGTACTCAACCGCGACCATATTGTCTGTTATCCTTTTGGCTGCAATTCAGGTGAGCGATATGGCCCCCATAGGCCTTTTGTTCTCTGTTAGACTATAAAATTAATATGAAACCGACCTGAATGCGCCAGAAAGTGCATGTCGTTTAAAGTCAATTTACACACATCTTTACTTGATCAGAAGTGTTACAAAAATGAAATTCCCCTGTTTTCTTCTTCGAGTTACTTCTATGCATTAAAATAGATAAGAGCGTACATTTGTCGTATATTGATAAACTATAATCTAACAACAATAGATTTGAAGATCAACTTCAATTCTGTTGAACATCCAGTATATTAGCACATTACTTATGAGAAAGTTTGAAATTACAACCTTCCTTTTCCCTACAAGTGATAACGCTAATGTAATTATGTTACATGTACCTATTCATCCATATCATAAATTTACAGAGCACGTTCACATTATCAAAAGTATAAAATTTGTGCGATATAACAGAAAAAATAACCATTTGGTTCTAAATTTGATTATCTTGTTCCTGTTCTAAAAGAATGGGTTATCGCCGATGAAGTCTGGTACATTTTTGGACACAATAATTTTCATACTTTTTGGCCATTTAACATTGTTTAGACTGAGGATCACAGACAAGGGTTTAGTACCCGAAATGTGCATGTCAGGTCCATGCTGTAAATTTATCAGGTCTTAAATGATGCTATTGAATTTGAAGACTTTTATTATTTGAACTACTTGGTGAATGTCACTGCTGGTGGACCAAGACTCCCCGAGGGCACATGTAGCCAAGTTCGATCAACTTCGATTGATCGTCTGTCTCTTTAACGCAATTGACATTTTCTGTTACAAATTTTCTTGAAATTTCTAAAACGTTGGTACTGTAGCGTCATATCCCAACCATGTTGCTACGTCTTTTGGTACATATTTTGGACACAATAATTTTCATACTTTTTGGCCATTTAACATTGTTTAGACTGAGGACCGCTTACGAGGGTTTAGTACCTGAAACGTGCACACGTCAGGCCCATGCTGTAAATTTATAAGGTCTTAAATTATGCTATTGAATTTGAAGACGTTTAACATCTTATGCAATATATCATTTCTTTCGTAAAGGTTGTAGTTACAGGGGACAATGTATCGAGCCTGGAAAGGAACTGATAATTGACTGTGTTACTAGAAAATGCATACAAAATGGTATATTTGAATACATCATTATAACTAAAAAAGGTAAATAATTATGTTTACATATTCTTATAATAAGGTCATGAATGCATTGTTAGACTCGGTGTTCCTTATTCCTCGGATTCCTCTTTTTTGCTTGAAATGATCACAAAGAGCACAACAGGGTTTAAAACCGGATGTGACAGTTCTACTGAATTGAAGCGGCGGGTGTTGCATGCAAGCAGGAATTGCTTACTCTTCCTGGGCACCTGGTCTCACTCCGATATCGGGAGTATGCTTCTTTTCATATGGTGGAGGTTTTTGTTTGTTTGCTTTGGTTCCTGTTTTATCCTGATTTTGTATGCCTTCGGTTTCTGATATTCTGAATTATCGATGTTTCGCTGTATACAGGGATATGGTCATTATCCATGACAAATTTGGATAATGACCATATCCCTGTTTACAGCACAAAATCGATAACCCAGAAAATCAGAAACTGAAGGCATACAAAATCAGGATAAAACAGAAACCAAATCAAACGAACAAAAGCCTCCACCATATGAAAAGAATCGAAATCCCGATATGAGAGTGAGACCAGGTGCCCAGGAAGAGTAGGCATTTCCTGCTTGCATGCAACACCCGTCGCTTCAATTCGGTAGAACTGTCACATCCGGTTACTTCCATTTTGAAGATATAGAGTACAATCTTCGGTTGGATGGTTCAAACGGTCTATGACAGAATATCATCCACCATTCTGGAAAATGGGACATCATAGTGTATGACGAGTTCCCCATATCGACCGTAGAACTTCTTCAGTGACGATGTTAGTCGGTCACAAACATATCCCTGACTGAGAAGCTTTTCTGAAAGACGCCTAGCTCTCAGAACAAAATCCGTATATTTGGTACTTGCTCTGGCATAGCGTATCAACTGAGATATGAACACGCCATAAGCAGGCGATGAAGGGATGTTGCTACTCAGAAAAGATGTTGGGATGTTGCAGGCGATGAAGGGATGTTGCTACTCAGATGTTGCTACTCAAAAAACACTCTAGAACATTTACCCCGTCATTCATCATTATCCATATTTGTCATTAAAAGCAAAAAGCAGACTGTGTCGCACCAAAAAAAAAAATCACGGAGAGGAGAATTTAACCAGTATTGGTTATTACACATACATTGCGCATTCACTTACTTGTGAAATATTATGAAGAAAATAAAACACTCTTAGACTAGAACATTTACCCCGTCATTCATTATTTCAGTAATGTTCAGACGATACAGAACACCATCCCTCCATTGCTTTTATGTTCATCGATTTTATTGAACTATGCTACTGAATCGACCCTACAGGAAATTTGGAGCCGCGCACGCTCTTCAAAACTCTTTGGCTGGAATCATCACTGATGTTGATTAATTATCTGAAACACATGTCTGGCGCAGATAAATTGGATTTAAATGTTCTTCAAGAAGGGGAAGAGGTGTAACACTTCCGTATTATATAACATGATTTTATTTTCATTTCCTTTAAGCTTGTGTTCACGAAGGAGAATGCGTCGTTATTGGGAAGAATTGGACTGAGAACTGTGTTACCAAACAATGTGTTCACGCTGGATATACATGTACAACTATAGTTATTGAAACCAATTCAGGTATATATTATTATTTTATTTTCGATATTACACATTTTAGACAAGATGATAAGTATGTTCAAACGAGAACGGAGATTGGATGACTTCCTTAACTTTTTTCAAGTCTTTATATTAATAGGGAATCATACAGTTAAAAGAAATCTTTGTATCATGACTGCGCTCTACTGATAATGTTTGCAAGATTAGGGATTTCTTTACCCGATACCAATAATGAACTCATAACGTTTGTTCTGATACAAAAATATATATTTTGTAACACTTGAAGTAAGATATATATATATGAAAAAAAAAACCGAACAGTCACGTTGATTGTAGTTCTAGTATGGCATTTGTTTATCTGATTAAAGGTAAGAAAAGAAGTAGTGTTCTTCTTGTAACAAGTAACAACATCCTCATACGAAATACCTGGCAGTCTTAAATAATGTGACACTGAGTTCGACCTAGGAATAACATGAACTATGACATATGATTAACATCTGTTGTGTTTCTACGGACAAGTTAAACATGGTTGCAACTAGGTCAATTTTGGGTACCTCTTTCGATCTGCGTCTATTCAAAATGTCAACGAGATATTTTTTTTTAATCCAAAGGAACCAATTGCATTCTCCTAGGTTAATTTATTATTAGGCGATGCAATTAAAAAGGATTTGGAAATTTAAAAAAGGCTAGTGTCTTGCATCAGAATTTGGAAACCTCTTTTGTTTGTTCTCTGCGACCGAGGAAAGATTAGTTTAATATTTTCGTTTACGTCCAGACAATTTTCTTTAAAAGATTCTTCGATGGAATTATACATGTTGAGCGCGGCAGCAGCTTAAACGTTGTATCCGAAATCGAATTTTGAATATCCCAAGGTTTTGTTTTGACGTGTTCTCTTTTTAATGATTTTGAATTAATCCCGAAGACAAAATTGTTGGAATCTTGATGAAAATATTAATTGTTGTAACTAGGATGTGTGGACGGAGAGACATGCCGCAAGAACAACGAAGAATGGAAAGATGGTTGTAACACAAAGAAGTGTTTTGTGAGTGGAAAGAAGAGGAACATTGAAGTATCAGAAATAGGTAAATATGATTTCAAGAAACTTGAGTCAGCTGACCTTGTCATAATAACAACAAAGACTTACTTATTTTATGTCAGAGAAATATGAATAAAGTTGTCCAGAAATTCGGCAATCTTTATTCCTTGGAACGTAAATTTGATAGTGTCATTAACTTTCGCCCTAGAAAAGTTATTTCACTATGAAGTTCTAAGATAGTATAGACTCTTTTTCTATTCTTGTGAGAAAATGTTCTGCTGTTCACCTTCGGTTATATTCTCACTGTCCTTGCATTCTTTCTTGTTTTTTTTTTCAATTGCCTGCCTATCGATTGAGATCTTGGAATCTGTGTTTAGAATTTGTGTTTAACTTTCATTCAGACACTAATACAGTAAGATCATTTGCAACATTGTTGAACAGAACTCAAGCTAGGTTGGTGGTTTGTGTTTTTCTGTGTATAATTTTATGTAGACACATGGGCGGATTGATGAGGGCTGGGGTATCGGGAACATACCCGCGGTTTTCGGTATCTTTTTTTTTTAATTTGGTAAAACACATTAGTATCAAGTTAAATAAATTCAAGAGTAACAGAAGTTGCTGCACCAGTATGTATTACTGACAAATATTCATAACATTTTCTAATATATTCTTTAGTGTACCATCATTATATAATTCGCAACTGTTCCTGTAGAGATTCTATTGATTTTGCCTTGCATTCTCGACTTTGAGACTAAATAACTGATAGGTACCTCTTTTATATTTATTTTGATACATGTACGTTGTATATATATGTTCCTCCATCCAATCATGAAGTTTTACAATGTACGTCGCAGAAGGGGTTTTCTGCATATTCCATGTCGCATATGCGTTCCTTAATCCAATAAGTAAATCCTTTTCTCAATTCATTAACGATCATGATCAAAATCTGATTCAGGAAAAAAGTAATTTACGAAATAGTCCAAGCAAACAAATTCTGTATAAATGATAGGGACATAAGAATGTTAAACGTCTTCTATTTCAATACATGTAGCATCATTTATAACAGATCAATTTGCAGCATGGACCAGACATGCACGTTTCGGGTACTTTACCCTCGTCAGTGATCCTCAATCTAAACAATTTAATATGACCAAAGGGTGTGAAAAATATTATGTCTAAAGATATACCAAAAATGAAGCAGGATGGGTGGGATATGATGCTACAGGACCCACTTTTTAGAAATTTCAAGATTATTTTTATAACAGACATTTTCAAATGCGTTGAATAGACAGACGATCAACCGAAGCTGATCGAACTTGGCTACATGTGCCCTCGGGGACTTCTGGTCCAACAGCAGTGACACTCACCAAGTAGTTCTAATGTTTAACGTCTTCAAATTCAATAGCAACATTTAATAACAGATCAATTTGAGCACCTACACGTTCCTATATATACGGTATATTCATCTACAAAATTGTATATAAAACGTATTTATAGTAAACAGTTTTTTTAGATAGGGATTGTTGCTACTCTATCGAATATAAAGAAAAAAGGTGAAGACAATTTATATTTTATCTAACAAATGTTCATGCAAACATTAAAATTGTATTAAAATACAGCACCTTTAATAGCTCACATTTTTGATTTTATTTTGATCACAGCAAAGTTTTGAAACGTTAGGAAATATCATTACATGTACTGTGTAACATTTATAACTCATTTCTTTACTCTTTTTTGATTCGGGTAAATGTTTAACACCTTCCAATTCAATAGCATCATTTAAAAACAGGTAAAGTTTTAGCATGGACCCAGTATGCACGTTTTGGACAGGAGAAAATACTTAAATGATAATGTTAAAAAATGGAACAAATAAATTAGTAAAAAAGTTAATTCGCTCAAAATTGTACCCGAAAACCGCGGATACATCTACAAACGGTAACAGACCCCAAATAACTCAATTCATTCTTTAGCAGAACGAATGATTTGCAGCAGATGTAAGTATTTCATGCAGGGGGGGGGGGGCGGTGTGATATAAATAAAAACACAAACACGCAAATACACAATTTGATGGCCCCTTGGTCTTTAACCGGTGTAAAAAAAAACGACGATGTGTGTGACAACTTAATAGAATTGATCGTTTGCTTCTCTAGCGTTTATTACAAAATCATGGAAAATGTGTTTTTAAATGTTTGAGATTTATTTGTTCGGATCGAGAACAACCGAAGACTTGCCATAATGGTTGGGAAGGTTTATCTTACGCATCCCTTTTTGCCGCTTTTTAAATAATTGAAAAACGGCCATGATATACAACAAATAATGAATAAAATATGCAGTATTTTAATCATTTAGATTAATTCCTGCCCCACTGGAAGAGGCGACCCCTCCCGTACTTTCCCACACTTGATACTTCGTGCCCCCTCCCGCTTCCCACTGTAGAATCCCGCACCACTTCAGTTTAGTATATTATGTAGATCCCGCCTCTACTACGCGTACCTTGAGACAGACGAATGGAGAGACAGACGGACGAAGATATGCCTAAGTGCCACGAGGCAACACAAAATATAGAACCAGTGTGCGTTGAATGCACCCGCATTTCCTTCCTTAAAAACGTTCTTAAACCTTATAAAAAATCGAGAAGACACGTATTCCTTGATTAAAACGAAAAGCCGTCCTCAACTTAATCGTTGCGATGAGTGATTATTAAGTTGTTAAAATTACCACTACCCAAGGAAATGCGTTCATTATCGCCCATTTCTATAGGATGACAAATATGGATAATGACCATATCCCTATATACAGCAAAAATCGATAATTCAGAAAATCGTAAACTGAAGGCATACTAAATCAGGATAAAACAGTAACCAAAGCAAACAAACAAAAACCTGAAAGCTACGGGAATCTGTATAGGTCTTCAGGTTATAGATTATAATGTTGGCGCGTTAGATCTACAAACTTAATAAAAATACTGACCTTGAACGATCTTTTTAGAAATTCATCATCATCATTATTATTATCATTCTGTCCCTCTCTCTTTACACCCTCGAACCGGTAATTTCCTTTATTCAAATTCAGTTCTGTATCAAAGAGAAATCCTAATAACACCAATTTACCAGAAACTGGAAGCCTTTTTACAGTGAATTGCGTCTTTAATTCATTAATTTTTATCTTTTGATATTACTAGGATTATTGATGGAAAATATTAAAGGCTGTCTCAGATTGCTGAAAAACTCATGTCACCTCAATTATACTTACCTGTCCTACCTCTTTAGTTAAACTTCTGGACTCCTTTGAACATGCCATTGCAAGTTTGTGGATTGTCATCTTTAAATTCTATTGACGCTGAAATTGATTTTCATTTTACTATTACTGTTTACTTGTATAACCCTTTACTGCCCTATGTATCAGACATGAAGTTTGCTGGTCTGAACTTTTCCTCTTCTAAGGAAGAGTAAAACAGTCAGCATTTATTCCTTAACCTCACTCAAGGGTATAGGCTTTCAAATTGATTTTTCTCCCTTTTGGGTTTTCTACAAGAAATTGTATACTGAAAATGACTGTATCATATATAATACATTCGGCAGCATAAAAGTAATAGAAAATGTATTTCATCTATGTAATTGATATATGTATTCTTTATGTTTCATTATGTGAACATTACTACTGGAAACTATCATTTGTTTCAAATTCAAGAATAAATCAAAGGCATAGAAATTAATTGACGATTCAGAAATATCACTTATTCTCGGTGTGATGAAATATGAAAAAATATATATCTATATATGTTTGTCCTAAGTCAGAACCGATTGCCAATTGATCTCGTTTGTTTATGTGTATGTTTAATGTTTCTGTGTGATGTTGTGTTCCTTGTACCTTTTGTGTGCCTTTCTTTGCGTGTGCCCTCTGTGGTTTTGGTGTTTTAGGGTTTTTCTGTGTTCCTCATTTCTTTCATGAGTATATATAGTTAACTGATGATTACTTCTTCGATGTTTATTCTGAGTAATTGTCCTGCAAGGCATTCGTCCGCCGACGTTAACATTTCATTAACACGACTTTTTTAGCTCACCTGAACCATAGGCTCAAAGTGAGCTATTGTCATAGCGTGGCGTCCGTCGTCCGTCTTCGTCCGTCGTCCGTCGTAAACTTTTCACATTTTCAACTTCTTCTTCAGAACGGCTGAAGGGATTTTGATGAAACTTGGTAGGTATGAAGTACTAATGGTCCCCTACAAGTGTTGTTGTTTTTCGTCCGGATCCCTCAACAGGTGGCGCCACCAGAGGCAAAAGTAGGTCCCAGAGGGTACCCTCCTTTGACAAACTTCTTCTTCAGAACCGAAGCATGTATCGACAAACCGAAAGCATCAGGATGATCTAGAGAGATGTCTTAAGAAGTGTTGTAATTTTTGGTTCCACTCCAAAGTCAAATTTTTGACGTCTTTTCGGACTTTGTCAGAAATGCACATTTTTGCACTATTTCTATAAATAACTCAATAAGTGTATGATTTTACACACTCATTTACTACATATTTATCATATTTAACTTACTTAATGCTTTGATATGTATTTTATGCTTAAAATTTATTTTTTTGATTTTTTATGAATTTTTTTCTTATGTAAAAAGGAAGGGGGAGGGGTTGATTTTCATACATTTTCTGCTTCTTTTCTATAACCACTCTTCAGATTGTCATGACAATTTGTAGGTATGAGGTACTCATGCATGGTACCCTACAAGTGAAAGAATTTTGTCAAGATATCCACTTTTGGATTTTTAAGGAATATTTTTTAAGATTGTACATTGGTATAATGTATGTTTTCCATGCCCAATGGACCCATGGGGAGTAGCTTCAAACCCCGGCGAGACCCCAACAATTTTTTCCCTTTTTCAGTTTTTTTTTCTCTTTTTATTTTTATATTTATCGCTAGAAATGAAACTGTGAAAGAATTTTGTCAAAATATCAACTTTTAGATTTTTAATGATTTTTTAAATGAGACAAGCTATAGCTAGTTTGGCTTTGTGTACTCATTTTAATACTTCGAATTAACTTGGCCACATACGCTATCAAATATACTCTGAATTTATTTTTAAGATGTTGACTTTTTGTGTCGCCTGCGAAGCACAGTGACACTTAGGGATCACTTTGTCCGTTGTTCGTCTGTCCGTCCATCCGTCCCTCCGTCTGTCTGTCACACTTGGGTGTCACACCCCAGAACTTTTGATTGGTAAGTGATAGGGCTTTGATATTTCACATGTGTATTCCTTGTGACAAGACCTTTATACAGATATCATAATTTTTGACCTTGTGACCTTGACCTAGATATTTGACCTACTTTTCTAAAAATCTAATATTGGCTATATCTCTTGATTGATTAGTGATAGGACTTTGATATTTCACATGTGTATTCCTTGTGATTAGACCTTTCTACACATAAAATGTTTGACCTTGTGACCTTGATCTAGATATTTGACCTACTTTTCTAAAAATCTAATATTGGCTTTATCTCTTGATTGGCAAGTGATAGGGCTTTGATATTTCACATGTGTAATCTTTGTGACAAGACCTTTCTACGCAAACCATATTTTTTGACCTCGTGACCTTGACCTAGATATTTGACCTACTTTTCAAAAAATCTAAGATTGGCTATATCTTTTGATTGGTAAGTGATAGGGCTTTGATATTTCACATGTGTATTTCTTGTGACAAGCCCTTTTTTCACATATTATATTTTTTAACCTTATGACCTTGACCTAGATATTTGACCTACTTTTTAAAAAAACCAAGATTGGCTATATCTATTGATTGGCAAGTGATAGAGCTTTGATATTTCTCTTGTGTATTCCTTTTGACAATACCTTTCTACACATACCATAATTTTGACCTCATGACCTTGACCTAGATATTTGACCTACTTTTCAAAAAAATTAAGATTTGCTATATCTTTTGATTGGTAAGTGATAGAGCTTTGCTATTTCATATCTGTATTCCTTCTTGTGACAAGGCCTTTCTACACATATCATAACTTTTGACCTCAGGACCAAGACCTAGATATTTGACCTACTTTTCAAAAAATCTTAGATCGGCTATTTCTTTTGATTGCTGAGTGATAGGCTTTGATATTTCACATGTGCATTCCATGTGACAAGACCTTTCTTCACATACCATCATTTTTAGCTCACCTCGACGAAGTTGAGTGAGCTTATGCTATAACCCCACGCGTCCGCGTCCGGTTAAGAAGTTTGGGGTAGCTCAGTATCTGACAAAGTACTAATGCTACAGTAACCAAACTGGCACAAGTTATTCATCTTTGGATGCTGAGGTGAACCCATTAATCGTATGCAGCATCTGACCTACATTTTCCGCTTGAGTGACTTGGTTAAGAAGTTTGGGGTAGCTCAGTATCTGACAAAGTACTGATGCTACAGTAACCAAACTTGCACAAGTGATTCATCTTTGGATGCTGAGGTGAACCCATGCATCGGATGCAGCATCTGACCTACATTTTCCGCTTGAGTGATTTGGATAAGAAGTTTTGGGTAGCTCAGTATCTGACAAAGTACTAATGCTACAGTAACCAAACTTGCACAAGTGATTCATCTTTGGATGCCGAGATGGACCTATGCATCGGATGCAGCATCTGACCTACTTTTTCCATTTGAGTGATTTCGCTTTTAAAAGCCAATATTGAGCAGAGTATAAGTGCTACATGTACCAAACTTGCATGTTGGATGTATCTTTGATCAAACTTTCATAAAATGACCTTGACCTACTTTTTCCGCTTGAGTGATTTTGCCTTTAAAAGCCAATATTGAGCAAAGTATAAGTGCTAGATGTTCCAAACTTGCATATTAGATGTATCTTTGATCAAACTTTCATAAAATGACCTTGACCTACTTTTTCCGCTTGAGTGATTTTGCCTTTAAAAGCCAATATTGAGCAAAGTATAAGTGATACATGTACCAAACTTGCATATTGGATGTATCTTTGATCAAACTTTCATAAAATGACCTTGACCTACTTTTTCCGCTTGAGTGATTTTGCTCTATAAAGCCAATATTGAGCAAAGTATAACTGCTACATGTACCACACTTGCATATTGGATGTATCTTTGATCAAGTTTTCATAAAATGACCTTGACCTACATTTTCTGCTTGAGTGGTTTTGCCTTTAAAAGCCAATATACATGTACTTGATTATTTTCTCTGTCTTATTTCTGTATCTATGGTAAACATAGTCGCAATATATCTTGTGTTACAGATTTGATTGGTTCAATACCTCCTTGACCCTTTAGTAGGGGTAACTACAGGAAATAAAAAGGTGCACACTAAAAATTTTGACTGACTTGAAATGCCCGGAAGTCTGTAAAATTGGTCTTTTTTGATTGCGAATCTTTGGCACGCATAAAAATGTAAAGAAAAAGGGGGGGGGGGGGAATCATGCATGTCCTTTTTTCGCAAATTTCACTTTCTTTACAGGAACTCTGCGTCCTCATCGAAAATGTTCCGAATTTTGCATATTTTCAAACCTATCTGTAGATTGCATAAAAGACAAGATCAAGTTCGAAGTTAAATTTATCACGACTATTGATTCAATATGCTAAAAAAACATTTCCAAGCGCCGCATTTCAGCATATTTACCGAAAATAATTTGTCCAAGTGGCTTCACTGGGTCATGAGGTTTGATACACCGTACACTGCTGTTTGGAAAATAAATTGGCTCAATTTCTACACAACTCACTTGAATTAATACTGTCCACTAACAACTTGTCTGTGTTAATTGGATTAACACGATTTTGACTGTACGTTACATGTATTAAGATGAAATCAATACTATTCAAAAGCTCTCATTCATAGATTTCTGTATAATTTAATATGAATAAAGGCAAAACCGAAAAGTCTTTGTTTTTTATGCTTCCGGAATCAAAGATACGGGGGCATATAGTTTTTGGCCTCTCCGTCTGTCTGTTTGTCCGAAAAACTTTACATTGGGCATAACTTTTGAATGGAAGGTGATAGAGCTTTCATATTTCACATGTGTATTCCTTGTGACAATACCTTTCCATTGATACCAAAATTTTTGACCTCGTGACCTTGACCTTTGACCTACTTTTCAAAAACTTTAACATTGGGCATAACTTTTGAATGGTTAGTGATAGGGCTTTCATATTGTACATGTGTATTCTTTGTGACAAGATCTTTCCATTCATACCAACATTACTCTGACCCTGACCTCTCACATACTTAACAGAAAATGGTGCGTTCGTGTTTCACAAACACAGGCTTTATTATTTTCTGGCATACTAGCTATTAATAATGAAAGGTTTGGTGTTCAATTTTAAATAAACTTAATTTATGAAATCATTTCATTGTTTTATTCTGTTTCTGTTGCACATTAATGTGGAATTTTACAAAATGATTTTATTTTTGATGTTGCAAACTATACTAGCTGGGCATATGACTTTGGATCGCATAATCCGTCTTTTCAAATCAGTAAAAAAAGATAATGTTTTGAAATGTGACTATTTCTTCTTGTTTGTACTTTTAAAGGCTGTAAAAAAAGATCTTGTCTGCATCCGGCAAAAATCTTTTTAGAAAGAATGTGGGCTCAAATCGTGATACTGGCACTATCAATTTTACGTCTTATTCAATGTCAGTATGTCAATTAGAGCATGCATGGGTATCAGGTGAGCGTTGTGCCCTCCTGGGGCTCTTGTTTACGTTTCAGATTGTCGTCTCACAATTGGATCTCAATCTGTTGCTACTGAGCATAAGCTTATATCCATTATTCCTGATTTAATTTATTTAGATGTTTCGCATGGTATAATTTTATTTTGTCAGATGTCTGTAGCCGATACAATGGTATGCATTGCAAGGATTGAAAACACTATACACTGAACAGTAAAAAAAGTAATCGTCTTCTTATCGTTTTATAAAGTAAATTCTTTTTTTGTTAAAGGATGCAGCTACAATGGCACATGTATCGAACTAGACAGAGAATGGACTGCCGATTGTCTTACCAAGAAGTGCGTCCGAAACGGTTTAATGGGAAATGTCACCATAACTAAATCAGGTAAATCAGCATATTTACAATATTGGTTGTCTTACCAAGAACTGAGTCCGAAATGCTGTATTTGGAAATGTCACCTTGACTAAATCAGGTACAATACGAGACATTTCAACGAACGCTAGGTGTCGAATGAGAGTAACACACAAAGTGTCAGAATCTAAACCTTTTCGCGTGTCTTCATAAGAATAAAGCGCAAAAATCACTTCAAAGCATCAATTTTCTCATTTATTTACCTCTTTTGTGTTATTTTGGATAATATTTTAATTTGTTTCATGTACTAAAGACAATAAAAAGACAGAAAAAGATAACACACATTTGCAGACCTGATTTTTAGACCGAGATTTACTACTTGTTGAGTGTCACTGCTGGTGGACCAGCAGTCCCCGAGAGCACATTTAGCCAAGTCTATTCAACGCATTTCAAAATTTCTGTTACAAAATTTCATCATATCCCACCCATCCTGCTACGTCCTTCGGTACATTTTTGGACATAATAAATTATACACTTTCTGGCCATATTAAATTGTTTAGATTGAGGATCACTGACGAGGGTTATAACTCGAAAAGTGCAGGTTTGCTCCATGGACCATATTTGAGTCTGTAATTCACCTATAACAATGACACATGCACCTATGATTATGAAACTTCCAAGCAATGTTTTCCGTGAATCAAGAATGACCCCTATTTAATTTGGGGTCGAATGGTCAAGGTCATAGGACTCTGATAATTGAAAACGGTTACAAGACCATATTTGAGCCTGTATTGCACTTTTAACAATGGAACTTGCTAGAAATATTTTCCACGAATAAAGGATGATCCATATAAATTTTGGGGCAAAAGTATGAAGTTCAAGGTCACAGGGCTCTGATGATTCTGGATCATATGTTTATTCCACTTTTGATCACACAAAACATGCCAGAAATGTTTTCCATACGTCAAGGTTTATTCCCATCGATTTTGGGGTCAAGAGATCAAAGAAGGGAGGAGATCAACTTCATAGGGTAATGCTCATCATCCGTCTTGACCATATGCAATTCATGTATATATTAAGTCTGCATATTCATACTTACATTCAAGTTTTGCAACTCGGCACTTTGCATCTTTGATGCATTTTAAGCTTATCTAAGTCTTTGAATAGGGAATATTGAAAAAAGAAATATTTGTTTCATGACTGCGCTTACTTACAATGTTGGCAAGATTGTGAATTTTTTATCTGATAACCAATAACAAACTCATCACTTTGATTCTGATGCAAAATTGTATCTTGCAACGCTTCAAGTAAAATATTCATTGAAAACATTATTTCAAGCCAACAAAACACATTGACTTTAGTTCCTATAATGTAGTATGGTATTTGTATTGCATGTTATAGGTAAGAAAAGAAGAAGTGTTCTTGTATCAAGTATCTAGTTTGAATGCCGATACAACTTCATCATACGAAATACCTGGCAGTCTTACGTAACGTGTGTTCGACCTAGAAATAGCATAAACTATGACATATGATTAGAATCTGTTGTATTTTAAAGAACAAGTTAATCATGGTTGTAACTAGGTCAATTGAGAGGTAACTCGTTTGATCGGCATCAATTGAAAATATCCACGAGATGTTTATTTTTTTTTCGTAAGAAACCAATTGTATTCTCCTAGATTAATTAAGTGTGATGCAACTAAGCAGGATTCGGACATTTTATAAAAAAGCTAGTATCTTGCATCAAAGTATACATACCTGTTTTTATTTGTTCTCGAAGACTGAGGAGTGATTAATTTAATATCATAGTTTACGTCCGGATGATTGTTTTCAAAAGCTTCTTCGATGGTAATATACATGTTGATCGCCGCAACAGCTAACACGTTGTATCCCAAATCGAATTTTAGTTACCAAGTTTTAGGTTTGGCGTGTTCTTCTGTTTTAATGATTTTGAATGAATACCGGTGAAAAATGTTTGGGAATATTGATGGCAATATTGAATTATTGTTACTAGGATGTATGGACGGAGAGAAATGCCGCGAAAACAACGAAGAATGGAAAGATGGTTGTAACACAAAGAAGTGTTTAGTCACTGGAAGGAAGAGGAAAATTGAAGTATCAAAAATAGGTAAATATGAAATCAAGAAACTTTAGTCAGCTGACATTGTAATAATAACACCAACAATGACTTCCTTATCTTATGATCTAGAAAGATGAACAATATTGTCCAGAAATTTGGCTTGTTTTGTCTCTTGGAACTTATATTGGATTGGACTAACTTTCGCCCTGAAAAGAGTTATTTCTCTATGTAGTTCTATGATAGCTTCAGACTCTTTTTCTATTCTTGTGAGAAAATGATCCGCTTTTCACTTTCGGGTATATCCTCACTGCCTTTGCTTTCTTTCTTGTTCTTTTCAAGAATTTGACAGTCTATCGACTGCGATCTTGGAATCTGTATTTAGAATTTGTGTTTAACTTTCATTCATACACTTAAAAGCTCATTTGCAGCAATGATAAAACAATATTGTTGAAGAAAACTCAAGTTAGGTCAACTTGGTTGTTTTTGATTTTACTTTATATAGTTTTATGTAGACGATTTTTGAGCGATAAGCACTTAGCGGACGTCTGATATTTCCCTGAAAGAGGCCCCGTCATTCTGTAAATGTATCATTTGAAGCACCAAACTATGAAATCATAGGGTTTTCAACATAATTTGACATACTTTTCATCTTCGTCTTCCGGTAAAAAAAGAAGGGCTGCTGCTACTTCTCTGTATAAACAATGTAACTCTTTGTACTCTAGAATCAAGTCATAATTGTCTACCGTTTTAGAAAATCCGACGTTAAAATAGATTTATATGATTTGTTCATTATAACACCATATCGGTTTTTAGAATCTTTATTTAAACTGGAAAAAAACTAAACATACATATATTCATAAATTTGTCGATTTGTAGAATAAAGCTTATCAATTGTGCTCGTCATTATTTAGACAGCGTTTTATCCTCGCCAGATTTCATGTCATATCAGAAAGTAAATGTAAAAAAGCAATTAATCCAAGCTCAGGTATGCCTGTGGTGCATGCAATGCTGCTATTTATTTTTGAAAAGTATGTACGAGAATATGTACGTCAAGGTCAGCTTAAATATGCTTTGTGTGGAAAGGTAACAAGAACTACACATGCGTAACATCAAAGCTCTATCACTTACAAATAAAAATTTATGGGGTGTTACACACATATTTTGACATACACATTTGCAGATTTAGTAGGGTTGAGGTTTCGGGAACATCCCCCTGTTTTCGGTATCTTTTTTTCATTTGGTAAAAGACATTAGTATAAATATAAATAAATTCAATAGTTACAGAATTTGCTGCACCAGGATGTATTATTAAAAAATATTCATAAAATTTCCTGATATATTATACATTGTACCATCATTGTATATCGATTCAATACCATATTTGAATAAAAAGAACATATCATTCGCAACTGTTCCTAATGATTTTGCCTTGCCTTCTTGACTTTGAGACTGAAAAACTGAGATCTAGACGTACTTCTTCAATATTTATTTCTATACATGTACATTGTAAATGTATGTTCCTCCATCCAAATTTTTGTAGATTATCATGATGTTTAATAGCGTATTATCTGCGCATTCCATGTCGCAAAGGCGCTCCTGTATCCAATAAGTACATCTTTTTCTCAATTTAGATATTTACGATCAAAATCATAGAAAAATAATTTATGAAATATTCCTTACAAACAAATTGAGTATAAATGATATGGGCAAAGGAACCTACACGTCTCTATATATACGGTATATTCATCTACAAAATTGTATATAAATCGTATAAAAAGTTGCCGGATTTTTCATAGTTTTCTTTAAATATAATTTTGCCTTGCCTTCTCGACTATGAGACTGAATAACTGATGGATTTATTAATGTAGGAATTGTGGCTAATCTACTGAATAAAATTCAAATAAAGTTAGAACAATTTAATACTTTATCTGAAACAAGTACACACAAACACTTAAATTTTATTAAAAGAACCGAAAGAAATTTCGCGTGTATAATAGCAATTTGTGTCGCGTGGGGGGAAATATTCGGGATAAAATGTTTTTCCCATGGTAAGAATGCATCGGTGATAATTTTGAGTTGCGAGAAATTTTCGCATGGGGATAATTTTCGCATTTTTCACGAATCAAGGGATTTCCAGTATTTCGCATAATATCATTCTATTTTGTTGCGTTCCTGTAACAGGCACAATGGAATGCATTGCAAGGATTGAAAACAGCATACAATGAACAGTAAAACAAAGTTATAGTCATCTTATCGTTTTTGTAAGGTACACTTCTTTGTTGTTGAAGGCTGCAGCTACAATGGGACTTGTATTGAAGAAGACACAGAATGGACTATTGATTGTATTACCAAGAAATGCGTCCGAAATGGTTTAGTGGGAAATGTTACCATAACCAAATCAGGTAAATTATCATAATAATGTAATAATATTGATTGTCTTACCACGAATTGCGTCGAAATGGTTTAATGGGAAACGTCACCATAACTAAATCAGGTACATTCTGTATAATAATATTTACAATGAACCTCCTGAAACATAGATTGCTAGGAATAGAATTTCATTTTTGTTATCGATTCATTTTACCGGTCAACATATCATAATCTTTTCTACATTTTCTTTTTTATTGATGAGAACCTACAATAGTTATTCTTTGTGTTGTAACAGTTTGATAATAGGCTAAAATCGGCATTTTCGACGGTCATACCTTTTCCAAACAGTCTTTTGTTTATTGGTCAGACACATTTTCCGATCTTGTTAGAAAGCACAAAATTTCCGAGTCAACATCTTTTGGCGTTGTTTTTCATTATGACGTCACTGTTAAAAGATGCAATTCCATAGTGACGTAACAATGAAAATGTGCGCCTAAATCTCTTACCTCGGACATTTTCGTCATTTTGTCAGCCATTATGAATTTCGGCAGGTGGCCTACTGATACAATATCCATTTATAACGTAATACTGAAGCATCGGGTATAATCTTTTATTATTAATTTTCATAACATGCTTTTTCAGCTTTTGTTCAGCCTTTTGAAAAGTTCAATAAATTGATGTTATATTGTTTATGTGCTAATTTAGTGCCTATAAATTTTTGAGGAGATAAGAAAACTCCCCAAATGCAATAATACAAAATATTCAAAGTCCAATTTTTACTCGCGTATCCTTACATAACCGATGGAACAAACCTGTTCACTTGTTCAAAACAGTAGTACTTATTTCGGAACAATTGAATAATCTTAATCACAAACAAAGGAAGATACTCATAGCAAGTAAAAATATTACTCCGTGTTTACATATGATGTTTATTTACCGTTCTCGTTTATTTTGAGTACTCTTGACGCAATATTTCGAAAGAACAATTTATACGTTCTTTGATATTAAACTTGAATAGATGTGTTTTTTTTTCTTTTTTTTTCTTTTGTAGAATGCAAAGATAACACAAAATGTCGAAGGGACGGTGATATCTGGAAGGTTGGATGCTCAAAGATGCAATGTAAGGTAGAAAACCAGGTGCCAACAATTCAATTTGCAGAATATGGTAAATGTCAACGATGAAATGTGTACATCATTTTTTGTCTTTTTCTTATTATTTTTGTATTTATCGAAAAAATTACCTTGTGTTCGTTACGCAATACTGCAAGAAATATTTTTATAAGAATAACATATTCATTTCCATGTTATTTGTCCCAGAAGTGTGATTGATCAGAAGTGTAATTGATAACTGCAAAGCATCAGCTTGAGGTCTGCAAAACGCATATCATACTTGTTTATCAATCTTTAGATTCCTTCTTTTCGATTTGTGCAGGTATCTAACGAAAATGCATTGTGACGTCATTGACGCGTCACATTCGTAACACAGCTTCCCTGACTTTTACGCTTGTTTCCATAGAATTCGATGACGTCACAATACGTTGACGTCACATACCTGCACCATTGGGAAATATCTCTGTATTTCGAAAAGACCGAATTGCAGTGATGTTTCGTCTTGTTTGTTTCATCATAACTATACGATAAGTATTAAAAAAGAGAGCAACAAACACAGTCCTCAATACGAAAGCAGTTGTGGACTCTTTTGTTGTGAATGGTTTAACTAAAATATATTGCAAATCTTCTCCTTTCTTGTAAATGAATAGGATGTCATGTAGGGCGGAAATGCTACAAGGCTAATGAAACATGGGAAAAAGGATGCAAGGAATGGAAATGTGAAGTACGCGGTAATAAGATACGGATTGATTATACAAGACATGGTAAGCCATAATCAATAAAAGAAAGTCTAGCAAGAACACGATCTAAATTTTGATTCCGATTAATTTCAGCTTTTTTTTCTGATGATGGACGTTGTCTTTTAAAATTTCGATTTCGATTTAAATGCAAATCGGCATGGTTGACCGTCGGCTTCTTTATAATGAGTAATTCAAATAGAAATTAATGTGACTGTCTCGCCATCTTTGCAAAATATAAATTTAGTTTGATATTCAAGCCCGGTTATTTGAGGTTAAACTAAATTTCTGTTTATGATTTCCTATAAATATAATCTTAAAATCGAACGTAATACAATGGTGCAAGACATATTCACACTTTTGTATTCTTGTTAATGTCGAAGGGTTCCAACTATATACCTTCTTGAAGAAAATTCCCCGAAAATATACCCGATCAATCTTTTAGCTTCTGTTAAGGTCATTTGCATGATATGAATTCATTCAATATTTTCATAATAAGTTATGGTGATCACTGGTTCATGTACTGTTCCTTTATTGCAATACTTTTCTAGAAGTATCAGAAAACACGTACTTCAATGTAGTAGTTTAGTGAATCAGATATAAATAACAGACACATTTTCCATTTATTTCAGATAATAATAAATTGAAATTTGTTTAAAATAGATATTAATTTAAAAGAAATAAGTTTTGTTTTGTTGTCAAACCATTGTATAATTGTGTATAAGAACATAAAGCTGAAAATAGTTTGCTTAAAAATGGCAAATAGACCTAAAAACCAAGATCACTTACGGATATTTCCTATTTCATTAGAACTTCTCTGCAACAAGATTGACCTAAATCTGATGTAATCAACCATTTTCTATCCACAAACGTGTCCTGTGACCTTGATATCGCAACCATGACCTTGAACAGTCTGATTAATACCAGCACCCCATCTCCTTGGTCTGGAGTACACTCGTTATGGGTCCTGATTAATAAAACTTTGAATGGAATGTTCATAAGATTTGATTAAGCAATCAGAACGTCCGTTTCATTGGATCTTCGATGGCTTAACATCGACAATGTTAACTTCATATTAAAACATGTTTGGTTATGACCAACGTTTTAACTATCATCGGAAGTGTCCTTTTGTATAACAGAAAAACCACATAAATCACAAACATTGTAAAATACAACTTTGTTGGCGTGCACTCTGTGGTCATGGTAGCCGCCAATAATCGATTTGTCCCGATTTTGATAATAGAATAGTTTTCGTAATTTGATATTGCATACCAGTAAGTCGCGATTTGATTGTCTAAATGAAAGGTCAACAAAGCAAGAACCTTAACGGGTGTGCCCCAGACCCTCACGACGAAGGAAAAGGAAGGGGATGGTTTTAATCAGACAGGACCTTTAAATGATTCAAAGTGAAAGTGCATCTTATAAAGAATAATTTACTAAAGTTTGAATACTCTGGTCCTTTAACTCTACTTTCCCAGAAGGAAACGTTTTTATTCACTGTGAAAATAAAATGAAATTATCCTGAACCGAGGTCACATACACAAAGTATGTTTAAGATATCACTTCATCATGTTTGATCATAGTCTGATAAACGCTTGATGCTTACTCGACCTTAAAAACATTACAATGACAGGGTCCATATCAAGATTAAAGATGACAATTTTTTTGGGTTAAGTGTTTTTTTTTTCTATGGTGAGAGTTTGCTGTTGCTTTGTAAAGGAAAGGTTTACCCTGAACTCAGATAAACATTATATGACATCCGTTTCATATCTATAACACAACTGATTACTTTGAAAAACTGTTCAAATTGGCAATTTGATAGAGTCCAAAAACAATGTTAAAAGCCGCAAATATACTCTCGGTCATGTACAATGGTAGGGTTAGGGTTAACGGCAGTTAAATGACAGTTAACCACACCATTCGTTTATAACAGATGTCCAAAATTGCACATTCGTAAACTTCCTTTCATTAATGTTTGATGTTTCTGTGCGTCTGTTTCGATTGTTTTGTTTGGTGTTCTGGTGAATATTTTGATGTCTTTTTGTGGTTTGTAGTTTTGTCTGATGTCAATTATATGTCGCTTTCTTGTTGGTTTGTTTCGCTGAGTGAGAGCCGGTTGGTCATGCTGGAGACCCTTCCCTTTTCTTTTGTACATACTTTTCAAGTCTTTTACCATGTTTTATTATTTGGATTGAGTATGGAGACGTGTTATATTTGTAATAATTTAAGAAGGTGACCATTGTGACTCTTTAGCGATGGTATTGATAAATGGTTTAGATAAACTTCGACATTCCTCGAGATTTTCGTAAAGTACCATACTCCAAATGCTTTATAAATCATACAATCGTTTGAACCACCAGTCACGAGAATGAATGGATTATAGAAATAAAGAGAATAAAAGTAGTTAACGGAACATGCGTGTAGTACTAGCGCTTTACATGTAAGCCTTGATAGTGTAAAACTGATAAACAATGGAAGTGGTATTTTTCTTTGTGCATTTTTCTTACCCAAAATTGGTTATTTTAAAAGCTGTAATATACTTAAACATTTTAAAACGACTAGATATCTCTTATAATCTGATTTATATTAACTAGGTTGCTTTGACTGTAACAAGTGTAGAAAATCAGATGAAGAGTGGCGGGACGACAAATGCAACATAAAGAAATGTTTTATTACAGGAAAGGTCATGAAAATATTAACAGTCAAAGCAGGTATGTTCATGAAAATATTAACAGTCAAAGCAGGCATGTTCGCAAGACATCGTCGTATTTGACTCGTTTGAATATTACTATATGTCTTAAAATATGTATTGAAGAAATATATTTTTTTTTCAATCATAAATGTAATTTTCGTAAACAAAACATCTTCAGTTTGATATCTGTTGATTAAGAATTTTTTCAAATTCATTTTAAAAAATTATTTCAAATGAATAAAACTCAGGATGGAAACTGAAGTAAGATTTATCTACTATCTAATTGCAGTCTTTAATTTAATTAGAAACGTCTTGTTCTGCATATTCAAAAACAAATAAGAAAATGTGTTTTTTTTTTCATAATATGATTCTCATAAAGTAACATTGATTCGTTTTCAAATTCGTTGTATTCTAAATGTACGTAGATTTTAAATATCTTATCAAAATTTTCTACGGGCAAAATTTTTAATCTCTAACATTACACTTCGTTCGATACCCTCTGCTTTAAAGTTTTCTTCGCTAGGAACTGAACGGATCTGCTTATGTTATATACATGTAAAAACGAAAATATACCATTGTTTTTTCTTTTTTTTTTTATTATCGTTATATCTACAACAAGGATGTAATTTCTTTCTATAGGTTGCAAAGACGCCGATGGGAAATGTCATTATCCTAGAGACAATGGATTTCCCTACGTGATTGATGGTATACGATACGAAAATTGTCAATGCCGGAATAATCAGCCTTATGCAACAGTGTCATGTCCAGACGGCTAAATATATATGAACTCTTTCAATCCAAATTGATTCGAGCTTTTCCTCTCATCTTTGATAAAATTGTGCATGTTTTTGAAAATATTAATACTGATTATCATTAAAGAACAAATTTCTGGTGACGTTTATGTCTTAATACGAATCAGAGTTATTGTTTTCTGTACTTCAAAAGTGACGATTTGATATGTTCCAATGGTATTTCTAGGTACCTGTGTGATATTCTTACAATTGACAATCCTGTTTTTTGAATAATATTAAAATGTTATTCATCAAGAATTGACACTTGACAGGGCAAACGTTACAAACACAGAAACACCATTTTTGGACCTAAATATCAAAATTGTAAACGGAAAGATTTATACGAGTGTGTATGACAATAGGGATGATTTTGGACTCATGGTAAATTACCCCTGGCTTGGCGGTGATGTTCCAGGAATACCGTGATATATGGTATTTACGTTTCGCTATTCATGTACTGATGTTCAACGAACAAATTACAAATTACAACGAAACTTTTAGGTCAAAGTTATCTCTTCCACATACTGGTTAAGGCTTTCTAGAAATTAAACAAAAATATTGTCAGCTTCTATTGAAACTCTGGCCAATAAAAGCAACAGAGTAAATTTGTTGGGTATCTCACAACCTTTGATGATGACATTATTAACAAAGTATTACTAAGAAGGATCAAAGGCAGACATAATTACCATCGAAATTGCATCAAATGCCTTTTATTACGTGGATATGGTCCTTTTGTGACCAGACGGACACTTGGTTTGGTATTGGAAAAATGTAGTCTTGTATCAACGCATTCTTAAGAATTGCACGTTGACTCACTGTGACGACAGGATTCCGTATACAAAAGGCAGCGCCCTGACTTCAACATGTCCACCCTTAATGTCGGTCGGCTTCCTACAGCCGGCAGAGTACAGATGGATTTCGTACGCCGTCTAATTCTTTATCTAATTACATAATCCATATGTGTATTGCTGGGTCTTCTGATCCATGCAGTCTTTTTGTATGGTAATTTTACGTTCAGGAGGTTATTTTACACCACAATTGTGGGTTCTTCGAGACCTCTTGGTAACCGGGTAAGTGGGAGTAGATTTGGGTCTGCGCACGTAATCCGGATAACCGCACCATTTGCTTCTGACATAGGGGATGGCCATCTTATGTCGGTACCGATTACCAATTGGTCTCGTTGTTTTATGTTTGGTCTTTCCTACTCTCTGTAAAATAATTACACAAAGGGGTAAGTTCACTTACCACCAAAATCGGTCCTTAATTCTTGCAAAAAATAATTTTATGAAAATTATGATTCAGCATCTCTTATATTTATCTCAAATACCCATCGGAATAGGAAGTAAATATTTTTCATTGTCAAAACGCCATGTGCGTTAGGTAGGACGTCATATTGTGACGTCATTTGCTCTACATGACGGAAAATGAAGGAAAATCGCCATATTTTCTGCATAAATCTTTAAAATTAGTATAGGCGCCAACCCACACCCAACAAAAATTTTATGTCGATCGAAAGATAAATTGCAAATTGAACTTTTTATATGAAAGTTATTTTGGTTGAGGGCTGGCGCCCTGCTTATTTCCACAAATTTTGACCAGAATTACGTCCCTTTTTTGAGATTTTTCAGCATTTAACGACTTAAAGCCGATTTTGAAGCCATATCTGTCGGTGTATTGTATGTAAATTAAAATATTTATTTGGTATTTCAAACAACCATATATTTAAGTTCCTTCATACGGAATACAATCGAAATCTAAAACATTCTAAAATTAGGGCCGATTTTCTATGTTACCATGGTTACCGAACCTGCTCCTTTAGATCCTAAAATTAAAACCACAGAGCGCTAGTGAAATAAATTTGTGCGGCTTATGAAAAGCACATTGGCTGGAAGCATCACTGATGAGAATATATATTCGAAAGACGTGTCTGGTGCAGAAAAATTGGTTTGATATTTTCTTCATAAACTTTTAAGGTATAGAGTTGGAACATGTTCGTATTGTTGTATTCGATGATTTTGTAAGCTCACCTGAGCCAAAGGATAAACTTCTGTCATAATGGTTTCTCCAGCGTCCGTCGTCCTCCATTGTTCGTCCGTTTTTTCGACTTCTCCTCCTCGTTCAGCGGAATTTGATGAAACTTGCATGTATGAAAGAATACAACAGTTCCTCTACCAAAAACAATTATTTCAGTCGGATCCATTCAGAGGTGGATCCAGGGCGGGGTTAAATAGGCCCCGCAGGTTACCCCTATTAGAAAATCTCTTTCTCAGGAACCTCTGCATAATCTAAATGACAAATAAGGAGAATGACCATATCCCTGTATACAGCACAAAATCGATAATTCAGAAAATCAGAAACCGAAGGCATACAAAATCAGGGTAAAACAGGAACCAAAGCAAACAAACAAAAACCTCCACCACGTGAAAAGAAGCGAACTCCCGATATGGGAGTGAGACCAGGTGCCAAGTAAGAGTAAGCATCTTCTGCTTGCATGCAACATCCGCCGCTTCGATTCGGTAGAACAGTCACATCCGGTTACTTCCATTTCGGAAGACATTGAGTACAATCTTTGGTCGGATGGTTCAAATGGTCTATGACAGAATATCATCCACCATTCTGGAGAGTGGGACATCATAGTGTATGACGAGTTCCCCATATTGACCGTAGAACTTCCTCAGTGGCGATGTTAGTCGGTCACAAACATATCCCTGACTGAGAAGCTTATGTGAAAGACGTGTCGCTCTCAGAACAATTATAACAATATATTTGGTACTTGCTCTGGCATAGCGTATCAAATGAGATATGAACACGCCATAAGCAGATGATGAAGGCGTGTTGCTACTTAGAAAAGAAAAGTTTGTAATGCTGTAATTGAAGTCGTCACGTTTGTCATAGAGTGAGGTGTTCATGTGACCATCAGTGTTGTAGTACAACATTATGTCCAAATAGCATGCTGAATTATTTGTCTCTTTATTTTCTTTGCCTTCAAGCTCCGAAGGATAGATACAGCTCAGATAACCCTTGAATTTTGGATTATTGATGGACAACACATCGTCTGTGTATCTGTAAGTGAAGTTGAAGTCAGAAGCTAAGTATCTTTTCCCTTCAGAGACCAAAGATTGAATGAATTCAGCTTCGTACGAGTTAAGGAAAATGTCGGCAAGGAGTGGGGCACAATTGGTCCCCATTGGAATTCCGACAATTTGCTGGAAGACCTTTCCTCAAAACACCACAAAAATGTTGTCGATCAGAAAGTTTAACATCTCAATAATATCTGTTGTCATAGTTAACAACAATGAATTTGTATTTGCGGTTACCTTTCTTACTTGCTAACGCATTACTTATAATTTTTGTGAGTCTTTCTTTCAATTTAGAATGTGGAAATGTTGTTTTTAAAGTGTCGAAAAATCATAGGCTTTGATCGAATGGACTCTACTTAAATGAGTGGAATTCAGATGTCCTAAAAGTTCCTTCGAAGTCTTTAACATCCACATCTGGTTGATACCACTGCGAGAATATAATGTCGAACAATATATTTGAAGCCAAGATTTGATTTCAGATAAAACTTTGGTGAGTAAGATTGATACAGTTTTGGTAGAACATTTTGAGGAAACAGCCATGAAACGTTGTTTCTATGGATTCTTATGCATTTTGATATGTAGTTTAAGTATGGTAAATCTAAATCTAAATTGTTAGTGTCGAAGCCAAAGGAAGCAAGAGCTGATATGTGGTTATCTATTATTTCAGAGGCAGAACGGTTTGTTGGGGTATAAGTGGGATTTCCAGGTGTCGAATTGAAACCCAACTCTTTAACTAGACTGTCGAAATAGTACTTTTTGCAAGTAAATGTGTAATTATTTGAGGCTTTGTCCGCTGATGTGATGACATAATGTTCTTGGAGGTAGGTAAGCTCTGTGATAACATCAGGGTCTTTAAATATAGACTCGAATCTAATGTTCACAGTTGATTTTAATCGGTAAATTCTAGATAAAAGTAAACCTCTGATGGATTTTATCCATTCGGAAAGGGTGTCGAGCTGTACATCCTCTTTCTTTGCCAAACGTCTAGCATATTCCTCACAATAGTCTATGATAATTTTGACATTTTGGTTCCATGTGAAGGACATAATTTCTCTGTATTTGGGACCCTTTTTTAACAATTCTCTCAACTTGTCGTTGTTGACTATACTAAGGTCACCAGTAATTACGTGTCGAAAAGGAGAGTAGTTGAAATCCGATGAAGAACATTCGCAAGGAAGTGGATGTAGTGAGGGATTACTTAAATCGATACACTGCAAGAATCGTTTGTAATTGTAAATTTTAAAGCAACTGCTGGTGTGTAGCTATAGGAAATACAAGGAGTTTCTTTTCTTTTGAAATATGATGGGATTTTTTCTGTGATTGTTTTGTGTTTCAAAATTTGACCAAGATTCAATTTATCAATACCTTTGTTTGCAAATCTTTTTTTAATGAAAGGACGGTTTGTTTTCTCCTCTGATTTATCTGATCTAACTGCTTGAAATAAACGAAAAGTAGAAATGTCCTAGATGACTCCTTGCAGTCTGTATTCTGGTGAACATGTATCGGTAAATGTGAGGTCCTTGGTATATTCGTAGATTTCGTGTAACTTCCGTAAAGGAACAGAGTATAATTTGGTACTGATATAATGCAGGCCTAGAGGCTCATTCAAAATGGAACCAAGTCATCGAAAGAGAAACTACGTATCTCAGGATAATAATAATGTTATATGAGTGATAAGGAATGATACATTATTCAAGTTCTTTTCAATTTCGTTAATATTCGATATCTGCTTTAGAAGTAAAGCGTCAGATTCTCATAGACAAATGCTTGCATGATAGCAAACTACTTTATCAGTGTAAGAAGGAATATTACTCGTCAAAGATTCTCGAGTGTGGCAATGAGACAAAACAGCTGTTTAGTACCGCCAATTTCTTGAAGGGTAACAAAGCGGAAGTAGTTATACAATCATGCGACAGTAAAACACAGGTTTCAAAAAAAATTGCAGACTTCTTTCATGACAAGATTCAAAAATTAGATCAAATCCACTACTTTCAATTGAAAACGCGATTGGAACAAATCCTATACGGGCCGATATGGATTTCACTGGACAAAACTTCGGAATTTTGCAGGATTGTCAGACGACGAGATTCGGTAATATAATTAAGAAATCGGCCTGCAAGCCGTAAGATTTGGACCCAGTACCAACGTTTATTCTCAAACAGAAAATTGAACATACCTGTAAATACCTCAAGCGTTAACTTGTCGCTTTCATAGTCAGTCTTTCCGCAAACTTACAAGCGAGCAAAAAATAGAAACCGTTGCTTAAAAAGCCATCGTTGGATGAGGAATGTCAACAAAATTACAGACCGGTGTCAAATCTTCCTTTCGTGTCGAAAATCATAGGAAGGTCGTCGGAAAAAGGATTAATAATCATATCGATGAACATTGCTAAGAACGACTCCTTACAATTCGTTCATCGTGCGCATTATTCCACAGAGACCATTCTTATCAGTGTTCATCACGACATTGCTCTTGCTCTTGACAACGGTTGTTGTGCAGTGATGTTAATGCTGGACCTTTCAGCTACCGTCGATATAATCTCGGGTAGTAATTCTTCCTTCAAACCCCGTGACGATGTATTCTCTTCCAATCTTACTTCTAGACGTGCGGTGAGTACAGTGCAAGCATCTTTTCCTTTTCCCTAAAGGTCATTGAAAGTCAGAGGACAGATTAACGAACGGACAACATCTCCGTGCATATATTGCGAATTTGTCTGCATGATAAAGATATTTAGGTGCGAGTATAAATACTGGTGCGTCGACCTCGATGAAGTTTGCACGAAAATGTTTGGTCTCTTTGCAAAACGTTATTTCCTCATGTTGATAAATGGCAGAACGACGATTCTGATTACGTTCAACTGGCGATAAAATGATCTGATGTTATCATAAAGTTCTTAGGCAGCCATGAAAGATATACGACATCAAAATGTTTGTGCGAATGACAAATATCAACAAAAACAACGTAATGAAAAATTGATAAAAATGTAGAGTTTCAACTGTGGGAATGGCTAGAATGGCCTTACTTTCTTCCATTACACATCATATATACTCTGCACACGACAAGCTCATGTTATGCAAATGACTTCAGAACACTCCTCACTGATCGATACAATTCGAATACGCTTCTGTTCAAATCGAACACTCTTATAACGGACACTCGTTGATGTATATTTACCATGATAATTGACCCATATGTCGATCATTTATACCTTTGATTGATATGTTAAGTTGTTTTAAGCCCTCTGAATACCCAGTAATGAAGTTACTGTAAAATCTTCAAGAATCTTCAAGAAATAGTACTACATGC
The DNA here is from genome assembly GCA_033119305.1 of Pinctada imbricata. NCBI lineage: Eukaryota > Metazoa > Mollusca > Bivalvia > Pterioida > Pteriidae > Pinctada > Pinctada imbricata. The sequence goes on along the minus strand of VSWD01000012.1, from coordinate 49,005,482 downwards.
AGCCGCATGCATCGCTAAACATGAAAATGATTCAAATGAATGATTACAATTATATCTTCCCGTCACACAGCTCTCGTATCGGGAGTTGGCTTCTTTTCATGTGGTGGGGGTTTTTGTTTGTTTGCTTTGGTTAGTGTTTTATCCTGATTTTGTATGCCTTCGGTTTCGGATTTTCTGGGTTATCGATTTTGTGCTGTAAACAGGGATATGGTCATTATCCATATTTGTCATTAATATCATTTCTCTGTAAGTGCAAAAATTGGCTGGCCACGGCATGTCATGGATTTTATTGCTTTTCTCTAGAAATGGTACCTTACACTGACATGAAAATGATCTTTTTCGGACAATCTAATCGATGGTTGCGGTAGATATATCTTAGACATCGCAAAGACTGTGGAGTCAGATATAGTTAGACAAAAAATTGCCATTGAAACCACTTTGATAGCTGAGCAATGTAATCCAGGATAACCACACCATTTGCTACTTGCGTGACACGGTCGGCACCGGTTGCTCATTGGTTTCGTCGGTTTATGTGTAGTCTTTTGTGTTTGATGTTTACATGTCGTGTGTCTCTTTTCCGTCTCGTGCTGTACTCGTCTTTTGTGTTTTTGCATCGGGTGTTTTAGTGTTTTGCTGTTGATGCTGCAACGGAGTCTTGTTGGAGATTTCCTCCCTTCTTTTAGACATTTGTGACTCTTTTAAACTTGTTTTCTAAGAAAATACATTCATATTAAATATATTTCTACTGTAACACGTACAACAGAAAAAAAAAAACAGTCAAATGATAAACGTTTTCAAATCAAATTGCATCATTTAAGAACAGATAAATTTTCACCATATGGATCAGAAATGGACATTCCGGGTTCTTAACCCACGTCGGTGTTCTTCAATCTAAACAATGAAATATGACCAAAGAGTGTGAACGTTATTTTGTCAAAAAAAAAAAAACCAGGCATGAAATCAAAGCAAATCAAAGCAGAGTTGTCCCAGAAGCATGTGTCAGCTGAAAACAACCAAAAAAGCAAAATAAATGTATTCAAGTACCATTACAACTACAAATAAGATGTGTTACACGAACGTTTTATTGAAATATTCACATTGCACCATAATGCGGTTGAAATTAGGCGGCCATCTTACATTTTTGGTCCTGAATGAACTCAAATTGTAAAAATGACATCGGAAATGGGTTTGTTGACCATGAAACCCCCTGATTTAATGTGCCACACTTAATATTTAAAGATAAAATTCAATTTCATCTATTGGTGGAAAGCATTTGCCGGCCATTTTGAATTTCCGCCGATAAAAAGAGTTGCCAAAGGTTGGCCGAGTGGCAACTTAGCAAGAATCGTTCAATACTATCCCATAGATACATGTAAGAGTGATATAAAAAAAATCATAGGAAAGGACGATTCTAGGTTCTGAAATTTTCAGATCGACAATATCTTCCATGTCCTCATTAAAAATACCAGATAAACCAAATTGATTCATACAAAAGACAAACTATATGAAAACATACTTTTCTGAGGGCCCAGGGTTAGAGACAAAATCAATGCGGGTGCGACTAGCCAAACAGGGGATGCTTACTCCTCCCCGGCACCTGGTCCCACCTCTTGCTTGCTAGGGATCTTTCGATGCTAAATTTTGCGCTTTAGTGTGAGTGCTGTTGAGGTAATTGTCATGATCTTCTTTAGCTCATTTATATCAGATCAAGCAAAAGTTTCCAGAGTTCTTTTCATTTCCGCTTCAGAAATCGTTACTCTTTCTAAATGATCGTCGGAATTTCTCCTGATATTGAAGTTTCTTGCACATTAAACAAAACGATTTTGATTTAGAGCACTGACGAAACGTAATCCAAATTCCAGCTGAAATATTGTCCATTGGATTTACCTTTCATTTCCATACTGTCAAAAGGTATTCGGTTCAACTTCTCAATATTTTTAGGGAGGAAAATGTATGTGCATCCAAATGAGATGAGACCAGAAGGTAGTTATATCCACATTAGTACCGAGATGATACAGTTAATTAGTATCCTAGAAGCATTATCTGAAATGTAGTCCTGCAATCCGCATTTTCTGCGCAAAAATAAAATGTGCATCGCTTCTTTGATAAAGACCTCCCGCTTACTTGGTGTGGACCAATGGTAAACCATCCATAACATTCTATGCTTTTTTTTTCAGAGATCAGATATTCATTATTTAACGTTTTTTCTTTACAGTGCTCGAAATATACACATAATAAAATGGTATTCTGAATCGTATCTTTAAGTTATCGTCCTATGGAAAACACTGTTAAACATTGCATGCCACCTATTATTGTAAAGGAAATTCCATGTAAGTTAAAATCCGAACCGGTCCAAATTTCTTCCTTTTGGGAAACCCACAAACCGATTTAGCTTCAAACAGTACTGCATCTGTAGAAAGAAACTTTCTACCCACCGTTACTTTTCAATTCCACTCAGGGCAATCCTTTTTATAGCATTCAGAAAGTACAGCAACAGTTCCGTAGAAAGGCCTCCATAAAAGAATTGATTTACTGATGATTATTTTTACAAAATGAAAAACATGCAGGAATGTTGAATGTTTGCGTTTATGAATCCATTTGTGACTTAAACCCAGGGAGGTATAGAGTTTGAAAACTTCCGTATTATCAGGATTAACATTATGTGGTGTCGAAAAGGCGTATTGAAGACTTCCGTCCACTGCCCGGCGAATTGGTCAGTATTGTCAGGAGAGTGGCACAAATAAATATAATGAAATTAAAAGTTTTCTTAAATATGCAATCAGAAAATAAAAGGTCAAAGGGTCAACATCGCTCTTCTAAATTGAGTACAAAGGGCTGATAGTGGTAAAAAAGTAGACGACCTAGATTACTGTACTTGATTTTTTGTAAAGTTTCGTAAAACTGTATGCGACAGTTAAGGCGATAAATCGAAAATGCGTCAGCTATATAGACTCCTCGATGGTCATGTTTCTCGAAAAACACAAACGTTGTAGATGATATCTAGTTCTTGCTTTCTTTAAGGTTTCTTGCAGCGGTTGAAGAGGCAATGTCGAAAAGACTGCGCAGAATCTCACGAAACCTTACAAAAAGGCAAGTACTCAAGGTCCTCTACTTCCTGCCAATCTATCAACAACCGCTGGGGTCCATGATTAGCCTATACATTTCCAACATCTCTTATGCATCCGCGTGACAATTACAACCAGTGTGAAAAACTAAGGGAAATATTCCCGATTTCGCCAAAAGTTCCCCTAAGCGTACTATTAGAGCCATATCACTTCCTTTAGAGTATATAATCATGTTTTCAGTACATATTTTAAAAATAATATGAATAAGAATTTTCTCATGATACATGTAAAAGAATATGGGGAACGAAAGACAACACTACATGATTAACTATCTCTGAAGTCCAGATCAAGAACCGATTTTTTTCATGCTGTGATGTTATATAACAATTTGTACATTTTGTATCAATCAGATTCAAATATCAAATATATTGCGTACATATATTATAAAAGTAATAGTATCTTATTATAAAAAGGGTTAAAAATTAGTCTTTGTTGTAGGTGCTTTAACCGAGTCTTCTGAAACATGCCCTCAGTTACTTAGGTTTATCTAATTTTCCTGTTTTATTTAAAAACAAGGAGGTGGTAATAGTCGGAATCAAAATTAAGATAAGAAAATTACCAAATTAGCAAGCTTGCAAATAGAGGATATTTTATAGATATGCCGATGTATACTAAGCATTTAAACGGTTTATAGTGTATTTAGACGTGCTATGTGTAAAGCGTATCACAAAATATATGGATCACAGGTTCATATAAATGTGTGCCCTACAGTACAAAAATACACAAATCATTTCAGCCCCTGGAGGGATAAAATAAAATGTAGACAGTTTTTTTTTTTCATTTTTTCAATAATTGTGTAATCATTTAGCCGAAGTCGATAAAACCTTTGCTTAAACATAAACTAATGACATCAAACATCACTTGGTCAAACATCACTTAATAGCATGTAACACATGTTATAAATACATTTGACAAACACATTTTCTCAGTTCAACGCACGAGACACGGATACAAAATCCAAAATTTGTACCAATTAGGATAAAAGTTTAACTATAATGAACTGGCATTGCAACATTTAGTAAAGGCGCAAACAACGAGATCAGGTACAAGGGGAGAGTAAGAATCTGCTGTTTGCTAGCAACACCTGCATTAAACCGTGCAGGAAAGTTCAAATCCATAGATTGTTCAAATGAGCACTGAAATAACAGTTTCGCCTCATGTACTCAACACTTGAAAAAAAGCTATACAATATGAAAAGCCCGGTTCCGCATAATAAAACTCAATGTCTATTTTTCTATATCTTGTTCGTACCTTTAAAAAAGGTAAATTTTTCAATGAAGTTTGTTTCAATCCCAGAGAATATGTTGCTTTTCTATTTGAAAGAAAGGAGGGAATCTCTGCCCAAATGCAGCACCAACAGCAAAACAACAAAACATCCAAGTGAAAACACAGGAAATACATATGCAGCAAAAGACACAAAGGGACAAGGAACAGCAAATAATACATGAAAACGAAAAACGAAACAAAAAAGACCACACACACAAATCAACGAGACCAAACAGCTGGTGCGAAAACATGGAGTAGACAAGCAGAGCAAGAGACGTAAAAGAGATATATGAGAAAGAAACATGAAACACTAATAAAATATTTTACATATAAAACAAAATATTTTTCATTATTTGGCCATATTACATTTTTTGAAATTGAGGATCACTAACGAGGGTTAAGTATCCGAAACGTGCATGTCTGGTCAATGCTGAAATTTCATCTGTTCTGAAATGATGCTATCAAATTTGAAGACGTTTAAAGAAAGATTACACATAAAAGAAGAGGAGGGGATCTTCAACAAGACCCTGTTTCAGCATCAACAGCAAAACAGCAAAATCACCCGATGCAAAAACACAAAAGAAGACCATAGTATGAGACAAAAAAGAGACATACGAAATGTAAACATCAAACACAAAAGACTACACATAAACTGATGAGACCAATGAGCAACCGGCGCCGACTTTGGACGGCAATTTGCCACGCGAGTAGTAAATGGTGTGGTTAGCCTGAATTACGTGCGCACAAACCTCCCACTTTTCCGATTTCCCAGAGTTCTCGAAGAAGGTACAATTGTGGTGTAAAACCAACGAGACAAATAGGCAATCGGTGTAAAAAGTCGATGTAACGACAGCACAATGAAGGCCTGTTTGTTCTTATGATATACCTTGTTCATTTCTCTTAAACTTCATACAAGCTCATTATACTGCTAGTATGTTGATGCGCATCAATCAACAATTTCACAACACCTTGACCACAGGTCACGGACAAAGAACAAATTCACTTGGATTCAATTCAGTATTTGGGTCTCCTCGGCAATGACAAATATGGATAATGACCATATCCCTGTCTACAGAACAAAATCGATAATTCAGAAAATCAGAAACCGAAGGCATACAAAATCAGGATAAAACAGGAACCAAAGCAAACAAAAACAAAAACCTCCACCATATGAAAAGAAGCGAACTCCCGATATGAGAGTGAGACCAGGTGCCCAGGAAGAGTAAGCATCTCCTGCTTGCATGCAACACCCGTCGCTTCAATTCGGTAGAACTGTCACATCCGGTTACTTCCATTTTCATATTGCTTTAGAGTTTTTTTTAGAACTGTCACGGCGATTGTTGTATGCAAACAGGAGACGCTGACTGTCCCCGTGCACCTGGTCTCACTTGAGAATATTGTTCCAATGAAAATTCTAATGACTTGCATTATCTTCCTTTCTTAGAAACCCTATCTTCTCGAGTTGAGATTGATTAACTGATGGGTACATCTTCGATGCTATTATATGTTTATGATATATTTTTGTCATTTATATCTTAATACAAAATGTAGATTAACGAATGCGACAATTTGTTCCAAATAAACCATCTGATCCACTTCAAGTATGACGTCATCATTGGACTGAAAGTGGGTGTCACAAATAACTTTTTTCAGTTTTAAGATTAGATGAAAGTCTGATGGAGCAAGATCAGGTGAATCGGGTGGATGCTCAATCAAATAAAAGCCACAATCATGATAGAACAAAAAAAAACTTAAGCTAGTGAGCTTTCCGATGCGCTTAAGTTTAATATTTCCCCTTAACTGCGTCAGAAGTTAAGCATAGTATGATTTAAAGGGGATCATAAAAATAATATTAACAGCACTCACAATAGAACACAAAATTGAGCATCGACGGACCCCTAGCAAGGTAGAGGTGGGACCAGGTACCCGGGAGGAGTAAGCATCCCTATTGGCTAGCCGCACCAACCGTCTTTGTTCATGCACGAAAATGAAAACAATATATAAATGCATGCACTGTCTAAGGTTATGTCTATATTGAAAGTGTTGTGGCGACCATGTCAGGGAAAATATTCAAAACACTTACTGTCAGACCTTCGCGAGGATATTTTTTACGAACTCCACACGGCAAAGGGCTTAAGTGTGACACAAATGAGTTAAAGGAGATCCTGACGATAATCTCTTTAGTACTTACAATAGAGCACCAACTAGATCATCGACGGACTCCTAGCAAGCTAGAGGCGGGACCAGGTGCCTGGGAGGAGTAAGCATCCGCTGTTGGCTAGCCGCTCACGCCGTCGATGTTCATGCACGAACATCAAAACAATATTTAAAATGAATGCAATGTCTGAGGTTATAGCTATATAAAAGTGTTATGGCGACCATGTCAGGGAAAAATATTCAACACACTTTCTGTCAAACCCTTCGCAGGAAGTTTTTTTCCGAGCTCCACTCGGCAAAGGGCATAAGTGTGACACAAATGAGTTAAAGGATATCCAGACGATAATCTAAACAACACTCACGATAGAACACAACATTGAGCATCGACGGACCCCTAGCAAGGTCGAGGTTGAATATTCAATTTAATTGTTTGAGCTTTTTGGGGAAAATCCTTCAGCAGAATACCCTCTGCCTCCAAGAAAGCCGGGATTCACAACTTATCAATCAGCCCTCCTATAGTTTACTTTGTAATTTGTGTTTCTGGTATATAGAACGTCACATTTTCATAGAAAAATCATATTGATAATTTTTATAGCAATTTGATGAATAAATGCTCATACTAAACATCTTCAAATTCACTACCATCATTTAAGAACATTTATTTTTCAGCATGGACCAGACATGCACGCTTCGGGTTCTCAACCCTCATCAGCGATCCTCACTCTGAACAATGTAATATGATAGCCAAAGAGTGTGAAAGTTATATACCGAAAGACGTAGAAGGATGGGTGGGATATGATGCTACAGGACCCACAGTTTAGAACTTTCAAGAAATTTTGATAACACATTTCGATTGCATTGAAGAAACGATCAACCGAAGTTGATCGAACTTGGCAACATGTGTCCTTGGAGACTCATTGTCCACCAGCATTGACACTCACCAAGTGATACAAAATTAATATTAAACGTCTTCAATTGCAATAGCATCAATTTAGATCAAATGACTTTGTAGCATGAACCGGACATACACGTTTCGGGAACTAGCATTCGTCAGTGATCATCAATCTTAAAATCTAATGTAAAAGCCAAAGAGTGTGAAAATTATTATGTTCAGAAATATACCGATAGACGAAGCAGGATGGTTGGGATAAGATGCTATGTACAGGACCCGCATTTTAGAAATTTCAAGAAATTTTGATTAGAGAATTCGAATGCGTTGAAGAAACAATCAACCGAAGGTGATGTACCATGGCTACATGAGTCTTCGGGGACTCCTGGTCCACCAGCAGTGACACTATATGAAGACGTTTACACTCACCAAGAAAAACAAATGTTAAACATTTTCACGTTTCGTAGTGAAACAGATAATTGAAAAAAAGTAGTGTGCAACAGCTTCTTTGTTATTTACTGCGACCGTCCATTCATCACAACTTAAAAACGCTAGCTTACTTCGCAAGATCTGACAGCTGAAAATGTGCAAAACAACCCCATGAATAAGATTTATAGCTTCAGAAATTTCAACACCTGATAAGGTGTAGCGAACATGTGCAATATTGCAGATTAATGGCAAGATCTGGAGTTAGGACGATTCACAATGTTGATTTTGAATTTTGGAGTGATTTCATCACTTATTTTAGCAAACTTAAGTTATGTCCAAAGTGCAATGACAAATTGCAGGGGTATGTAAGATTTTATAATTCTTCTTACTTTGTTCCTCGTGTTGTGCATTCTTAGCTCACCTGAGCGAAGTTGAAGTGAGCTATTGTCAAAACGCGCCGCCCGTCCATCCGTCAGACCGCCCAACTGTCCGTCGACGTCCGTCGTCCGGCGTACATTTTAAAGATTTTCGATATCTCTTTATTATTTCATTGAATGTAAAAGTGATACGTAGTGACACTTGATTTGGTTACCATTGGAAACATTGAAGTTTTACGTACTTCCCAAATTGACTGATGAAAACATTTGCCATTGCCAGATATGGTTAATTCAAAACATTTCTCAATATCTTTTTATTGTTGGATGATTTTCCTCCTTATTTGGAATACAATATATTGGATATACTACTTAATGATTGAAGCAAATAAATTAAAACCTTCCCCCGTATACCTTTGTGTAAAATGATATACATTTTCAAATATTTTTTTTTTCAAATACCTTCATAATGCAAATTGGAGTTATCTGTCTTGTAAGTCAGAAATACAAAATATTTCCAAATAATAATACGGAAGTAATATTATCTGTTTAATAGATATGTTTTCATTTAAAAAGAAGTTAGTACTTTTATGTAATATATGAAAGGATTATTTGACTTGATCATTATCTTGGATAAAAATATATATATATAAAATCAATGTACTGTTATCAGGTACACCATGTCAGGTCGGGAATATAGTATAAAAGAAGGGAGGAGATATACTAACATTATTTCTGTTTGATTTTATATGTATATGAGTTTTGGGAACTCCTCGATGTGAAGACTCTAAATTTTTGGTACCGAATAAAGTGCCTTCTTCTGAGTTCTTCGTGCTTATCGGTCATCAAATATTGCCGCCGAATGCTGCGATTGGGTGACACATTTCTCACTTCTCCTCTGCAACCACTGCAGAGAATTTCAAAAAACCTAACAGAAAGCAATTGAAGGTTCTTTACCAACTTTGTGTTTCTCATGCCGATAAGTCAACAAATATGGCCACTGAGGACTCTGAATGACTGATTTAAGCTCACCTGAGCGAAGCTCAAGTAAACTATTTTTATAGCGCGCCGTCCGTCTGTCGTCCGTCTATCCGGCTCAAACTTTTTACATTTTTGACTTCTCCTCTGCAACTGCTGCACACGAAAAAAATAAAGGAAGCAAGTATTGAAGGTCCTCTACAAAGATTGAGTTTTTCGTACCGATCGGTCAACAAATATGGCCGACGGGGGCTCTGCTTGACTGACGCACTTGATGTTCTCCTCTGTAACCGCTGGACAGAATTTCACGAAACCTTACAGGAAGCAAGTACTCAAGGTCCTCTACCAAGTTTGTGTTTTTCGTGCCGATTGTTCAACAAATATGGCCGCCTAGGGTTCTGATTGGTTGACGCATTTTTAACTTCTCCTCTGCAACCGCTGCACATAATTTCACGAAACCTTACATGAAGAAAGTACTTAAGGTCATTTACTACGTTTGTGTGTTTCGGGCCGAGCGGTCCATAAATATGGCCGCTAAGGGCTCTAATGTATCTTCGACTTCTTCTCTGCAACAGCTGCACTGAATGTCACGAAATCTAATAGTTAGGAAGTACTGACGGTCCTCTACCCAATTTGTATTTTCGTCAACAAATATGACCGCCGAGGGCTCTGATTGGCTGACGCATTTGCAATTTATTCTCTGCAACCACTGCACAGAACTTCATGAAACCTTACATGAAGCAAGTACTCAAAGTCCTCTTCAAAGCGTTTTTCGTTCCGTTCGTTGATCGGTCATCAAATATGGCTGCCGAGAGCTCTATTGGCTGACGCATTTTCCACTTCTCTTCTTCACAGAATTTCACGAAATCATACAGAAAGAAATATAGGTCCTCAACCAAGTTTTTCGTGCCGATGGGTCAACAAATGTGGCCACGGAAGGCTCTGGTTGGCTGAAGCATTTGCGACCTCTCCTCTGTAACCGCTGCATATAGTTTGATGAAACTTTACAGAAGGCATGGACTAAAGCCATCAACCAAGTTTGGGTGTTTCGTACTGATCGGTCAATTAATATGGCTGTCGATGGATCTGGCTGGCATATGTTTGACTTCTCCTCTGCAACCGCTGAACAGAATTTTACGAAACCTTACAGGAAGCAAGTAATGAAGCTCCTCTACCAAGTTTGTTATTTTGAACTGATCGGTCAACAAATATTGCCACCGAGAGGTCTGATTTGTTGACGCATGTTCGACTTCTTCTACTCTGCAACTTCTGCACAGAATTTCACAAAACCTTGCATTAAGTAAGAGCTCAAGGTCCTCTACCACCTCTGTGTTTTCGTGGCAGAATTTCACGAAACCTTACAGGAAGCAAGTACTTAATGTCCTGAACCAAGTTTGTGTTTTTCATGCCGATCGGTCAGCAAATATGGCCGCTTGGGGTTCTGATTGGCTGACGCATTTTTGACATTTCCTTTTCAAACGTTGCACAGATTTTCACGAAAACTTACAGGAAGGAAGTACTCAAGGTCATCTGTAAGGCTAGTGTTTTTTTGGGCTGGTCGGTCAACAAATATGGCCGCCGATGGCTCTGATTGGCTGACACATTTTCGACTTTCCCTATGGAACCCCTGCACCGAATTTCACGAAACCTTACAATAAGAAATTACTAAAGGTTCCCTACCAAGTTTGTGCTTTTTGTGTCGATCAGTCAACAAATATGGCGGCCAAGGGCTCTGATTGGCAAAAGCATTTTCGACTTTTAATCTTCAACAGCTGCACAGTACTTCACGAAACCTCACAAGGAGCAAGTACTTATGCAAGGTCGTCCACCAAGCTTGTGTTTTTTGTACAGATCGATCAACAAATATTGCTGCCGTGGGCTCATTTTGCGGACGCATTTTCGACTTCTTCTCTAAAATTGTTGCACATAGTTTTACAAATCTTAAAGAAAGTAAGTACTTAAGGTCCTCTACCAAATTTTGTATAATTTGTTGATTAGTCAACAAATATGGCTGCCAAGGGTTATAATTGGCTGATGCATTTCTCAACCACTGTATAGAATTTCACGACACTTTAATAAAGGAAACACTTAAGGGCCTCCTAGAAATTGACCACTATTTATCTTTTGTCTGCAACTCAGTTGAGCGATGTGGCTCCCATGAGCCTCTTGTTTTACTTCACATATGAAACCAATGCACAGAATTTCATGAAACGTTACAGAAAGCAATTACTCAAGGTCCTCTATCAATCATCTGATCATTAAATATGACAAATATGGATAAAGACCATATCCCTGTATACAGCACAAAATCGATAATTCAGAAAATCAGAAACCGAAGGCATACAATATCAGGATTAAACAGGAACTAAAGCAAACAAAGACAAAAACCTCCATTACATGAACAGAAGCGAACTCCTGATATGGGAGTGAGACCAGGTGCCCAGGAAGAATAAGCATCTCCTGCTTGCACGCAACACTCGCCGCTACAATTCGGTAGAACTGTCACATCCGGTAACTTCCATTTCGGAAGACATAGAGTACAATCTTTGGTTAGATGGTTCAAATGGTCTATGACAGAATACCATCTACCATTCTGGAGAGTGGGACATCATAGTGTATGACGAGTTCCCCATATCGACCGTAGAACTTCCTCTGTCTATTTTTGTCAAGGACTCTTTCGGCTTATGCATTTTCAACTCCTCCTCTGCAACCGCTGCACAGCGTTACACAACAGAAATCCTACAGGACGCAAGTACTTAAAGTCCTCTACCAATTTTGTGCAGATCAGTCAACAAAAATATCCGCGGATGTCTTTGATTGGAAGACACATTTTCGACTTTTCCTCTGCAACCGCTACAGATAATTTTACTATTATATAATACCATATAGGATGCAAATATCAAAGTCCTCGACCAAGTTTGTGTTTTGTGTGCCAACAAATATGACCGCTGAGGGCTCTGATAAGTGACGCATTTTCGGCTTCTCCTCTGCAACCGCCGCACAGAATTTCACGAATCCTTACAGAAAGCAGGCACTTAATGTCCTTTAGCAAGTTTGCATTTTTTCATGCCGATCAGTTAACCAATTTTGTCGCCGAAGGCCCCGATAGTCTGACGCCTTTTCGACTTCTCCTTTGATACTGCTGCAGAGAAATTCACGAAACCTTATAATAAGCAAATACTGAAAGTCCTCTACTAAGTCTGTCCTTTTCGTGCCGATTTTCTTTCACATATGGCCACTGAGGGCTCTGAGTGTCTGACGCATTCTCGACATCTCCAGAAGTGATGCTCACAATTTCAAGATAGCGTGTAGGAGTCAAGAATTCAAGGGCCTTCACCAAATTGGCCACTAGCATTCTTTTGTTTGCAACTCAGGTGAGCGATGGGGCCCCTTGGGCCTCTTTTTCTATTCATTTCAACGTAGAGGCTCATATGAAGATTTGACACTCACAACATTTAAATCTTTTTCTTTTCTTTTTTTTTCCCTTTTTTTCGTCTGTAATATGTTCAGATCACACCGATAGAAGCGTTTTTTTTACTTAGAACAGTTACTGTACTTAAATTTAAACTTTATTTGATTAATAACGTCTAACAAAGAAATGCAACACTTATGATGATGTCTCACGACGGCTCAGTTGTTGGCGTGAGGGTGTCCTTGGAGCAGGATGAAACCGGAGTACCCGGGAAAAAACCTTTTAGTATTTGGTGGGAGACCACCAAAGTCTACCACATGAGACATTAATCTCATGGTAGCACAGGCTGCCGAAAAAAAAACGCATTCGATAAAAAGGTTTTGTGGCACAAGCAAACGTGTAATGTGTAAGACAGAACATTTTGAAGACAATTTGACCATATGTAGAAAATATTTCACCACAAGGACCTAAGTCTAGTTGTTTTGCTTTAATGAGTAAGTTTTTGTACAGAGAAATAGTCTATAAGGAATAACAATACGCCAAACGTTTTCCGGGTAAAAGATAACCTTTCAATTTCTAACATTGAAGAAAACTGAAATTATACAGGAATGAAAATCCGATTCAAAATATTTTGATTTTCAAATTCCGACTTGAAAAAAGAAAAATCCCCATATCCAACTCATCTGAAACAGAGGTTGGATTCCTAAGAAAAACCGATTGATTCAGACTTACGAGGGATGAATGATATGTTGGGAGCCTCGGTTTTCTGGGATGCAGAAGGTATTCTGCTTATTGATTATGTCCATAAAGGACAAACAATCAATGGCAAATACTATAATTCACTTCTGACATGATCAATAGTTAAATGTGTGTTGTTCCATCAGGACTATGCATGCATTTTACATGCGGCTTGCCAACAGTAGATGCTTACTTCTCTCGGGCATCTAGTCCCACCTCTAGCTTTCTAGGGGTCCATCGATGCTCAATATTGTGCTCTATTGTGAGTGCTGTTGAGATTATTGTCATTATCTTCATTTACTGATTTGTGTAACACTTATGCCCTTTGTCGTGTAGAGATCGAAAACAAATTCCCTGCGAAGGGTTTGACAGTAAGTGTTTTAAGTATATTTCCCCTGACATGGTCGCCTTAACACTTTCTATAGAGAAATAACCCCAGACAGTGCATGCATTTCACATATTGTTTTCATTTTCGTTCAGGAACATCGACGGCTGGTGCGGCTAGCCAAACAGGGATGCTTACTCCTCCCTGACACCTGGCCCAACCTCTAGCTTTCTGGGGATCTGTCGATAATCAATTTTGTGCTCTATTGTAGGTGCTGTTGAGATTATTGTCAGAATATTCTTTAACTCTGTTTATTTTAAATCTCTTTATTTCTGTTGACAAGTTCGTCACTGCCATGACTGCCATTCATGATTGTGGCTTTATCTTGATTGAGCATTCGCCTTATTCAAATGTTCTTGCTCCATCAAACTTTCATCTATTCAATAAACTGAAAGCAGCTATTTCTGGTAACCACTTTCAGTTCGATAATGACGTCATACTTGCAGTGGGTGACTTTCTGACGAGTCAAGGTAAGAAGTTCTTTAAAAGTGGTATTGAAGACATTAAAAGTGTATAGATACTGAAGTGGAATAAGTAGAATAATATTGCAAAATGTTTGATAAAATTCAAATCCATTAATAGGAAACCCACAACATATCAATCAGCCCTCGTAATATAATTGTCACATTCGCACAGTAATCCTAATATTTCTCAATAAAGACGATACACAAGAAGTTCCATTGATTTAAAAATCATCTCTTACTGACATTTTTCGGGATCATTGCGTACAAATTACTATTCACCGGTATTTTGAGTATTTACAACTTGCTCTTATTTGTTACTAGTATAGGAAACCTATTTCGTTTTAAACTACAATAAAGTAATATCAGATCCTAAAATACTTGAATCATGTCCTGCTTCTTGAGAATGTGCAAATTCTGAACATCTATATGAACAAGCTGGTAATGTCGTCACAGGTGGCTTTCAATTATCCAGGACAGACATCTCCGCAGTATTCTCAAAAAAGGACTTAAGTATAGAAAACCATCCAAGATAGATCTTATTAAATGTCGAAGCCTTAGACAAATATACCAAACGATGGTGTAAATCGGAAGGAGTCAAATCGCGTTCTCTGAATAACTGGAAAAACCTCATTTTAGACATTATTAATATTCAAATTGATAATGGGTTAAAGAAGATCCTGACGATAATCTCAATAGCACCCACAATATAGCAACAAATTGAGCATCGACGGACCCCTAGCAAGCTAGAGGTGGGACCAGGTGTCCGGGAGGAGAAAGCATCCCCTGTTGGGTAGCGGCATCCGCCTTTGATGTTCATGCATGAAAATAAAAACAATATATAAAATACATGCATTGCACTTTCTGAGGTTATATCTATATAGAAAGATCTATGGCGACCATGTCAGGGAAAATATTAAAAACACTTACTATCAAACCCCTCGCAGGGAACGTTTTTACGAGCTCCACATGGCAAAGGGCATCAATATCACACAAATGAGTCAAGGTAGATCCTGACGATAATCTCAATAGCACCCTCAATATAGCACCAAATTGAGCATCGACGGACCCCTAGCAAGCTAGTGGTAGGACCAGGTGCCCAGGAGGAGTAAGCATCCCCTCCTGGCTAGCCGCGCCCATCGTCGATGTTCATGCACGAAAATAAAAGCAATATATAAAATATATGCATTGCATTGTCTGAGGTTGATGACTTCCATAAAAATCCTCATCTTTCTGAAAATCCAAGTTCTAAATCTGATAGATATTCCGAATCCAAATTATGTAATTAACATGAAAAAGATTTCTTCGTCCCTGCAGATAAAGCTGCCATCAACACCTCATCATTTGAAAAGGTTACTACTTTAGTCACTTTAGTTTCGGAACTTTTGTCTACAAATACTTATATCAAAAGCAAGGAAAGAGTCCCTTAAATTTTGAGCAAACAAAACAGTGAAATTTCTTTATTTAAATTCCCTATTTCTAAAGTTGATCTTCCTTCATACGAGTGTGTATGTGAGAGATGATTATGGATTCAACAGAGTAAAATTTCCCCAGCTTGATGGTGATGTTCTAGATTATCGTCATACGGTGTCTTAATTTAACAGCTCATCTCATATGCTAGAGCATGTACTGATGTTTTGGATTTTCACAGTAGAAATTTACAAATTACGACGAAACTTTTGGAACAAAGTTTTCGCTTTCATAAACCAGTAAAGACTTTCTGGAAATTTTACAAATAAGTTATTGTCAAGTTTTTTTTTTGAAATTCAGACCCATACAAGGAACAGAGTATATTACTTTGGGTATATCGCAATGTTTAACGTCTTCAAATTCATTAGAATCACTTTAGAGCAGACAAATTTACAGCATGGACCAGACATATAAGTTTCGGGTATTTAACCCTCGTCAGTGATCCTAAATCTCAACAATGTAATTTGGCCAAAATCTGTGAAAATTATGTCCTAAATATACCGACATGCATAGCAAGATGGCTAGGATATGCATTAAATGCATAAGCTGCATTAAATGGTCAAATAATTAACAAAATAAGAAGGATCAAAGGTAGGCAGAAATATATTACCATCGAAATTAAGGGAAACGCTTTTTAGCTTACCTAAGCGAAGCTCAAGTGAGCTATTGTCATAGCACGTCGTCCGTCGTCCATAGTTCGGCTTAAACTTTCAACATTTTCGACATCTCCTCTGCAAACGCCTCACGGAATTTCACGAAACCTTACAGGAACCAAGAACTCAAGGTCTTCTACCAAATTTGTGTTTTTGGTGCTGATCGATCGATCGACACATATGGCTGCTGAGGTTCTCTGATTGTCGGACGCATTTTCGACTTCTCCTCAGCACAGAATTTCACGAAACCTTACTGGAAGCAGGAAGTCAAGGTCCTCTACCATGTTTATGCTTTTCGTGCCGATCGGTCAACAAATATGGCCGCCAAGGACTCTGATTGGCTGACACATTTTCGACATCATCTCTGCAACAACTGCACAGATTTTCCCAAAACCTAACAGGCAGCAGGAACTCAAGGCCGTCTATCAAGTTTGTGTGTTTCGTGCCGATCGGTCAACAAATATGGCCGCCGAGGGCTCTGATTTGTTGACACATTTTCGACATCTCCTATGCACTGCTGCACAGAATTTCACGAAACCTTACAGGAAGCAAGTATTCAAGGTCTTCTACCAAGTTTGTGTTTTTCGTGCCAATCGTTTTACAAACATTATCGCCGAGAACTCTGATTGGCTGACGCATTTTTGACATCTCCTCTGCATCCGCTGCACAGAATTTCACGAAACCTAACAGGAAGCAAGTACTCAAGGTCATCTACCCTGTTTGTGTTTTTCGTGTCGATCATTCAACAAATATTGCCGCCGAGGGCTCAGATTGGCTGACACATTTTTAACTTCTCCTCTGCAACCGCTGCACAGAAATTCATAAAACCTTACAGAAAACAAGTGCTAAAGGTCCTCTTACAAATTTGTGTTTTTCGTGCCGACCGGTCAACAAATATGGCCGCCGAGGGCTCTGATTGGCTGGCACGTTTTAGGATTCTCCTCTTCAACCGCTGCACAGAATTTCACAAAACCTTAAAGGAAGCAAATACCCAAGGTCTTCTAACAAGTTTGTGTTTTTTTTTTTCATGCCGACCGGTCAAAAATATGGAGAGCTCTGATTGAATGACACATTTTCGACATCTCCTCTGAAACTGATAAACAGAATTTAACGAAACCCCACTGGATTCAAGTACTGAAGGTCCTTTACCAAATTGCCCACTATCATTCTTTTGTGTGCAACTCAGGTGAGCAATGTGGTCCCATAGGGACTCATGTTATTCCGAGGATATGATCTTCTGTCACCAAACGTGCACTTGGCTTCGCACTGGACCAATATACAGTCTTGTACAGGGCATTCTTAAGGGTTACACTCTGACTGACTGTGACGACAGGACCCTAAGAAGGGTCTTGTTCAAAGCTATTAAGAGAAGACAGGGTCCCCAAAACCTGTTATCTCTGAATCTCATTCGGACTCCTTACATGGGTGATAACATGCATGAGCTCGCTGCTGCCGGCAGACCATGGACTGTATATGTGTGCCTTCTGTTTTTATATCCATTTACATATCTCTGGCCCATTCTGCAAATTTATCTGTTTTTTTAATTGGGGTGGAGAGGGTGTTAGGGAGGGTGAGAAAGGGGGCTAGGAGGGAGGACGGAGGGAGGGAGGAGACGGGAAGAGGAAGCAAGTAGCGGAAGATGGGAGGAAGTGGGAATGAGGTACCCCCTGTCCATCCCTCATTTTATGGTGCTATTGAATTTGAAGACCTTTAACATCCATATGTGTGTTTCTTTGGCCCCTGCGTTATGCTGTCTGCTTTTTTTTATTTTACAGTGAGAAGGTTAGTTTACACCACTATTGTGCGTTTTTCGAGACCTCTAGGTAATCGTAAAAGTCGGAGGGCTGTGCGCATGTAATCCGGATAACCACATCGTCTACTAAAGACAGATGGCACTGATTGCCCGTTGGTCTCCTTGGTTTATGTTTAGTTTCTATCTAATTAAGTGTTCCTTGCATCTTTTTGCGTATTTTACTGTGTGTGTATGCTTTGTGTTTTGCCTTGTGTGTTTAGGGATTTTTTTGTGTGCTGCAACCAAGTGTAGTTGGAGATCCCCTCCTTTCTTATATATTTGAATTTCTATCGATTAAAAAATCATATAACAATTATAAGAGGCATTAATGAAACGTCCGATTACATGGCATAGGCAAAGGTATAGGACACATGGGTTTTAATTATTATAATTTGAATACTGAATCCGATGCCTCAAATTTGAAGAATCGTTTAACAATCACTGCCTCGTGATAGAGATAAAAGAAATATTTGGGACTTTATAATCACCTTCAATAAGGAAATTCCATATTAAATTGAAGTTAAGGATGGCAACGCCGTATTCTTCTGAAAAATAATGTTGAATATGAAAAGGACTTTATATGATAGCAAGCATGTATATTGTAGACTGCTAAGTACTTCTAGATGCATTTGTATTTTTTACACGCTACATGTACTGTTAGCGACATAAATGAAACAACATTTTCTAAATATTGAAATAAATCGTTTAAATAAGCTACTTGTGTAAAAAATATCCGTTATAAGGATAGTTTTTGCGCATAAATATATCTTGACTTCATCACTGTGACGTCAGAATTATTTTTTTTTTCTAATAATACCGATATGTTTAAACTCTTTACCTTCTTGAATTAAATTCTAAACCAATTGTAATGCACCAGACACATGTGTCGGATTGTAAAATCCGCATAAGTGATGCATGCTTCCAGCCAAAGGGATTTTCAGACACAGTCAAAATTCATTTAAGTAGCGCTCTCCGATTTTATTTTTTTGAATTAAATATGTGCAATTTCTTTGCAGAGGGTACTCGGCTTAAAATATCATGTACGGTCGATTCTGTATCAAAGTAAAATAAAATCGATAAGATAATCGATAAAAGCACTTGTGTTCGAACGTTTGAAAAATGGCGCAGTATGAAGTTATCAGATATTTTTATGGCTCGTGGATTCACACCTGCTTTGAATAATCATGAAATAAAAATAACATCTAATTTCAGAACAATTAGTCGAAGATTTCAACTGGTGTAGGCGATTTTGTGAGAGTAAGATCGATAATTTGAAGAAATGACGTCAAGAGCGTCATTGACGACTTTTGGCGTCAAAATGTACAAAACATCCTTTAGAAATTGCTGATCAGTAAATCTGAAGTGTATGTAGAGCGAATATTCTGGTGAATTGCATATACGCACTGGTGTCAGAACAGTTTCCGAACAGTCGCCCTTTTCAAATACTTTGAAGGACCTGATTTCAAAATTTTGTAGATTGTATAATGGAGAGTTTAAATAATGAATCATATAAACAAAATTTTGCATCTAAGTTGCTTCATTACACTACCTTTTTATTCCGCTCTGCCCCGTTTAATATCGCGCACCGGGGAAGTCGCCGAAAACCATACTTTTTAATCTACTTGATTTGAAGAGGTTCGTTTCTATTTTCAAGATATTTACATAGTCATTTGTAGAGATGATGGAAAAAAACAATATCAAAATATCATCCAGTTTGAGCTGAAATTTATAGAGATTGACAGATTTAAAATCAGGTGTCCGGAAACTGTTCGAGTGATTTGCGAAAAATGGCCAAAATATAGGGTCATAAAATCGGCCAAGAAACCATATGTCTTGATAGATTTATTATTTTCTTTCAACATAAGTATCTGTGGAAAGGGCATAACATCATTTAAGATAAATTTGAATGTTTTCCATTAAATGACAAAGGAATTATCTCCGAAAAACCTTCAAAATCGTCCGGAAACTCTTCCGACACCAGTAGAGTGTCAGCAAGATTGGTGCGATATCTATCTACCGATGAAGAAGCAAATAAGCCTCTAGACAGGTTTTGTTCTGCTATTGCAACATTACCTTAATTTGACAAAATAATATCGATGGATGAATATGTGGATTCATCATTACGAACTAGAAACAATGTTCATGACATTTTAACTTAACGTGCTGTAATACATGGGTTCTGTTTTGTTTTTTTTATAAAGGTTGTATGGTCGAAGGGGAATGCAAACCTCTCGGCAGCAGGTGGTCGGACGATCTCCAATGTGAAAGCTTCGAATGTAAACAACCGAGACGCCGTTCTAGCGTCTACGTAGTTGTACCAACCGCAAAAGGTAAACTTAATGCCATAGTTGGGTAATAGGGAAAGATGGTGACTATTTTGGTATTGAAAAGTGTCACCATTAATAACAAAAATATCCAATTTCTATAAAGCTATTATCATATATCCACTTGTTATTTTCATTTTCTTTTTTTCACATTTAATTATATCAAGTCCAAAATGTATGGCTAGCAATGGCACATCATATGAAAATTGAAGTAAGCCGATGATGCTAGGGTCAACTTCCATACAGTTTTGCCTGATATATGACCTTTTATGTGTGCAAGATACTGGCAGTAAGAAAAGTATATCTACCCATGCATATTTTCACAAAAAAAGAGAAGATAATCATATTGTGAATATTTATTACCAGTATGCAGGAGTAATGATTCTTGTATTGATTATGCTAAATGCGATGCCTCTGTAGACATACATTTTAATTGTTATATTTCATGTGCACTGAAATTATTACCATAGAATATAATTATATATTTCAATATTTACAATATGACCTAGAAAACACCAAGGATATGTAGGCTTAATAGAAAAAGTGTCCATATAATGCCTACATATATATTTACCACCATACAAATAATTATTGTTTTCTGACAAAATGATTTTTGTGCATATTCAAATCATTACCATAGTAAATTCTTTTCGACATTGATAGTATGAACTTGAATAATAAATTACATTTTAAAAGCAAGATGAGAATAAATATCACACAATTATAATATTAGAATTGTTGGTTACTGGTGGCTTTCCCTGAAATCTCTCTGAAAGTAGACATTTTATACCGGTCAGTGAATCTCGCTCATGGGCTAGTTGAAGATGATAATAACCGAGTCCTGATACGACAATTGTGTTGAAACCAACTTTTGCAATGATTTTACTCTGATTAAGATGTTTATGCAAATCCGAGTTTTGATTTTAAAATTGGCCCAACCAGAAAAAATCTAAAATTGCTTCACTGATATTTTTTGTACATAATTATCTTGCACAAAAGCGGCATGTCACAGATAAAAAATTATTGGCAGTAAATAAAACATATGGACCCCTTGGTATTTTCACCAAAAAAGCATGATTAAATTATTTCGATGAGGTATCGATAGGGTTCGAACTCACGATTGCAAGCATTGTTGTGTTACATACTGTCATATCCCTGTATTAAAAAAACTCTTCAGTGTATGAGGCGAAAGCAAAGTATCAAATATTCAAAAAGAAGCGGATATTCTTATTATAATTATCTAATTTCATGTCATTTTCCTGTAGGCTCAAAGGTATTTGGTTCATTGTTTCATCTAGTGTACGTGGTTTTCGCATCTATGGTTTAATTGCTCTGTTAAGTCATTTGTCCTCTAAATATTGCCGGACCCTTTCCATAGCAACAGGTGGGTTTATCTTGAATTTTCTCATTTTATAAGATAAATTCCATTTCCTTATCATATGCCATCAAGAGAGAGAAGAAAAATAGGAAAATACATACTGCATTTTGACATCAATATAATAGAATTAGCTTATCAAGTTGTCCAGCCTTTTTGGCAATATCAGACACTGTCATTGAGCTTATCTAAAATTCTAATATGACTTGATTCTTTTTCCCTATTAAGACAACAGATGCGAGCCGGGCTCTATTCTCCAATATAGGCCCTATTGCGATAAGCCACGCCTACCCATTTTCTGAAAGCAGATAAACCGGCAGGAACTGGTTTTTACCAAGAATCGAAAGGTCTAAGTTTGGTCATCATTAGAATAGAAATAAAAAATGACAAGCCGGGCTCTATTGTCTCATAATGCCCTCGCGTCCTCAGCCAATCACATTTATCACCTCGCCGCTGACGCGGCTCGGTAATAAATGCGATTGGCTGAGGACGCTCGGGCATTATGAGACAATAGAGCCCGGCTTGTCATTTTTTATTTCTTAAATATAGGTCCTAATCTTTGATATGCATTAAGAATCTTCCATTAATGTCATATATAGACCAGAGTATAGAGCTTCAAAGAAGCTCAAATTTGCCATGGTAACCAGATGACTTAGAAATAAAATTTTGGGCAAATTTACCTTTTTTATTGGTCCCTACTTATGTGGTTAATGAAAATCCGAGAGCATGCGTGCCGAAATTGTTTAAATGATTACAGAAAATTGTTATTAATTAAGATAGATACTAATTAAGGCAGTGAATACATATATTGGACGACTTTTAAAAACAATTAGATTGCTTCTTAGCAGCACGGAGTTTGGTTAAGATGGTTTAACAGAGTAGAGTAACTGTTGTATTAATCTCAATTTTTCACCTTGACTCTCATCCAATGAATCTGTTATGAATTCAATGTTACTTCAGTACTGCATCAATTGTTAAACGTCTTCAAATTCAATAGCATCATTTAAGACCAGATACATTTTCAGCATGGATAAAAAATATATCAAATAAAAGCAAATCCCGTTGCAATGACAAATATAGATAATGACCATATCCCTGTATACAGCACAAAATCAATAATTCAGAAAATCAGAAACCGAAGGCATAAAAAATCAGGGTAAAACAGGAGCCAAAGCAAACAAACAAAAACCTCCACCACATGAAAATAAACGAACTCCCGATATGGGAGTGAGACCAGGTGCCCAGGAAGACTAAGCATCTCCTGCTTGCATGCAACACCCATCGCTTCGAATAATATATGATATATATGTGACTTTTTTGGATGTCAAATGTTCATTCGTTAGGTGATATCAAATTTTTGTTCATGTATTAAATAGTTAATGACCAAAAGTTTTCATTAATAAAACCTATATTCCGAATTATCTTTCATCATTGGATATAATTTCTATGTGGGAACAATCTTTTTTAGATTCATAATCATTTTCATAAAAACTTGTACGATTGTTACTTCCTCTACAGTGTCACTTATTTAATTGTATAGTGCCCTCTTCGATACCTCTGAGTAACGGGAAAGGTAGGAGGATTGTTCGAACTTATATGCCTACCACGATATTTTCAACTATCTTAGCAGATGGTTGTACTTAGTCGGAACCGATTGCCCATTGGTAGTCTGTTGTATTTGGTGTTCCTTATCCCTTTTGCATCTCTTGCTGTGTTTGCTTCCTTCATGTCTTCACTTTCAGTTTTTGGTCTTATTGGTGATACTCTACTTTATGTTCATAAATAAGGGCTACATGTGTTTGCTACTGGCGTAGCAGATGACCGTTATTAGTCGGTACCGGTTGCCCATGTGATGATTTGGTTTATGTGTAGTCCTTTATGTTTAATTTTTCTATAACGTCTTTTCGTGCTAAGCATCCCTTTAGCGTCTCTTTCTGTGCATTTCTACTCTGTGCTTTTGCTTATGGTATCTTGGTGTTTTGCTGCTAGTGCTACAACCGTTGCAGTTCCCCTCCTTAATCCAATACTTGTAACATCCAGTCGTACATTAGTACCATGCATAAACTGGCGCCATGGTACTAGTGTCCATACCCTAGACTCTTGTTATGCAAAAACGGGTACTATAGCCAAATACTACTATATGGTAACAGTTTATCGAAGTAGACACATTAAATAATCCCACAACCCCCGTGCACATGCAAAAATATACAATAACGTAAATAGATATTAGATTTGCAAGTACACGCTTATGAATTCATAAAGTACGATGGTATGATTTCATAATGGTGTGAGCTAATCATGGTAAGAAATGGTTTTGTACTGGGCTTTTCTGTTCTAAAATTGACTTAAATTACGTGATTGCAGGATATACCACTGCTGCTGCAATGCTGAAATTTAAGAAATTTAAACTAATTCAATAATGTTATTTCACGTTCAATTGTTATATCTTCCCATATTTTGTAAATATTTTATACACATATTCCCTATGTCTCAAAACGTTTAGTTTTTTTCAGGCTGTGTTTATAAGGACAGGTGCATTCCTTTCAATTCTTGTAACCATGGACCGGGACTTTGCGCTTGTATTAGATGTTTTCAAAGATACAATACAACTCTGCTTATGAGCTATACCTATTCAGAACTTGACATTAAGTATACCGGTCAGTTATTTATTTAAAAATGAATATATTTTCAATATCAAAGAGCTCTCTTTCTTCGTAGGAATAATATATATAACTGCAATGGAATCTCTTAGAGTTTTGAAGAGACGATCAAGTGTTTCCAAGAGAGAATTAGAAAATATAAAACTCAATATGCACATGACAATTTGATAACCAAAGTTCTATTTATACATTTACCGCTAGAGGTAAACATAGGTCAATTTATCTTCTCAAACAGGTTGCTTAACAAGTAATGGAACTTGTCAGAACCCGGATGCAACTTGGAATGACACCTGCAGTTTAAAAAAATGTGTTGTTAACCACACTTCAAGTACGGTGCTTACTGTTAAACAAGGTAAACATATTCAAAAATTCCTGTGCTTTGGCAATGGTAGATAAGTATAAGTCCCTTACTGACTCTTAAGAGGGAACGTACGGTTTCCAACTTGTATGTCAGTTTATTTGTTCCTCTGTCTGTCTGTCTGTCCGTCGGTTCTTTCGTGAGTCCGTCTGTCCGATTTTATATGTACGTGGTACATTAGCGAAGACATGGAATTTTCGGCTCTCGTATTGACATGGAATTTTCAGCTCTCGTATTTATTTCTCCGGAATTACAAACTGTAAAAGCTGGAAGATGTTTTGTACATGTTACCCTGATTATTTTTATGTATAGATAGAGAAAATCAGAAAATGTTAATGTTGCAGGAAAACCGATTTAAAATGTCTTTGTTGTGGTCAAGTGACAGTTTTTCATGATCATGGCGTCACTGAATAAAACGTCAACAGTGATCGGTGATAGCTTAGCGGTAGTTAACGACTCTGATTTACCTGACAAGGGACAAAATCTGAAGAAAATTCTTGAATTATTGGCCAAAATGGATCTCAGATTAAATAAAAATGAACCATTTGAAAATCGACTTAGTATACTCAGATTAAGTCGTTCATGCAGCGTTTTGAGAAGTTAGAAGGAAGTTTGGAGAAATGTGAAACGTCCGTCAGTAGGTTGACGATAGAAAAATTGGAGAAAAGACAGAGAGAGACAGATGCATGTCTTGATTGAATTAGCAATTTGTATGATTGAGTAGTAGAAGATGTGAAGAGGAATAGTACAGAGATATGAAAGTAAACCAAGGAAGTGAAAGATGCTATGAAAGATATTAATGATGAAATCGAGATTAGCAGAGATGAATTAAGAGAGGAAATTCTTGACTTGAAATGTCGTTTTATGAGGGATAATTTGTTGTTCCTTGGGTTGTCAGAAGCGGAAGGAGAAGATTGTGAGGGGAACATAAAATCATTCTTCAGGGATCGAATAGGTGTCCGTAAGGAGATCAATTTCGAACGGGTTCATCGTATTGGTCGCAAGCCTGATTCAAATGACGCTAATAGTTGTTGGTCGACTATTAGCGGATGGAATATCGGCAACTGAGCTACAAGAGTTGTCTCTCTTCTCATTTTTGCAGACGACATGGTGATTTTTGACAGAAGTATTCAAGGTCTGCAGTCTTTGTTAGATACATTATATGATTACAATGAAAAATAGTCACTAGTTGTTAATGTTGACAAAACTAAAATAATGGTTCAAAGAATGAAGTAGCGTCCTCCGTAGGGAAGTTTAATTTGATAAATAACAATGAACACTCTATATCCACAAATTTTCGGCCACTTACGTAAAAGAAGCATTATAAAGAATAGATTGAAAATAAGCGCCTTTCAGAACTGTATTTTAAAAGCATGTTATGAATGACAAATATAAATAATGACCATATCCCTGTATATAGCACAAAATCGATAATTCAGAGAATCAGAAACCGAAGGCATACAAAATCAGGATAAAACAGGAACCAAAGCAACCAAACAATAACATCCACCACATGAAAAGAAGAAAACTCCCGATATGGAGGTGAGAGCAGGTGCCCAGGAAGAGTAAGTATCTCCTGCTTGCATGCAACATCCGATGCTTCAATTTGGTAGAACTGTAAAATTCGGTTACTTCCATTTCGAAAGACATAGAGTACAATCAATGATTGGATGGTTCAAATGGTCTATGACAGGATATCATCCACCATTCTAAGTGGGACATCATAGTGTATGACGAGTTCCCATATCGACCGTAGGACTTCCTCAGTGACGATGAAAGACGCCTAGCTCTCCAAACAAAATCCGTATATTTGGTACTTGCTCTGGCATAGCGTATCAACTGAGATATGAACACGCCATAAGCAGGCGATGGAGGGATGTTGCTACTCAGAAAAGGAAAGTTTGTAATGCTGAAATTGAAGTCGTCACGTTTGTCATAGAGTGAGGTGTTCAAGTGACCACCAGTGTCATAGGACAACATTATGTCCAAATAGGATGGTGAATTATTTGTCTCTGTAGTTTCTTTGACTTCAAGCTCCGAAGGATAGATACTGCTGAGATAAGCCGCGAATTTTTGGATTATTGATGGACAACACATCGTCTATGTACCTGTAAGTGAAGTTGAAGTCAGAAGCTTAGTATCTTTTCCCTTCAGAGACCAGAGATTGAATGAATTCAGCTTCGTACGAGTAAAGGGAAATGTCGGCAAGGAGTGGGCACAATTGGTCCTCATTGGAATTCCGACAATTAGAGCTTTTTAATCTAGGAAAATTTATTAATACTGCCTTAAAATAAAGAACTTCATTGTAATCTGTATCATACTTGTCATGTTTTTTTTCATGTACCATTTTGTTTATATATACGTTATGATATGCATTATATGAAATGTCTGTAAATAGTATTGCTTGTGACAATAAACTATACTATACTACCTGTCTCACACATTATGTTTCCGGACTTTTTTCGCTTATGTCATAGATACATGTATTAGCTGATTTTTGGTATGTTTATTTTGATCAATTTCGAAATTTGTTTTAATTGACCTATGTCTAGTTGCACATGGATATGAAATTGTTAGCTCATTTTCTTTTATTAATACACAAATTAATCTCTAAATCGATTGGTGTAATACAGATCAATACAGGTTATGTATAAGTCCTGTTTTTGAAGCATTTTATCGTGCAATTAGTCTTATTCTGATCCAACTACCATTTGATACTTTTCGAGGAAATTGACGCTGAAGATTTAGGTACCTGGAAATGATTTTAATTCAGGTGTTAATTGTACCACCATGGAAATTTGAGGTGAGCAATATTTTTGTATATGAATAATCAGGAAGGCCATAAAAGTAAGAGCACTTCTTACTAATAACTTACAAAAATTCCACACAATTTTGTTAAAGAAAACTTTGATCTTTTGGAATAAGAACAGTCTGCCTTCCAGATTTTAGATACATTTTCATTACAAAGAAAGAATGGACATAGTATTCTGTTTTATTATACCGTCACGCGCTGTAGCTCCGCTCCATTTCAAAGTCATGCGCTGTAGCTCCGTCCAATTTCGAAGCTATATCCCTCGGGAAATAGTCTTCTCAACTTATGCACCCTTTGCTGGAAAATATTCTCATTAGGCGGGTTACAGCTAATTTTAATGAGTATCTTTTTATATATGAAAAAACAAGTAGAGGTATCATAAAACGCTTTGTTACTGATCCAAATTTATTGTTTTTATGCCTCGCATTTTATATTATTTACGTATTTGACAGTCCCATGATATACTCAACTCTATTTTGACACAAATGGAGTTGAAACACTACACGTATAAGGCTGAGTGCTCTGTTGTGAGTGCTGTTGAGATTTTCGTCAGGATCTTCTTTAACTCATTTGTGTCATACTTATGCCCTTTGCCGTGTGGACTCGTAAAAAAGTTCCCCCGCGAGGGGTTTGACAGTAAGTGTTTTGAATATTTTCCCTGACATGGTCGCCATAGCACTTTCTGTATAGACATAACCTCGGACAGTGCATATGATTTATATATTGTTTTCATTTTTGTGCATGGACATCGACGGCGGGTGCGGCTAGCCAACAGAGAATGCTTACTCCTCCCGGGCACCTGGTCCCACCTTTAGCTTGCTAGGGGTCCGTCGATGCTCAATTTGATGCTCTATTGTGAGTGCTGTTGAGATTTTCGTCAGGATCTTCTTTCACTCATTTGTGTCACCCTTATGCCCTTTGTCGTGTGGAGCTCGTAAAAAAGTTCCCCGCGAGGGGTTTGACAGTAAGTGTTTTGAATATTTTCCCTGACATGGTCGCCATAGCACTTTCTATAAAGGTATAACCTCGGACAGTGCATATGTTTTATATATTGCTTTCATTTTTGTGCATGGACATCGACGGCGGGTACGGCTAGCCAACAGGGAATCTTTCTCCTCCCGGGCACCTGGTCCCACCTTTAGCTTGTTAGGGGTCCGTCGATGCTCAATTTGGTGCTCTGTTGTGAGTGCTGTTGAGATTTTCGTCAGGATCTTCTTTAACTCATTTGTGTCTACTTCACAATTTAATAATCGAAGTACTGCTACATGGAAATTAGTTTGAAATTTTCGCCAAGAAGGTATAGAATTGGAAAACTTCCGTATTATTCTAATTTCATTTTTAATCGATCTAATTCGTAAAATCATTGATAGAATTAAGGAAGTCGCAATTGAAATGATTTCAATATTAAACAAGTTTCATCATATTTGGAAGGTTGTAGTAATGGTGGAAAATGCTATGACATTGGCGTGACATGGCAGGTGGGATGCAACTCTATGAAATGTGTAGCTGACAATGGTTCTGCTAAAGTGAGATTTATTCCAAGAGGTAATTTTTTGTCAATCAATAAATGAGTATTAAAATGCATTTAAGTACGCATATCTTTTAGATTGATCCAATTCGTACATTCCTTTCCTGAACGGCATTTTTTTTACATATTAGATTAATTTTCGATTTCGTTTATCCGAATTTGTCATTTGATACCAAATGTTTCCTCTGGACTTATTTTTTATTTCTTTATACAATACATGTAACCCAGAATTGTCCTTGGTGGAATACACCACAAATAATGAACAAATATTCAAAAGGCTTGAAGTAAAACAAAGGAGGGGATCTCCAACCACGCAAGGCCGCAGCATCCACAACAAAACCCCAAAACATCCAATGCAAAACACAGAGCTGACAAGCACAGAAAGAGACGCGAAAGGGACAATGAACGTCAACGCAAAACACAGAAACATCAAACATAAAGGACTACACATAAACCAACGAGACCAGAAACATCAAACACAAAGGACTACACATAAACCAACGAGACAAATTGATTGCGGAAATGACAAATTAATTGCACTAACTAATTCGATTTTGTATTGCCATGAATATTAAAGTTTTTCTTTTCAGTTCGAAAATAGTATATGGACTATTTTCAAGTGAAAAATGCGCTGATAAGTAGCGTCCGTCGACATCGTTCTATCAGTTTCTTTGTTATTGAAAACGAACGAAATTGAAATAAACAGAACTCTGTATGTGTTGATGTGTAGTCTTTCTGTGTTGTTTTGGTGTTCCTTTTTTTTAGGGTATCTGCTCTTTATTTTTGCGTGTTTTTTTTTCTGGTGCTGCGACCACGTGTTGTTGGATATTCCCTCCTTTCTTTATGTCGGGTACATTCAAATACTCGTGAAGACAGATTGCGTTTTGAGTCGTGTAATATTTAATAAACAAACAAATCAGGTTCTGGCTAAACGTGAAGTTATATTTGTCAAATAACTCGGTACTTGATAACCATAACACCAAACTAAATGTAAATAAATCTATTTCATAAATATCGAGGACATACTATTTTAAGAAATTAAAACTTTAAGCAACAATTTTGTGTACATTTTGTTAAACATGATACAGACGGTCTGTGGTATCATAAAGCCGTTTCATATCAAATTTTATCATAAAACGTGACATTACACTTTGAACTCATACTTATTGGGTAAAACGCTTGAGGTCATGTAGGATGCGCACAGTGACATCAGCAGACAATGAAATAGAAATTGTAGCATTTTGACGATATTTTTCATATTAAAATCAATTACGGCGTATTTGTATGACACAGATGAGTTAAAGAAGATAATGACCATAATCTCAACAACACTTATGATAGAGCACAAGATCGAGCAAGCAAGTGGTGGGATCGGATGACCGGGAAGAGTAAGCTTCTTTAACTAGCCAACCGCCAACGATGTTCATGAACGAAAATAAAACACTATATAAAACACATGCACTGTTTGGGGTTATCTCTATTTAGAAAGTGCTATGGCGACCATGTCAACTAAAAATATTCGAAACACATACTGTCAAACCCCTCGTGGGGAACTTTTTTTACGATCTCCACACGCCAAATGGCATAAGTGTAACACAAATGAATTAAAGAGGATCCTAACAATAATCTCAACCGCGCCCACAGTAGAACACAGAATTGAGCATTAGAAACTCAAATGATGTTTTCATAAAGCTCTGTGTCAATGTCATTGATGTACGTTGGCAGATAGAACACTCATACTTCGACTGAACATACACAACCTCTCGCGGTAACCTTCTTTATATCATTTGTATTTCATACATGCCCTTTACGAGAGGTTGTGTTTTAATTATTCTCCCTGACATGACCGCCATAGCACATTTTACATATTCATAACCTCAGACAGTGCATGTTTTATAGATATTATTTTCATTTTCTTGCGTGAGCATTGACGTCTGGTGCATTTAGCCAAACAGTGGATGCTTACTCCTTTCGGGCCCTTTCTTTTCACAATTCACAGCTCATCCAGTATGCTAGAGCACGTACTGATGTTTTGGATTTTTATAGTAAAAATTTACAAATTACGAAGAAACTTTTTAGGTCAAGGCATTCACTTTCACAAATTACTAAAGACTTTCCGAACATTTTACAAAAAACAAAAATATTGTCAACTTCATTTAGAAATTCGGACCCATACAGGCAACAGAGTATATGACATTGGGTATTTCAAACCTGCATTTTATGATGTAATATCTACCAAAATAAGAATGATCATAGGTAGGCAAAATAACACATCAAAATTGCATTGAATCATCAAAAGCTTTTTTATATCGCGGTTATGATCCTTCTGTCACCAGACGTACACTTGCCTTGGACCAATCTACAGTCTTGTACCAGCGCAGTCTAAAGAATTGCACTCTGAATGACTCTGACGACAGGACTCCATGACTGGCACTGTACAAACTTCTTTAGAAAAAAAGGACCCCGACCACCTGTCCACTCTGAATCTCAGTCGGCTTGCTCGGGTGATTACATGCATGAGCTCTCTACAGCCTGCATTACACAGACTGTATGGCTTCTGTTTTTATATTTATTTATACATCCAGATGAGTGTTTCTTTGGCCTTTGCACCATGCTTTCTGTTTGTATGTTCATCTTACAGTTGGATGGTCAGAGTGCACCACAATTGTGTGTTCTTCGAGACTTCTGGATAATCGTAAAAGTAGGACGGTTGTGCGCACGTAATCCGGATTACCATACCGTATGTTGCTTGTGTAGAAGATGACCGTCCAATGTCGGCAATGGTTGCCCATTGGTCTCGTTGGTTTATGTGTGGTCTTTTGTGTTTCATGTTTCTATGGTGTTTGTAATCCTGGTACCTTTTGCGTCTCTTTCTGTGGGTGTCTGTCCTGTGTTTTTCCATTGGCTTTTTTGAAATTTTACTGTGAGTGCTGCAACCGAGTGTTGTTGGAGATTCCCTCCTTTCTTTTGTGTACCTTGTCTCTTTTACGTACATTTCTGTGCGTGTCTGCTCTGTGTTTTTTTAATTGGGTGTTTTAGTGTTCTGCTGTGGGTGCTGCAACCTAGTGTTTTGGAGATCCCCTCTTTTGCTGTTGATATTGTCATCAGGGTCTTCTTTTTTCACTTGAAACTGATTTGTCCACGAAATAAGGTGTCAGGTAAAATGTTGTCTCACCCTGCAGGGTGAGATTATAACTATCAACCATATGCTGTCATGTGTAATGTGAAAAGCCACCCGAGGGGTATGGTTTCTTATCAGGTAACGAGGTTTGTCGAAGGTGGACTTTTCTCATCCCACATGACAAAGATACGGTTAATCGTTTTTCTCCCATTTCTATGGGCTTTTCTTCAAATTCCATGAAACCATGAAATCGCCAACTTTATCGAATTCGAAAAATAAAGGAATATTCGTTTTCAGCGCCCTCAACTATGGTTTATTCAAAAAGAATTAACCGTCGTCCTTAGGCTTAATCGGTTTAATAAGAATTAGAATGTAAAAAAAAAAGAGTTTTAAAACGACGTTTTTGTTGAGATGTTGCCGCTTTAGGTGCAAACATTATGACGTCACCATGGATAGTAACGACGTCGCAATATTGATAAGGTCAATGCAGCCGACGTCAAAAGTCACGCGTAGCATGTGGGATACAGTGACCCTATATGACGCGTCGCTATGGGCAAACTCTATCCAACATGGGGGCAAATTGGAGAAAAGCCCATTCCGGAAGTGTTTTAACTGTAACGTCATTCTGACGTCATACATCATCGCAGCGTTAGGCGGTCATAATATGAGAAACAATACATAAAACCTCATTTTTGATCTCTTTTAGATAGTAAGAGAAAAATAATCAATCCCGAGATGTGATCGGGGACACGGAAATCCAACCCTCGTGTCCAGGATTTGCTTTCGTCTTACGGCAAGCCTCGTCGTGGTACACTCGGGTTGGATATCCTTGTCCTTGATCACATCTGTGGACGTATTCTATTAATCTCATAACAGGCTGTGAGTACAATGGAAACTGCATTGAAAATGGTAAGAGCTGGACAGAGAACTGTGTTACCAAAAAGTGTGAAACGGACGGAGATATGACCAAAATCAATACAGTAAAAACAGGTAAATCTATATTACCTTGACAATTTAATTCTAAATAAAATTGCTTATTAATCTATATAGTCGATCAATGGAATGGCTATTTTTCTACATTCGATTCTTAGAATATGTCAATTTACTTTTTAATAAAGTGGAATTACGAAGATACATGCTATGAAAGCAATTAAACAAGAAAGGTTTTATTTAGTGACATGATATGCAAATGAGATCAAGACGATTTTGACGACTATCTCAACAGGGCTGATAAAATGATGCTATAATTAGACACTAATTCAAAGACCACTGAAAAGTAGCATTCTTATCCTTTTCACTTCGGGATGTTATTCATTTTGATGTTCGCAAACGTTCCAATGGAAATTATAAGGATAGGTACTTCTTTGATGTTTATTGAAATCAGAAGCAATGTTTCATCGCCGGATACCCACAGCCTATTGCCCTACGATTATAGGCTGTTGCTTTGATTGTAAGGAAATTCTCGTTTAAATGCGTCATACGGTTATATATACATGTAGTATGAAATGAATTAGTCGGTTTGAATAGTATCAGCTCTTTTGTGTTGGAGGGAATTTGTAACGCTCGTTCTGATTGGCTTAAATTCCCTGCTAGAATCGTTACGGAATACGAGGATTTCCCATTAGACTGTCCAACGTATCTTACGCAGTAGAACGGAGAAGATGCAGTGGGTTTCCGATAAAGATCCAGTGTATACGTTATGCTTCATACGGTTTCGTATTGTAAGCTTGTTCTTACAAGGAAACTTGCGTTGTCGAAGCTGATGAAAAATGGACAGAAAACTGCATTACAGAATAGTGGATTAGAAATACTGCGGAGGTCAGGATAGTTAAAACAGGTAACGGCATGCGCGGCTGGTCAACAGAGAACATTTACTCTCCCCGGGCACCCAGTCCCACCTCTAAGGCCCGTCGATGCTTTATATTGTGCTCTCTTGTGAGTGATGTTGAGATTATTATCAGCATGTTAACTCATTTGTGTCACACTTATGCCCTTTGCCGTGTCCAGCTCGTAAAGAAAAATCCCCGCGAGGGGTTTGGCAGTAAGCATTTTGAATATTTTTCCCCGACAGTGTCGCCGTAGTACATAACGTCTTGGGCTGTCACAGTTAACCGACAATTCGGATAACCGCCGTTCAAGCTTGAACGGTTCGATTCGGATCGTACTCTAAGCATGGACCAGACATGCACGTTTCGGGTACTAAACCCTCGTCAGTGATCCTCAGTCAAAACAATGTAAAATGGCCAAAAAGTATGAAAATTATTATGTCCAAAAATGTACCAAAAGACGTAGCAAAATGGGTGGGATATGATGCTACAGAACCCACTTTTTAGAAATTTCAAGAAATTATGTCACAGAAAATTTCAAATGCGTTAAAAAGACAGACGATCAACAACAGTTATTTCACACAATGAAATGGGTTGTTTCACTTCTTGATTGTATACGTGTACCTGTTTGTCTTCTAAGTGTTCTACTTTGGTTAGTTTAATAAATGTTGATAAAATATTGAAGATTAATGCTTTCAAAGCAGAAAAATTGAAAAGAATTATTTCTTGATTTGTTATTCTTATCATTATTTCACTCTTTTTATGGAATTAAACAGCACTAACTCAAACCAAACCAAAAAAAAAAAAAAAAAAAACGAGAACCGCAGTTCATTTTCCTGAACCGAACCGAACCGACTAAAGGCTGCACCTTTACAGCCCTAATAACGTCAGACAATGCATGAAATTTATATATTGTTTTTATTTTCGTGCTTAAACATCAACGGCAGGTGCAGTTGGGGATGCTTATTCCTTCCGGACACCTGGTCCGACCTCTAGCTTGCTAGAGGTCTGTCGATGCTTAATTTTGTGATCTATTGTGGGTGCTGTTGAAATTATCGTCAGGATCTTCTTTAACTCATGAGATACACTAAATCGATGTCCCTTTTTTCAACGTAGTCTTAGCTCAGTCTTTTTTTAACCTGTTTGCGTTTCTTGCACTCCTTTTTTTCTTTAAAGAGATCGAGAATTATATCTAATGACCGATATATTGAGTTTGTCAATTTGAAATTTACTTATATATAAAAAGCCGTAACCACAACTAACCATGCGTGCTTAGGTATCGTACGTGGTGTGTTCTACGATTTTTGTCAGCCATGTCTACCGTAGCTGAAAGTAAGTCTCGCCAGTTATCAAGATGTTGTTTGAGATGGTTCGTATGATACAAGTACGTGCGACGTTCGAGTCGCACAATCTCCGCAATCAACCATTCCATACACGACGATAACGTACTTTTTTCTCGCGGTTGCCATGCGATCCGCAACAATTACCATAGTTGCGTATGCGTCACACAACTCTTGGAAGGACATCGTACAGGCACCGAACGTTTTTTTGGGATCCCGACAACCTGTATTTAGAGATTCTCACCAAATCTTACATAAATGTGTTCCAAAAGGAAGGATGTATAAGGCAATACACAGGTTAATAGATATCCATGACTTGTATAATTTGAACTCTAAAACCGAAATGAAATCCTTTAAAATCCTTCAAATCAGATGTACAAATATAGGTTTTCCCCTTCTCAATCAAAACACCATTTTATGTGTTAGGACAACGGGTCGCTAATTTTGTCATGAGAAAGCGTGGTATACATATTGGAAAAGTCGTATGAAGAAATCGTATTGTCTTGAAAATTTCTAGATTTCAATTTGTCAATCACATCCACTAACTTTTAGTATGACTAGAGAAGTTTACATCATTCCTGTTTAGAACAGTTTCGAACAGTTTAAAATAATTTCACAACCTTTAATTGTAACATTCTTATAAAGTTTTGAGTACTTATTCAGCACTCCAGTTCTCCAATTGAATAGAAACATTTGAATACATCTGATCTGAAGTATGTGGAGAAGCGATTGAAAAGACGTGTTTTATAATATAAGTCATCTTCCTGGGCCGAGTATCTGAACTGAAGATATGACATCGGTTTATCTATTTGCTCAATAATTTTTATTATCTATTCTATGCATGTAATTGCATGTATTAATCCCACGAATGAATGAGTTTTGTAAAACAATTCCTTTCGCGGACCTCCATCATACATAAATTGAAAGCATGCAGCGTCATCTTCTGTAAGTTCGGTTATAATAACAAACTGATTAATTATGAGGCCATCAAACGGGTTTATATGTAATAATTAATTACCTTAATTACTTACCTGCACAGGTCAATAGAATTAATTAGAGAGAATGTGGGTGATACTTTATTTTCAGTCCCTAATTTAGTCACTTTGATAATGTTAAAGAATCCGGTTGATTATTTTTATCATTTTCAATTCTTTTTATTTATTTTATAGGTTTTTCTTTTATATACGTATTATTCACGCAAATTCTCCCTTCGTGGACCTCAGGCATTCAATGATTGAATTAAAGAAATAACATTTCAAACATTCAAACATACTACTTTTGAACATTTTGAATCTACGAATCATTTTTTCTTCTTATAGTATGGAATGTTTATTTAAATTCAGAAGGTCCGAACATAGGAAGTATTTCTTATCCACATTACATATCTTATAGATAAAAGATATAAGCAGAAATCCTTACCAATGACACAATGAGATATAAATCCTAGCGCCAAATAGGAACCGGTAGCGTCCCATAGAAGCCGATAAATATCCATAGAGCACCATAGGAACCCATAGATCCCGATAGGATAGGAAATCCGATAGAAACCGTTACGATACACCTTAGAAATAAACCGATATGATTGGATAGCTGTCCCATACGTTAGGATAGAAAATGTGTACTCACCGGTTGCGTAACTGTAATTTGCATAAGAAATTTCGTGAGCGAGGCCTGGAGCGAGATGAATTTTGAAGATTTGTGTGCAAAATACCATGATTTTCCTTAGTTTTGCATCATTCAGGGTAAATGACGTCAAAACATGACGTCATACATTACGCAATTGATGTAACTAGGGCTCAAAATTGTGACGCGGTATTTTCTCAAACATTCAACATTACAAAAAGTGATAATTAATAATTCGTTTATTAAAAGCATTTTTCGCCGAAATTATAGGGCCGATATGAAGGGTTAGCGCACCTTGTCCTTTAAAATATACACTTACATTTAATTCATAGGATGTGCTTACAATGGACAATGTATCGATGCTGGCAACACCTGGACTGAAGACTGTGTCACAAGACAGTGTGTACATGCCGAAGGTGCAACAAAAATCAATATTACTAAAGCAGGTAATAAATTATTTTCTGTGAATAAGCGGAATAATATAATGAGTCCAAATTTCTGTGTTGCTTCTTGCTAGATGCAGAGCTGTAATTATTATAGCTCTATTTTCTTATTCTTCTGATTCCTATAAAAAAAATAAAAGACCCAAACCTTAATTGGAAATGAATCCTACAAGCATGTGATGGTTTTGGAAGCAAAATTAATTTTAGGGCTCTTCGCGTCGTGTATAGACATAATTGCAATTATTTTTGCCGATCTCAGATAAAAATGGTCATTGATTTGTGACTGTTTTTGATAATGAATCATTTCATTTACACAAAAACACGAACACTTAATATAAGATTGTTTTTTGCATTCATAAGGATTTCAAAAAAAGCTTGAAAGGAAAATGGATAAGTTAAGATTAAGATGATAAAGACAGAGTACAAAGAAACATTTTGATTTTATGATACTTAGCAATGCAGTCATAAAGTGAGAATTATCATCTTCCTAGATTGGAAAAACCACAGCACATTGTGATAAAGAAATACAAAATGAAATTATGAGAAGGGAGGGGATCTCCAACCAGACCCGGTTGCAACACCAAATCACCCGATGCGAAAACAAAGACGAACACAACAAGAGACGAGAAAGAAACATACGACACAGAAACATCAAACACAAAAGACTACACATTAACCAACGAGACCGATGGGCAACCGGTGCCGACTTAGGACTTGCTTACACACGTAGGAAATATTGTGATTATCGTGGATAACGTGTGCACAACCCATCACGTTTTCCAATTCGAAGAACACACAAAGATGGTGTAAAAAAAACAGACAGCATGACGCAGGGACCAATATGAGATAAAGCAGTACCTGACGACAGTCTCAACAGCACTCACAATAGAGCATCAAACCGGGCATCGACGGATCCCTAGGAAGCTAGAGGTGGACCAGGTGCCCGGGATGAGAAGCTTCCTCTGTTTGGCTAGCCGCAGCTGCCGTCAATGTTCACGTACGCAAATTGAAACAAATTCGACAAAAACATGCGCTGTCTGAAGTTCTGTCTATATAGAAATGGCTATAGCGACAATGTCGTGGAAAGACATTTTAACATTTACAACATTTGCGCATTCAAAACTTTCTGCTATCAAAATTACTTTAAATTTCTAAAACGTGGATCTTGAAGCATCACATCCCACCCATCCTGCTAGGTATTAAGGTACATTTTTGGACATAATACCTTTCACACTTTTCGCAATATTATATTGCTTAGATCGAAGATCACCGACGAGGGTTAAGTACATGTACCCAAAACGCGCATGTCTGGTCCATGCTGCAAATTTATCTTCTTTTAAATAATGCTTAGAATTTAATATTCGAAATACGTGTCTGGTGCATGGAAATTGTTTTGGAATTTTCTTTAAGAAGGTATAGATTGGAACTCTTCGACATCATTAGCTATTGAATTTGAAGACGTTTAACATTATGTCTATATAGAAATTGCTTTGGAGACAATGTAAGGAAAAGAATTTAAAACACATACTGTCAAACACGTCGCGGGAAACTTTTTACGAGCTCCACACAGCAGAGGGCATAAGTGTGACACAAGGGAGACAAAGAAGATCCTGACGACAATTTAAACAGCACTCACAATAGAGCACCAAATGGACGGACCCCTAGCACGTTTTATGCTGGATCAGGTGCCCAGGAGGAGAAGCATCCACTGTTTGGCTAGCCACATCCGCCGCCGATGTTCACGCACGAAAATGGAAACAATATCTGCAAGAACATGCACTGTCTGAGGTTATATCTATTGCTTTGGCGACAATGTCAGGGAAAATGATTAAATAAAAACTTACTGCCAAACCTCTCCCGGGGAACACAAGAAACGCACATATGGATAATTATGTAAACGGATATGAAAAAGAAGGCTTACGTAATTCCTTCTATGCTCTTCCGCCTGTAGCGAGCTCATGCATGTCATCACCCGTTGAGTCTGAATGACAAACAGAGAGGACAGGTGGTCGGGGCCATATCTTCTGTATAGAGTTTTTGACAGTGCCCGTCATCTTGCAAGACCTAGGAATGCGCTGGTACAAGACTGTAGATTGGTCAAGTACCTAGCCTAGTGTCTGTCTAGTGACATAAGGATCATATCCATGGTTCAAAAGGCACTCGATGATTCTGACGCAATTTCGATGGTTATGTTCTCTAACTTTGATCTACCTAATTTTGTTTATCGTATCATCATAAAGGCAAGTTGTGTAATACCCAAAGTAATGTACTCTGTTGCTAGTATAAATCCAAACTTTAAAAAAGCTGACTGTGATATATTGAATATGTCCAGAAGAATTATTTTATGATAGCGGAAACCATGACCTAAACATTTCTTGGAAAATTGTCATGAATATCATTTTAAGGCAAATGTCAGATATCAGTTCCGCATGCTTTCATATGAGGGAATGGTTGGGGGATTATGATGGATTTTGTCAAAATTCTTGAATATTATGATCATAGCAAAATTACTAAACATACCAGGTGGGTATATACCTTTTTTATTCATATAGAAATCTTTGCATTAATAATCATCTACAAAATACAAGGTAATTATAGGTTGTAGAGTCAACGGAAATTGCATTGATATAGGAGGAAACTGGACAGAAAACTGCGTTTCCAAAAAATGTGTAAATGACGGAGATAATGCGAAAATCGTTGTAGCTCATACAGGTAAAATGATATCTATATTTCTAAATTGACAGTGACATCAATTGAAGTTCATTTGTATTTTTAGAGAGATGCTCTCTTACCCGATGTATAGCTAATTTCTAAGTCCTAATTCTGCATTATTTTATATCAGAACATATAACCCTGCAGGGAGTATGAGATTCGCAAACATTTATAATTTGTTTGATTATTGGGAAAGCGTCTGTTACATAAAAAAAACCTGAGACATTATTTCCCCTGTCTTTAATAGATGCACTATCTACGGGGATTTGATAGAAGCAAATCAATCCCTCTTTCCAAAATGATCTTTGACTTTCTGAATTGTGATAGATGGCTGTCATAGTCACCAAACAAGAAATACGTACCAAATATGTTTATCAATATGTACAGCGAGACAATCGCCGAATTTAACAAGTTTCCATGGAGCTGTTGCGACGAGTGTTGCATGCAATAAGGAGACGTTTTGGTTGTTTTAGGCTTATTCATGATCTGGTGCGTCTGTTCAGTTGATCTTGCCTATACATTTGATTTCTGAATTTTGTTATTTTCTTTTAACTTTTGGTTTATGCTGCAAATTTATCTGGTCTTAAATAGTGCTATTGAATTTGTAGACGTTTTATATTTTAACTGCTTGGTGAGTGTCACTGCTAGTGCACCAGGAGTTCCAGAGGGCACATAGAGCCAAGTTCGATCCACTTCGGTTGATCGTCTGTCTCTTCAACGCATTTGAAACTTTCTGTTACAAAATTTCTTGAAATTTCTAAAACGTTGGTCCTGTAGCTGCATTTCTACTACGTCTTTCGGTACAGTTTTGGACATATTAATTTTCACACTTTTTGTTCATATTACAATCTTTAGACTGAGGATTACAGACGAGGGTTAAGAACCCGTAACGTGCATGTCTGGTCCATGTTAAAAATTAATCTGGTCTTAAATGATGCTTTTTATTTTGAAAGCGTTTAATATCTTATTCAGTAATATGATCAGAAAAACATGATAAAATTGGATTCCACTGCTTGAATTGTCTTATCTATGTCGAATTTCTCCCATTTATTTAAATAAGTTAGTTTTTAGTATATTGATTAATTAGATTTGATATTTGAAGATCAACCTTAAATCTGTTTTAAATCTATCATCTTAGCACATCAACTTCAACAGTTTTGATTACATCCTTCTTTTCTCATGGAAGGATAACGTAATAACAAATATTACACGGTCCTGGTAACCTGGATTATATGAACACAGTCCTCCGACTAATAAGAGTTCAAAACGGTTTCAGAGACGGACAATTCCATGCTATCTCCTTACTGGAAGATTACTAAAAGAATAATACAGCAAAACACAAGGGTCAAAATTACAAGATGATGAAAAAGGAAACGGATTTCAAAAACACAGACAATACGAAATACGGTTTTTTGCTCTTTGGTGTTGTTGTTGAGATTTAATATCATTTTCTTTTCATCGGTCTAGACATATTTTCAGGATCAGGGCGTGAATGTTTTATAACTACTTGATAATAGACATCAAAGAAGTACCTAACAGTCATTCATTCTCAAAGTCAAGAAGGCAATGCCAAATCGTGAGAATTCCCATCAGAACGGTTGCGAACCCCAGAATGAATGACATTCCGAAGTTAGACAAGGTGACCGGGGAGAGTCAGCGTCTCCATGCAGCACCAGTTGCAATAGCTCATTGGAAAACTATCAAATTCTGTGATTGTCTACATTTTGATGTACAGATCAGCTGAGTATGTCTTGTTTGGTGATGATGACAGCCATTCACTCACTACGCAAAATGTCACTTATCATTCTGAAAAGGGGGATCTTATATGCTTTTTATTATATCCCTGTATGATTCGAAGAACTTCCTCAATGATTATTTATTAAGTCGTTGCGTAATATAACCCTCAACAAGTAAATAAATTGCGAGCTGTCTTTCTCTAATAATGAAATCTACATATTTGGAACATGCCCTGGCTTACCGTATCAGCTGAGAAACAACAGCACCCTAACCAAGAGAAGATGGAGTGTTGCTACTAGGACTGTCACGGTTAACCGAAAATTCGGATAACCGCGGTACAAGCTTGGTCTGTTCGATTCGGATCGTACTTTAAGGATTCCGACTCGGTTCATTTCTCTTTTTTTGGGTTAAATCTGGTAATCAGTAATTTATCAATTTTGTATGATACGGAAAGTCGGATTGCTACTTTGTCGTATTTCATCCAATGAAATGGGTCGTTTCACTTTTTTCATTGTAAACCTGATTGCACCTGTTTGATTGACAGGTGGAATTTAAGAAGTATTACTAAGTGTTCTAGTTTGGCTAAATGCTTTCAAAAAATTGAAAAGAATTATTTGTTGATTTGTTATTCTTACCATTATTTCACTCTTTTATGGAATAAAACAACAAAACTCAAACCGAACCGAAAAAAAAAACGAGAACCGCGGTTCATTTTCCTGAACAGAACCGAACCGACTGAAGGCTGAACCGTGACAGCCCTAGTTGCCACACATGAAAGAGAATTTAGTTATGTGAAAATTTAAATCGTAACGTTTGTCATACAGTGAGGTGTTCAAATGGCCGTTTGCGTCCAAAGATATAAGTATATCCAAGTACGAAGCGGATCTGTCGCTCTCTGTTGTTTCCTTGACCTCTAGTTCATGAGGATAGATTTCATGTAAGATTACCCTTAAAGTTTGGATTATTGATGGACAACACGCAATATATGTATCTGAAAGTAAAATTGAACTGAAAGGCGAGGTGAAGTCAGCTTCGTATGAATATAAAAATAAGTCCGCAAGCAGTGGG
Source organism: Pinctada imbricata (assembly GCA_033119305.1). Lineage (NCBI taxonomy): Eukaryota > Metazoa > Mollusca > Bivalvia > Pterioida > Pteriidae > Pinctada > Pinctada imbricata. The sequence continues at coordinate 48,962,426 of VSWD01000012.1, read as the reverse complement.
GCGCAATTCGTACCCATCGGGATTCCGACTAGCTGCTGGAATAGCTGCTGGTCGGTATAGCTGCTGCTGGTTCTTCCAAACACCACAAAAATGTTGTCAATCAAAAACTCAAGCATCCGGATGATATCGTTCTCGGTATACTTTTTGTTTGAATCAGAGTGCTCCTTCTCGAAATAAGTATCCTCCCGCACTATGACGAGATATTTGTATCTCCTATTACCATTGTTTGAAAGAAAGGTGTTGCGAATAATATTGGCAAGTCTGTTTTTGATTTTTGGTGTGGAATTGATCTTACTTGTTCCTCTGATTTCTTCTTTTTGTGTTTGAAAAATCTGGCTTACAGCACGAACAGCAAGTGTTCTCAAGCACAAAACGACACTGTGTCACATAAAAAAACACGGAGGGAGTATTTTATAAGTATTGGTCATTACGCCTACATGGCACATGTTCTTATTGAATGTTCGTCAAGAAGGTATAGAGTTGGAACCCTTCCGCATTATAACTAGTGAAACATAATGAAGAAAATTGAACACCTGTCTAGAAATATTTTCCCATTATTTACTGTTTAAGTAATGTTTAGGCGATACATGTAGCAGACTTTAAGAGAATTCATTTTTATTTCCTTTTAGCTTGTGCTGTTCCAGGAAAATGTGTCGATGTTGGTAAGAATTGGACAGAGAACTGTGTTACCAAACAATGTTTTCCTTCTGGATTTAAAGTCATTGAAACCAAATCAGGTATTTACAGTTATATATTTATTCATTTATTTATTTATTTATATTTTTATATATTTATTCTAAATATTACGTTAGACAAAACAATTAGTCTGTTCTAAGGGGAACGGAGATTGGCAGTCTCCGTTCCTTTTGTTCAAGTTTTGTTCAAGTGGAAAAAGAAATATTTGTATAGTGACTGCGTTGGCAAGATTGTTTTTGTTTACCTGGTAATTTTAAATAACAATCTCGTGACTTTGATTCTGATGCAAAATGTTTCTCTTCGAGACCTCTTGGTAATCGGATGAGTGGGAAGGTTGTAATCCAGATAAACACAACATTTGCCGTTCTAAGTCGGCGGTAGTTGCCCATTGGCTTCGCTTGTTTTTGTGTTTCATGTTTCTATGATGTGAGTTGATTCCATTGTCCCTTTTTGTAAGTATCTGTTCTGTGTTTTTCATTGGGTATTTTTGCTTTGCGTTAGGTGATGCAAACGAATGTTTTTGGAAATCCTCTCCTTTCGTGTAACACTTAAAGTAAAATAAACATTAAAAATGGACCTTATTTCTTAACAACAGAACACATTGATTACAGAGGGCGCTTCTGCAATGAATCTTGAATGTGACTGAAAATAACTTTAGCTGGAAGCATCAATGATGAGAATTTTTGTCTTCGGGAAGAAATAGAGTTAGAACACTTATCGTAATGTAGTATTGCAATTGTATTACTTTTTTTTAAATTTAAGAAAACACAGTATTCTTCTTGTATGAAATATCTAGATTGACATTGAATCATCTGTCCTATGTCTTATATAATAAATGGTCGATCTAGAAATAATATGGACTATGACGTATAACTATCATTTGTTGGGTTTTTAAGAACAAGTTTAACATGGTTTCAACTAGGGGTTTTTTTTGGCAATCCTTGTGACGTTTTTTTTCCTCTTTGTATGACATGGTTTAAATTAAAGTTTTTGTTAATATAACATTACTTATTGTAACTAGGATGTATTGACGGAGAGAAATGCCGCAAAAACAACGAGGAGTGGAAAGATGGTTGTAACACAAAGAAGTGTTTTGTCAATGGAGAGAATAGGAAAATTGAAGTATTAAAAATAAGTAAATATCATATCAAGAGCCAGATCATTTTGTCACGATAACATCGACGACAACTTACTTAGAAAGCTGAGTAATGTATAAAAATTAGACATTATAAAAAATAAAAATGAATAAAAATTAGACATGCTTTATCTCTAAAAATTTGTAAACTTAATTGAATAGTGTCCTTAATTTTCGTCCTAAAAAAAAAAGAATTTCCTAAGAATCTGAAAATTGTTGAACACGTAATGTTATCCTAAATACCTCTCTGTTGCTGGTTTATTGTGTAATTTTGTTCGTCAGCGTGTATCGATGCATCAACTACTCAAATAGAAATTTTAATTATATTTGCATTCACTTACCGACTTTGAGAATGAATAGCTGTTGATTACTTCGATGTTTCTTCTGTGTAATTTGACGCAAGGTACCCATCCGCGGACCTTCATTTAACATTTAATTAAGTATTGTTCTGGATCCTGTAGCATCATATCTCATCCATCCTGCTACGTCTTTCGGTACTCTGAACATATTTACTTTCACATTCTTTGGCCACATTACATGTACATTGATAAGATTGATGATCACTGACGAGGGTTGATTACCCGAAACATTTCAGTATCACAATAGGAACTTATTCTCTTGCTACTGAGTAAAAGCCAATATCCTCTATTCATAGGCCTAATTGCTGTATAAACCTTTTATATATTTCATAAGAGCTTATCTTTTTTTTGGGGGGGGGGGGGGTACATGTATCCGGCAAAGGGTATGTGTTGCAAGGATTGACAATACAATGTTTTGAAAGGTAAAAAATAGGGACCATCATCGTTATCGTATCGAATGTAAACGTCTTCGTTATTGAAGGATGCAGCTTCAATGGGATATGTATCGATCAAGACAAAGAATTCACTGTTGATTGTGTTAGCGGGAAGTGTGTCCGAAATGGTTTAGTGGGAAACGTCAACATTACTAAATCAGGTACAGTCAGCATAATAATATTAACCTCCTGAAGCTTCATATACACTGAGTTAAAAGTCCATATTGTATAATATTACCAACGGTTGCGATACCAACCTAGTGGTTACAATTGTCAAAGTTGAAATATATGTTCTATAGTACCAACTTAATTGTACTAGACCATGAATACCTTTCGGATATTAAATCCTCCTCCGTGGTACTTAATGTTGAAAAGGTTGAATAAAGCCAAAGTTAATTTTCCTGGGGCCATCTACTTGATCTACAATCTCATTTGTATTCGTATGGTGTTCATTTTCCGTTCTTGTTTAATTTGAGTTCTCTTTGCGCAATATGTCGAATGTGCAACATTGTTTTCTTAACATCAAAAAGATTTATTACATGTTATGATACTACTCCTGAGCAGATAATTTTGTTTTGTGTTTTTTTTTTTTTCTAGAATGCAAAGATGGCCCATACTGCCGAAAGGAGGGTGAAATTTGGAATGTTGGATGCGCAAAGAAGCAATGTAAAGTAGAAAACCAGGTGCCAACAATTCAATTTATAGAATATGGTAAGTATCTACGTTGACACCTTTACATCAACTACGACACGTCATTTCCTTATCATTTAGTATTAATCTATACAATGTGTTCGTAACAAAACACAGTAAGTTATATTATTGTAAGCATTAGTTATTTAATTCCATGCTAATTGGCCTGGAGATATGATAGATAACTGACAAGAATCGGAAATATAGTATCAGTTTAAAGTTTAAAATGTTGTTAAAATGTTGTTTTTTTTTTAAGATTGATGGTTTTAATGTGAATGGTCTAGTTGATAATATATCTGGCTCTGATATAGATTTCATATATAGAACTCACAATAGATCGCCTTACTGAGCATCGAAGGACACATAGCAAGCCAGAGGTGAGACCAGGTGCCTGGGAGGAGTAAGCATCCCCTGTTTGGCTAGCTGCACCCACTGTCGATGTTCACGCAAGAAACTAAAATATATATATATACAAAACTACACGATCAGTTTTAAAAGGAGAACAACATATACAGTCGTCCATACAAAAGTAGTACTGTTGTAACAGTTGACATTTTTGTCTTTGAATGGTTAAACGATAACATATTATAAATGAAAAGGTTGCCGTGTTTGGTGGAAATGCTACAATGCTAATGAAACGTGGACAGAAGGATGCAAGGAATGGAAGTGTGTTGTACGCGGCAGTGACATAAGGATTGATTATACAAGATACGGTAAGCCATAATCTATGAATGAAAATCAAGCAGGAATCGTGGAATCTTAATTTCCATTCTGATCAATTTCAGCTATTCTTTTCTTTTTGGTCTCATGGTAGACGCTATCTGTTAAAATCTCGATTATCAATAAAACAAACATCGGTATTTACGATCGCCACCTTATTTAACAATGAATAAGTCAAATATAAAACAATGCGACTACCTCATCATCTTTGCAAAATATAAATTTCCGGACATATATAAGTTGATATGCAAGCTAGGGTATTTGATGAAATAATAGGTTTCTGTCTATATTTTCCTTTGAATAAAATCTTAAAAGCAAATGCAATGCGATGTTGCTAGACATATTCATAACATAGTCATAAATATTCCTTTCTATCCAATAGATCTTGTACCTTATTCATATAAATATCACGCTTGGCTGATTAATGTCATTTGAATGATAAGCATTTATTCAATGTTTTCATAAGTAATGTTGATCACTGATACATGTATTGTTGGTATATTGTAATATTTTTCTAGCAGCCTCAGAAAACACGTAAAATGTAAAAGGTCACAAGATACGAAGTTTTCATCAATTTCGGATAATTCAGAATTGAAATTTGAATAAAACAGACAAAACAAAGGAATAAGTTTTGTTGTTACACCTTTTCTAAATAATTATTGTGAATAAGAACATAAAGCTGCGAATAGTTCTGTTTAATTACCTTTTGAATGCGAGTTGGCATTAAACCAAGATCACATATAGATATTCCCTTGTTATTTCACCTGAGAACCTCAAGAGCTGGTAATAAGACGACGGAAGTGTTCTATACCTTCTTGAAGAAAATTTCAAACCAATTTTCATGCACATTACACGTGTTTCGAATATCAAATTAAAACTTATCAGTGATGCCTTCAGCCAAAGTGCTTTTCATACGCTGCCCAAATTCATTCCACTAGCGCCCACTGGTTTTATTTTTAGAATTTCAGTTGTTATTATTTTTTTTTTTACTTTACAGAGAGTTCGCGGCTCCAAATTTCTTGCAGGGTCGATTCAGTAGCATATCCAAATCAAATCTATGTTAATAAAGCATATGAGGGATGGTGCTTAGATGTTAATTTTGATGATTTTTTTTTTTCAATGAAATCGCAAGTTTCCGAAATTACAGCAAAAATATAACTTTAAAAGCTGTATTATGATTAAAGATTCAGATGTATTATTGTTTCAGAATTTCTCGATTTCCCTTAATCTGATTCACATTTACTAGGTTGCAATGATTGTAACAAGTGCCGAAGGCCGAATGAGGAGTGGAGGGACGACAAATGCAACTTAAAGAAATGTATTATTACAGGGACGGACATGAAAATATTAACAGTCAAAACAGGTATGTTAACAGGAAATCATCGTCTTGGACTCGTTTGAATGTACTTTAAATATGAAAAATATAAAGGATTTTAACAAATACAATTTTTTTTCTTGGTTCATAATATTATACTCATTTAATAACATTGCTCCGTTTGCATTTTTTTTACATATATTCTTAATGTGAGTATGGTTTAATATCATGTCACACTTTTCTGCGGGCAGTATTTTGGGATCTTTTAGCGTACAATTTGTTCTATCCCTTCTGTTTAAAAGTTTTCTTCGATAAGGACCGAACAAAACTGCACATGTTATTTAACAAGGAGGTCTCCGTCAGATAAAACGGTTTGATCAGCAGAAAGCACACAAAACGTGCATGTCTGGTCAATAATCCATTCGTAAATGGTGCTATGGATTTGATGATGTCGTGTAGCGTTTCTACCATTTGGTGAGTGTCACTGCTGTTGGACGAAATTGGCACATGTAAACATGTCCGATCAACTTCTGTTGATCTTTTCTTCAAAAGCATATGGAATGGATTTCTTTTCACGAATTGTCTTAAACGTGGATCCTGTAGAATCATCAACCCATTCCTCGACGTCCTTCGGTATTTCTGGACATACTTTTCATAGTAATGGTTATGTTTCATTGTTTGGATTGGTGATCACTGAAGAGGGTTAAGTACCCGAAATGTGCATGTGTGGTCGATGCTGCAGAGTTATCCGTTCTTTAATGATGCTTTGAATTTGAAAAAGTGCAATATTTATAAGAGTCAAAAAGGTGACCTTAAGTGACTCCTTAAGCCGGGTAACCACACCATTTGCTAATAACAGATGGCCGTCTAAAGTCGGTGCCGCGTGCACATTTGTCTCCTTCATTTTATGTGTTATCATTAATGTTTGGTGTTTCTGTACGTCTGTTTAGATTGTTTTGGATGATGCTTTGGTGAATATTGTTGACAATGTCTTTTTGCGATTTGTAGTTTTGTCTGATGTCATTTATATGACACTTTTTTGTCGGTTTGCTTTGCTGGGTGAGTACAGGGTGGTCATGCTGGAGATTCATCCCTTTTCTTAGCGATATCATTAGATTACCATCGTTATTTTCAAGAAGGAAAGATTCTGATTGGCTAAGAAATTTTGTTGATACATCGATCAACAATTTTTTTTAAGGAATTGTATTTATAGCACTATTTTCAGAACCTGGGGTTTCCTCAAACACGATAAAAGACGTTGCTGAAAATACATTTTATTGATGTTTGGTTGACATTTCAACCCCCCGAACATTACGAAATAAAAAGAAGGGAGGAGATCTCCAACAAGACCCCGTTGCAGCATCAATAGTAAAACACCAAAAAACCCGATGCAAAAACACAAAAGACGAGTACAGCACGAGACGGAAAAGAGACACACGACATGTAAACACCAAACACAAAAGACTACACATAAACCGACGAGACCAATGGGTAACCAGTGCCGACTTTGGACGGCCATCTGTCACGCAAGTAGCAAATGGTGTGGTTATCCTGGATTACGTGCGCACAACCCTCTCACTTCTCCAATTACCCAGAGGTCTCGAAGAACGTGCAATTGTGGTGTAAAACAACCTCCTTACTGTAAGATGACATCACACAAACAAGACCGCGAAACGCAGAGGCCCCATAGACACAGTTGAATATGTAAATGTATATAAAAAGAGGGCATGCGTAATACAGTCCGTGTTCTGCCGGCTGTAGTGAGCTCATGTATGTAATCACCCGAGGAGTCCGACTGACATTCAGAGAGGACAGTGAATGGTTGTTTTAGATTCAAGAAAACAGTCTGTCTTCCATAAGCAGATGATATGAAATGATAGGAAATTAATCTTATAATTGTTTCTGTTGATACATGTATCACCCGAAATATTTGACAGAACAGAGTATAGGAATTAGGTTTTCAGGACTTTTCGTGGTTGTTTTTACAGAAAATGAATTGATTTTACGTGGAGTACATAATAACGTGTTACTGATCAAGTTCGAGTATAATTCCAATTGACTTATTTTCACATGAGTTATGACCCTTGCACTTAGGAAATATCATGAAAAATCAGTTTTCCTGACCTTTCGTCAATTCTAATGCAGAATAATGAACTGATTGTTAGTATATGAATACATCTTAGTGGGATACAGACCAAGTTTGAGTTTGGTTTTCATTGACCTATTTTTACAAGATTTATGGCCCTTGGACTTAGCCAATTTAATTAAATTTTCAGTTTTCTGGACTTCTCTAAGCTGTTGCAGATAAACTCATGAAAAGAGATTCAAGACATTTATTTACACCACCGGTAGGGAACTTTTATCGCTCAGCGCTCATTACATTTTTAATCATACAATCTTTTGAATCACTAGACACGAGGAGGTATGGATAATCGAAATAATGAGAATATATATATATAGTCAGAATTCCGACGAAATAGACTCATTAATTGATTACCTTTGCGCTTACCTAACAGTTATGAAAATAGTTAATTTTCCAGGAAATATTTATGACCGTTTTAAACCGAGATTTTACATACACAGACATCAGACATCACATAATTTCGAGAAAGTTTGAACTGTGATATCATATTTGATCGCACTGACTTGATGCGATATTATGTTTTCTATTGTGACGTTACAATGAACAAATTTTGTGATGTCTGGTATCTGTCGAAGTTTGTCGAAGTTGTTTACAAACTAGTAAAAAGGAAGATGCGTGTTGTACTTTATAAAGTCATAATCCTGTAAAACTGATAAACAGAGGAAGGTGGGTAACGTTTTCTTATGCAAAATAGGTTATTTCAAAAGCTGTAATATAATTAAATTAACATTATGATGTATTCTACTTCACGTCACGTCTCGATATCTCTTAATCTGATTCACATTAACTAGGTTGCTATGACTGTAACAAGTGTAGAAACCCAAATGAAGTGTGGAGGGACGACAAATGCAACTTAAAGAAATGCATTATTACAGGGACCTCAATGACAATATTAACAAGCAAAACAGGTATGCCAGAAGAACATTTCGTTTTGACCTCGTTTAAATGTACTTTGAGTATGAAAAAATATGTCATCAATAAATATATTTATTGTCTCAATTAGAAAATCTTTTTTTATGAAATCATGACATCGTCAGGCTAAGAATTCGTTTATAATTTTCAATTAATCATGTACAATGTATATCAATGAGTGGAACTTAGGGCGGGTGCGTCCAGCCAACAAAGGGGATGCTTATTTTTACCGGACACCAGGTCCCACCTCTAGCTTGCTAGGGGTCCATCGACGCTCAATTTCTATAATGTCAGTGCTGTAGAGATTATTGTCAGAATCTTCTTTAACTCATTTAGGATGGAAACTGAAGTAAAAACTAAGTTCTTTCTCCCTGTAAGATTTAATATTCCTTATGGAAAAAATTATGACGTGATATTTTTCATATAAATAAGCTGATTTTTTTTCTTATGTTATGAAACATGAAACGTTTTACTTTGCATATTCAAATTCTTTTTCCGTGGGAAGGAATTTTAGAAATATAAAATGTGTTTTTTATTACATAATATTTATTTCATTAGTCACGTTGTATTCTAAATGTACGTAGATTGTTAATAAAATTTATCTGTTCTTAAATGATACTGTTCAATTTGAAGACGTTTACATTTATTCCACTTGGTGAGTGTCACTGCTGGTGGACCAGTAGTCCCCGAGGGCACATGTAACCAAGTTCGATCAATTTCGGTTGATCGTTTCTTCAACGCATTCAAAGTTCTGTTATCAAAATTTCTTGAAATTTCTAAAAAGTGGGTCCTGTAGCATCATATCCCACCCATCCTGCTACGTCTTTAGGTACACTTTTTCGACATAGTAACTTTCATACCTTTTTTGGCATATTACATTGTTTAGATTTAGGATCACTGATGAGGGTTAAGTACCCGAAACGTGCATGTCTGGTCCACGTTGCCAATTAATCTGTTCTTAAATGATGCTATTCAATTTGAAGACGTTTACTTCCTATCAAATTTTTCTAGATTATCAAAATTTTCTACGGGCAGAGTTTTGGAATTTCTTCTGCAGCAACGAACCGATTGCTTACATTCATTTTCGTCTAAATGAGAAAGAGCGCGGAAAAATTGGTAGAGTTTATAATGACGTCAATATCGATGTGACGTTTATGGGTCAATAGTTTTTTAAACCCTAGGGTCAATATTGATATAACTATTGACTGTATTGACTGCTTGGTCAAATATTCGAGTTTATAAGCATTTTTTTACGTAGGCTTTAAATAGAGATGCTGATAAGGGTTTAACAATGTTTTTTTTATTCCTACAGGCTGTAAAGACGCCGATGGGAACTGTCATAATCCTGGAGACAATGGATTTGCCCACGTGATTGATGGTTTACGATATAATAATTGTCAATGCCTGGAGAATCAGCCTTATGCAAAGGTGTCATGTCCAGGCAACTATAGAAACTATCTCATTCTAAGTTGATACGTCCTCTTCCTATCATCTTTGATGCGAATGTGCATGTTTGAAAATATCAATAGTGATCAAAATGTTATTAAACAACAGTTTTTCCCTTTCGTCTCTCGTGTTTTAACCTTTTTTCGGCAATAGTAATTTATCAACCCCTCATGAATTACTCTATTTGAAATGACTATTAAGCTATATCTCCTTTCATTCATTTTATAATGAATACATGGATCTTCATCTCATTGGTTTATGCAAAATGTCTAGTTTGAATCCCTAACGGATAATATTCAGGTCATATTCAGTGCATTTGCTACATTGTGTGTGTTGGCATGATATCTTTCAGCATGGGTGACAGAGATATTGTTATCTTTTTAAATTGAAGTCGTCACATTTTAACATAAACTGAATGATTTTGTTGACCTTAAGGTGCGTCTTGTGTCCCGATTTAAGACCATTCTAGCGCATCTCACGGTTTAGCACTTATTGAACATAAATTACATAACCCTTGCCTTCTCGACTATGAGACTGAATAATTGTTAGGCACTTCTTTGATGTTTATAGATATCACAATTTATTATGGAAATTTATCATATCTGACTCTATTGAAGAATTTAATTCATTACATACCTAAAAGCGGATAAGTTTGAAAATTTGATCTAAACAGAATGAAATGTCTGTACAAAAACGCATTACGCTTATTTCTATAGCTGAGGGAACTCTTTCGTAAGAGAAATAACCCCTACATTTCGTTTTACGTGTGGAATATTATTGACTTAAACTGTTTTATAAGGTACAGTCGATGGATACCACAAAATTATAAACAGTTAAAATTCCATCCAAATTAAGGCATATTTTACCGCGCTCATACTTTTCAAGAAAACCAGAAAACGGCACAATTCTTGAGCGTTTGTTCTCTCTTATTTCAACACGGACCTTTACTTTTTCTTCAATTGTTAAACGTCTTCATGTTCAATGACATCATTTAAGAACAGAATTAATTTCAGCATGGACCATACATGCACGTTTCGGGTACTTAACCCTCGTCATTGATCCTCAATCAAAACAATGTAATAATATGGCCTAAGATTGAAAAATATTGTGTCCAAAAATATACAAAAAAAGTTGCAGGATGGATGGGATATGATGCTTCAGGACCCACCTTTTAGAAATTTCAAGAGTATTTGATGACAGAAATTCTCGAATGCGTTGAAGAAACAGACGATCAACCGAAACTGATCGAACTTGGCTACAAGTGCCTTCGGGGACTCCTGGGCCACCAGCATTGGCACTCACCAAGTGGTTCAAATGTTAAACGTCTTCATATCATGAACAGCCTTTCTTAGGAGCACATTTTACAATATGTTTGAGAAAATCGTTTATATTTAGTATTTCTGATATTTTGACCTTAACTAAGTCGACTTTCTTAATTTTTGTGTAAAATCGTGAAATTTTCTGATGATAAGCATTCTGTGAATTTGGTACCTAAGGTTAAACGTTATCAAAATTTAGTTTTACACACAGTTGCTAAATTGCTTTATCATATGTTAACAAAGAAAATTGAAATTAAAATCAAATGATTGCAATAAGCAATAGTCTTGATTTTCATCATGGACCTGGTAGTTTTTTGTTTAAATGTTTAAGGTCAGGGTGACGACTTTTAATAGAAATGAGGTAAAAGAAAGATGGATATGTCCACATGTAGAGGAACATCTCCTCGAATTATTCAGACCAAAAAATCAAAATTTGTCGTCTCGTTTTTTGTTTTTTTTTTGCTATAAACGTCCATTGTTGATTCATTTCAACAATTTCGTCATTTTAGAGAATACCGCATCATAATTTACATACCTCTGCAATGCATGAAATGTCAAAAAAGTCATATATACCCTTATTTTTCTTGATTCTTATAGCTTGGGTATGAATTAAAGCCTATTTTGCAAAATTCTAATAAATAAATAGTTCTAAGGAGTGTATTTTCTTATGAATACGTTTTTGCTGGTTGCAATGGCAACAACTCATTATTTCTATAAATAGCTAGAAGGTCGCAAGGTACACAATGTTTTTTCTATGTATAGAGCTATGGTATTGCTTTATCCTAAAGCAATCAAACCAATATGTACCCGAATTCGTTTTTTAGCAAAATGACAGTTTCTATAAATAGCACAATAATTTGTGCAAAAAATCAAAATTTTGACCCAAAACAAAGATATTTACTCGAAGTTCGAATTTCTAATTCTCTCATTTTTAAAGAGTATAATGAATAGTATATATTCTGATGTTTGAATCTTTAGAAGCAGAACTCATTCGAAAATGACAATTGTTTTCCTATTTTTGGCAATATTTCATTGAAAAATATGCATTTTTCCCAAAAATACCCATTCAGCAATGAAAATTTCAAGGAGTATTAATTTTTTCTTAAATAATACAACAAACTGAGCTTATACAATTAATCGTCCATGTCGGTTTCAAATATAACGTGATATGAAAGTAGATTTTTCTCCCTGTAGTCGCAACCATAATCTTAATTTACATGCACATCCTATGATTTAATATTTTGGTTTTCATAAAATCGATGAATTTCCTTACTACAGAAATGGCATGCCTTTCTGTCTTAATACGAATCAGAGTTCCATTAAGCTCTTCGTACCTTCATGCTACTGGGTTGACCCTACAGGAAATTTGGAGCTACGCACTCTCTGCAAATTGAAATCAGGAAATTTTGAAGCAAATACGATTTCTTCATACGACTTTTCTAATATGTACATCACGCTTCCTCACGACAAAATAAACGATCGACTGTCCAAACTTATTAAATGGTGTTTTGATCGAGAGAGGAAAACGTGTACATCTGAATCGAAGGGTTTCTTTTCCGCCACAGATTACAAATCATACAAATCATGGACATGTGGTGACCTGTTTTTGTATCCAGCGCATTATTGATAGCAATGACACAAAGAAAATCAGAAAGCAAAGGAGGGGATCTCCAAAAGCATCAAATTGCAGCACACACAGCAAAACCCCAAAACACCCAATGCAAAAACACAGAGCGGACAAGCACAGAAAGAGACGCAAAAGGGACAAGGAACGTCAACGCACAACACAGAAGGACTACACATAAACTAAAGCGATTAATGGGCAACCGTTGCCGACTTAGGATGGCCATCTGCCACGAGAATAGCAGAAGGTGTGGTTATCCTGGATTATGTGCGCACAACACTCCCACTTTTTCGATCACCTAGAGGTCTCGAAGAACGTACACTTGTGGTGTAAAACAACCTCCTCACTATCAGATGACCACACACAGACAAGCGGCCCAAGCAACCCAGATGAATATGTAAATGGATATAAATAAGACTTACTACGGTGTTACCTTTGATTATTTGTTCCTTTTATTCTCAGCGGCAAACATTCATTAGTCGTATTTGATACATTTGTATATGAAGTTATTCTCATTAAAATTGCGTGGCCGATTTACGGGCTTCGTGGCACTAACCCTTTGTTTTAGACAAAAAATACGTCGATTCTCTCGGGATGATTTGTTTCTGAATGCTGTTGGAAAGGACATCATAATCTAAAGTGAACAAGGATTTTGATGATGGATGTAACTGAAATTCCTTAGATTTTTCGTAAGTACTTTTGTAAAGCAGGCTCATGATCTCATTCCGGAATATTGTTTATTCCGGGACTCGCAACTTTTTCAATGGAAATTAATATGATTTTGTCTTACGTGTACCTTTTCGACTAACTGAATAACTGATGGGTACTTCTTCGATGTTTACTAGAGATAATGGAAACAATGATTTCATAAAACCCAATGATCTCTGTACTTAATAGATATACCAGATGATCCACAAGGATTATGTATAATTATTACAAAGTATCATGGAGACATACTTTTTCTCAGGTGCTTGGGTCAGAGGCTAAATCAATCTGATATTCATATAATTTGGAGCAAAGATTTCCAGAATTCTTTTCATTTCCGCTCCACAAATCGTCAATCTTTCTATATAATCGCCGGGATTTTTCTTGATATTGAGTTTCTTGCGCATTAAATGAAACGATTCCGATTTAGGTGGAACATCTGACGAAACGTAATCCTTTTTCCAGGTAAATTATTGACCAACAGATTGACCTTCAACCAAAAATGTAAGAAAATTATCGGTCGCCTGCTTCCGAGGATACACAGCTAATTGTGCCTCATATGAAATTCATGTGAAATTTACATAATGACAAATATGGATAATGACCATATCCCTATTTACAGCACAAAATCGATAATTCAGAAAATCAGAAACCGAAGGCATACAAAATCAGGATAAAACAGGAACCAAAGCAAAGAAACAAAATGAAAAGAAGCGAACTCCCGATATGAGAGTGAGACCAGGTGCCCAGGCAGAGTATGCATCTCCTTCTTGCATGCAACACCCGTCGCTTCAATTCGGTAGAACTGTCACATCCGGTTACTTCCATTTTGGAAGACATAGAGTACAATCTTTGGTTGGATGGTTCAAATGGTCCATGACAGAATATCATCCACCATTCTGGAAAGTGGGACATCATAGTGTATGACGAGTTCCCCATTTCGACCATAGAACTTCCTCAGTGACGATGTTAGTCGGTCACAAACATATCCCTGACTGAGAAGCTTATCTGAAAGACGCCTAGCTCTCAGAACAAAATCCGTATATTTGGTACTTGCTCTGGTAAAGCGTATCAACTGAGATATGAACACGCCATAAGCAGGCGATGAAGGGATGTTGCTACTCAGAAAAGGAAAGTTTGTTATGCTGAAATTGAAGTCGTCACGTTTGTCATAGAGTGAGGTATTCATGTGACCATCAGTGTCGTAGGACAACATTATGTCCAAATAGGATGCTGAATTATTTGTCTCTGTAGTTTCTTTGACTTCAAGCTCCGAAGGATAGATACTGCCCAGGTAATCCGCGAATTTTGGATTATAGATGGACACCACATCGTCTATGTATCTGTAAGTGAAGTTGAAGTCAGAAGCTAAGTATCTTTTCCCTTCAGAGACCACAGCTTGAATGAATTCAGCTTCGTACGAGAAAAGGAAAATGTCGGCAAGGAGTGGGGCACAATTGGTCCCCATTGGAATTCCGACAATTTGCTGGAAGACCTTTCCTCCAAACACCACAAAAATGTTGTCGATCAGAAAGTTTAACATCTTTACATAAAAGTTCACATGAAATTAATGTGAAACGAGCAATAACATGAAATTTACATGACATTTTTCACATGAAATTGATGTGAAGATTTTTACATGGAGGTTATGTGAATGCAGTTTCTTGTGAAGGTCCCTTGAAAAATTCGTATGAAATTCATGTGAAGGAAATTTATGTGAAATTCATGTGAAATATTTTTCACATAAATCTTATGTGAAATTTATATGAATCTTACATGAACTTTCATGTGAAATTTACATGATGCTCATTTCATATGAATTTCATGCGAGGCACAATTGGTTGTGTTAAATCCTAAAGCTATCACAAAAATACCGGGCATGGTGCTGGACCAACCTACAGTTGTGTACAAGTGTCTTTCACAACGTCGCACACTGGTCAACCGTGTCGACGGGCCTCTATGTTGTTAAAATCTCCCTAGAGAAGACTGGGTCTTGATTCTCTGTCCTATCTGGAAGTTGGTCAGACTTCTCGGGTGATTGATCTTGAGCTCGCTTCAGCAAGTAGAGCACAGACTGTTATACGCATGCCATATAATATGTTTTTTTATTCAAGTGTCATCATGTAGCTCACAATATATTTTGCTGAAGAAAATGTAGTGTGCTTCCAAATAAGACGAAGCCGAGAACATTGAACAGTTATATCCACCTCTGAGGATTGGTATAAGAAATTACATCAGTGTCCTATCAGCTTTTTTTGGTCATGTTATCCCTGCAATCCGCATTTTCGACGCCAAAATGAAAATTTGTATGGATTCAGAAAGTTTTCTTGACAGGGTTGATCACATTTATATTGACGTCTCCCACATGTTCCAACAATTTCTACACCAATGAATTTTTGTAACTCTTTGATAAAGACATTAAGATTACTTGGTGTGGAGCAATGGTTATCCATCCATAACATTCTAGAAGTTTTGGGGTTTTTTTTTCATATTCAGATATCGATTATAACGTCTTTTCTTTACAGTGGTCGAAAATACCCAAAATAAAATGGTATATCCGAATCGCGTCTATAAGTAATCATTCAATTAAAAACACTACACTGTTAAAATTTGCAGGCCACCTACCATTGCACAAAGGATATTCTATGTAAGTTTATATCCAGGCCTGTCCAAATTTCGGATTTGGCTTCAAACAGCACTGCATCTGCTGTCAAAATAAACTTTCTATCCGCCGTTACTTTGGAGTTCCACTCAAGACACTCTTTGTTACAGCATTCAGAAAGTGCTGCAACATTTCTGTAGAAAGACCTCCATCACATAATTAATATACCGTTCATTTTTTCTTTTTATAACGGAACACGTGTTGAGTTGTGTTTTAGCGATAATGAATCCAAAACGTATAATCTTTTTGTGACTCATGAATAATATTATACGGTATCGAAAATGCTTAGTTGAAGACTTCCGTCCACTTCCCAGAGAAATGAATGGTCAGTTTTGTCAGGATAGTGGAACAATGTGTTACATGTAGTATGAAATACAACATTTTTGACTTTAATAAAAATGGTATATATCATAGTTTGTCTCAGTAATTCATATGAATTTCAGATATCGTTAGCTCATTTTATCAAATAAATTCATTCAGTCATTGAAATTAATCTCTCCATAAGCACACAAAATAGGACACTTCTTATATATAAATATGCATTTTCAAATCCAAAAGTAGAACAAATGAACCTCCCAATTCTATTCATAAAGCGAATCCGTTCACCAATGAAGAGGGGAGTTAATTTTAGAAATGAGTTAAAGAAGATCCTGACGATACTCTCAACAGCACTCACAATAGAGCACCAAATCGACGGTACTTGCTTGGGAAAGGAACATCTTGGGTTTCCTGTGACAACGTTATGCTTATTCAGAATGACTGCAGTATCATGAATTAATGCATTATGATATATTAAGTATTACAAATTTGAAATTTTACAATGACATAATGACAAAATATGGCCAAATAAGTTATTAATTATTCTCGGGATGTTGGCTGTTTGGAACTGATTTTGTTTGCGGAATGTAATCCTATTTCTATTTTCGGTTGAGTCAGTTGCAGCTTGGTGAAATAAAGAAATGTTGAAAGCGCTAGTTCATGGATTTTTCTTAAGGTGAGTACTCTTTGTTTGTGGTTTATTTTGGAATTATCAAAAGCAACATTGAATGTGACAAGAAATCGTCAATCGAAATATTCCGTTGAGTGTAGGGTGGGCTCTGATTGCTTAAAACATTGTCCAACTTTCGCCTGCAACCGCTGCAGAGAATTTCAATAATACGGAAGTGTTTCAACTCTATGCCTTCAAAAGAAGATTTTAAACCAATTAATTATGACTGCAAGACAGGTGTTCCGGATATTAATAGCTATTCTCTGTAAGCATTTGCAATTTTATGAAGGACGCATGGCACGGCATGTCTCCGATTTTGATAAAATTTGTACATAAGGTTGGGTCTGACCCAAAAGTAAAAACTTGTTAAAAATTTTCTTAATATCACATCCGGTTGCCATGGAAACGGACTTTGAATATTGAAAAATGCATTTTTGGGCGTTTTCGAAGTCACATGCATAATTTATCGGCATAATCTAAAACAAACATTAATGAATTATCAGTTCCCAATTATTGCTCTTTCAAGTTAAGTAATAATAATGTTTGGTTCATGGTCTTATCTATATGTTTCCATAGCAACAACACAGGTACCCTATCAAAATAGTATTTTGGGCCTTTTTTTTCAAAATTCAACGATAAATCTACATTTTTGAGTTTTTTATGCATCTAAAACATAAGCGTTTACATTGGGACAAAGTTTCTGTTCGTTGCTATGGCAACATGACCTCAAATCGCAGAAATGAAAGCAATTTTGGACAATATTTAGAGTCTTTTTTTTTACTAGATCATTGAATTTTAATTCAAAGTGATGAAAATTGATTAATGTATTCAAGTAGATCTTTCATTTCAGAATTTTTTAAATATTCAGGAAATAGCCCTTTGCTATGGGAACGATTGTGTAAAACTGCACATAGGCCCACCTTGAGTCCTTGGATACAGGCATCAAAAGTTAAGTAATCTGAATTTTTTTAAATCTAAAATAAAGTTTAGACTTTGATTTATCGTATATGTAAAAAAGTTTATGTAAGCCTGTTTCGTTTTTTGAGGAAAAAGGCTTCGAAAAACAACAAAGAAGGCTTATTTTAATAATGTATGGCCAAATTACTATAGCAACCATTAATAATTTTAAACTGTTTTATTATATTTTGATAGAGGCTTACTTGATCTTTATTGTTATTGAAACTTCCTGGGCTAAATAATTACTGTTTTATGAAAATAATAAAAAGTGGTTGCTATGGTAACATATGTTCCCCATAGCTTTTTCAAGGTTTTTGAATGAGCTCTTTGTGTTGGATATTTCCCAACATTTTTTTTTTTCTGTTCATCATGATGCAATTTTTTTCTAAATGACTCTGAAGTTGCAAAATAAGTAATATAAACGACCATAGTTACCGTTGCCAAGGAAACGTTTGTACATAGCAACAAGTAGGTTTATCTTGAATGTGCTCATTTTATGAAATAAATCCTATTTCCTTATCATAAACCCATCAAGAGAGAAGAAAATATGGAAAATACAAAAGACATTTTGAAATCAATATATCAAAATTAGCTAATTATGTTGTCATGGTAACTAGACTTTTTTACAATATCAGACGCTACTAGTGAGCTAATTTAAAATTTTATGTCCTAATCTTTAGGATGCATAAAAAATCTTCCATTGATGTCACATATAGACCAAATTATAGAGCTTCAATAATTTAAAGGCCGTTGCCATGGTAACCAGATGACCTAGAATTAATTTTTTGTCAAATTCTCCTTTTTTCATTGGTCCTTACTTATGTGTGAAATTTCATGAAAATCGGAGATCATGCGTGCCGAAATTGTTTAAATGGTTACAGAGAATTACTATCAAATCCTCATCGTTGAAGCTTCCATCTAAATTGATTTTTACACACAGCCAACATTTATTTTAGTAGCGTCCTCTTGTTCTATTTAAAAAAAATAAATTTGTGCAATTTGCAGAGAGTGCGAGGCTCAAAATTACCTGTAGGTAGATTCAGAAGTAAAGAATGCTTGCTGAGGCGTTTTTGACATCTCTAAAACTGATGCACAGCATTTCATAAAACCATTTTGGCAACTATCGTCCTTTTGTCATCAAATCAGGCGAGATATGTTGTCCCCTTGAGCCTCTTGATTGATACATTCAGTAATGGGAAAATGAATATATTTAAAAAAGGGAGATTATTAATTTTTATGGTTCCCCAAAATTGCTATTTGGCAACTAGACAAAAAGGAAGGGAAGATAAATGCAATAAAAACCAAAAGGTCCGACATTTAATTGATATCAATATACATGTGACCTCCTTTTTTTAAATCACATGGAAATGAATTTTCTGTTATTTATTCTTCGAATCCGCCTGACAAAATACTAAGAAAATCTACATTCGAACAAAACATTGTGAACCAGTAGTTTATTATAACAAGCATTCTTCCGGACTGACAAGTCGCGGCACTATTTAGTGCTCGGACAAGTGATGACCCATTGTCATAGGCATCAATTTTTGATCGCTAAATGTCGTTAGACTCCCACTATCAATTTCAATTTCTTTCAATCGATTGTCGCTGAAAGAGAAATGTTTGTACTTGAGTCAATGATTTCCCTCTATCTCAATGCCACATGAACAACGGCTCCAATTACTTTAAGACACATACACAATCGTAGTTTATAGGGTTTTTTCCAGCCAAGTTTACACACAATGTAATTATCAAGGATGAGCATTGTCTCTGTAATTGAGACTCTAAATTCATTTCATTGAAGACACAGATATTTGTGATGAGGTTAACTTATAAACGTTTCAATGTTAGGTGATAGGACTTTCATTCCTGTTACCTTGACCTTTACCTAAGTTTGAAAAACTGTTTCATTGGTCATACCTTTAAAAAAAACTTCCGGTCATAAAATGACTTACATGTTAATTTTCATGTTCAGTCACCTATGGCGATTTTCTTGTGAACTTGTTTTATATGGAAAGTTCACTAATATTATTGGAATAACTTAAAGCCCAATCCATTTTTCTTGTAACAGGAAATCAAACTAATGAAACCATTTGAACTGAAGACGACCGAGCTTCAAAATAGATTATACATTACAATATATGTCGTTCGCTTAGTTCCACAACACTTCGGCATTTTACTTGAAGTATATTTTGAAAGTCTCCAACAAAAACAATCAATCACAATTTCCTAACATAAGGGATATATCCTTGATGGAATATATCCGTCATGAGCAGTTTCTTTGGAAGATATTTAGGTCAATTTTATATTAGACTTTTGCTCTTCCTAATTCCATAACTGGATGTCCTTTTTTGGCCCAAAATATCACTGATGAGACACTGTTCGGTGAAATACGCATATGGTTATTTGAACATGTTGATTAGAGAATATATTTCAATATTGACAATTTCAGCTACTAGGTTCGTACCTCTACTTGTACATTGTCTAGTCACCGCGAATGTCGTTGGCCTAGTTGTAGTTATTGAGCGCTTGACCTGAATATATTTGTAAATTCTCCGCCGAAAAAATTAAAATGTTCTAGAATTCAGGGGTATCGGCCTGATGGCATAACACTCATCTTATATTGGCAGAAATATTAGGTGAAGTTTGGTTATTTCACAACATGCCTTTAATGTAACATAATGAACAAAATAAGAAGGATGGAAGGAAGACAGAATTACTATCGAAATTGTGTTAGAATCCGTGGATATGATCCTGTTGTTACCAGGCGGACAACTTGTTTGGTAGTAAGGGGTTTGACAGTAAGTGTTTTGAATGTTTTTCCCTGACATTGTCGCCATGGCACTTTCTATATAGACGTGGCCTCAGACAATGCATGTATTTTATCTATTCTTTTCATTTTCGTGTGTGAACATCGACGACGGGTGCGGCTAGCCAACAGGGGATGCTTACTCCTCCCGGGCACGTAGTCCAACCTCTTGCTTGCTGGGGGTCCGTCGATGCTCCAATTGGTGCTCTATTGTGAGTGCTGTTGAGATTACCGTCATGATCTTCTTTAACTCATTGAACCAAGGCTTTTTCTCTTCGAAATTGTACAAGGGCATTCTAAGGAATTGCACCCTGACTGACTGTGACGACAGGTATCCATGACGAACACTGTCTATACTTCTTTGGAGAAATACAGTGCCTCGGCCACCTGTCCTCTCTGGATGTCAGTCGGACTCCCTCGGATGCTTACATGTATGAGTCCGCTGCAGCTGGCAGAGCACGGACCGTATTTCGTACGTCTTCTGTTTTTCATATCCATTTATTTATACGTCTATGTGTTTCTTTCAATAAAGAGACGCTGACTCACCCTGGACACCTTGTCTGACTTCGGAATGTTATTCCTTCCGAGGTTGGTAACCGTTCCTAAGAAAATTCTAATGATCTTACCTTGCCTTTTCGACTTTGAGACTGAATAACTGATAGGTACTTCTTTATGGTTTATTTCAGTGTGTATATTTTTTTACCTCACAAATGTGCGCCTCCGAGACCTCTAGGTAATCAGAAAAGTGGGAGGGTTTGCGCTCGTAATCCGGATAAACCACGCCGTCTGTTACTGGCATGGCGTCTTATGGCGTAATGTTCATTTCCGTAGCGAACTCTAGCTGTCGCCTCGGTCAATATTTTCAAATTCAGAAAATATCACACCATATTCACCTCGTAAAAAGTCCGTAATTGTATATTGTTCAATGTAAATCTGAACAAACGCAAACAGAGTGTACATGTAAGAGTTCAAACTTATTTCTTCCGATCCAAGAGGCAACTTCAAACTAAAATTTTATAGACATCCTTTGGGTGTTTGTGATCCTTTGAACCCCTTATCTTTAAGTGATGTTTTACATAATGCATGATCTTCATAATTCCGAGAAATAAGTCATATACTTGAAGTTTCATAAATATAGTTTATCTGATATCCTGTATACGTATCGTAGCTTATAAGACCAACGCCAACAATAACCTACTTATATATGTTGACCATGAACATTGATTTCCATTAAGATTCTTAGAAATTTGTTCTAACATGTTGCATCAAAAAGTGCAATTTCTTTAGGTGTTCTGAGAAGAGAATGTCTGGTGGAGAATATCCGATAATGGCTGATAAAATTCTACGAAAAAGGAAAAATAAAAATGTGTTTATTAATGATGTAATCTTACAGTGAGTAGAATCTATGCTTTTATAAGTAACAATTGTGCGTTCCTCTAGACCTTCTCGTAACTGTCCAATTGGGAGAGATATGGGCATGCAATTTTGATAACACTATTTGCTACTATCATTGCAGATAACCACCCTAAGTCGGCACCGATTACCCATTGGTTTTGCTTGGTTATGTGTAGTCTTCTATGTTTAGTGTTTTGACGCCGTAAATGGTGTTCCTCGTACCTTTATTTGCTTATCTACTCTATGATCGCATAAGGACGATTCTATGTTGTGTTATTGGTACTGGAACCGTCCTTTTAATTTCCGCAATTTTATTCAAATCCTTCTCTGTATTATTCGTACTACAGATTAATTTTCCCTTTGATAAAGTATAGGCAATTATCTTTATTCTTAAGGTAACCAGGGATTTGGAAAGTATAACTCAATGGATTATCAAATGGATAAGTCAAAACTAACAACGAGAGACAAATTATTTCATTTATAAAATTGCATCAATGTACTCTTGTACACAACTGTTTTCTTGCAAATGATTAACACTTCATAACTTGTATACCTTGTTGTTTTTTAATCGAGCTAACTGAAAAAAAAAATACTACCGACTTTTGCTGCATGCTTATCATTTATTTATCTTTATTTTCTGTTTACAATTACAGTGCCCAGCCAGAGAAAGTAGAATGAGCATACCCATATAGCGTATGTTTCTTCTGATCACCCCATATTTCACACTTCAGTTCCACAATGTCGTTTTGTTTGAGGTTCAGTACGATTGTGTTTGATCCTGAACTATTTTGGTCCTGATCTTCGCTGTCAGCCTGCGCAACACTAAGTCTCTTTCCATTGTGCCAGAGAAATACGTTAATCATACGCTTATCCAGAGTAAGAGCCGTCCATGTGAAAGGACCGTCCCTAGGGGCGATGAACTTCCCAGTTGCTTTGTTGTATGCCTCTCCCTCATTTGTACGACATTATCGTAGACAATTGTAGTTTTCCCTTTGATATTAATCAAATTTTTAGAATTCCAAGCACTGAAATATACTAAAAAAAAAGGGCTTATAAAAATGTTCATGGCACAAAATTCAATTTTACTTATTAAATCTACTTTCTTTTTTCTTCGATGTTTCTTACAGATTTAGATCAAAACTTCAGTTCAGATGATACATTGAATTTTCGTGAAATCGTATGACAGGACACGTTGAAATTAATTTGCTATGTGTCCATAAAGAAAAAATGAAAGACATTTAGACTAATTGTAATTAATATCTTCGACGCCGATATTAAATATTCTTTCAAGTCTGATATCGCGCATTATACAAAATGTATCTTCTGTTTCTCGAAAATATATAAAATATATGACTCGCTTGTCCTTCGTAAAACTTGATACAAAAAGTTTTAAAGCTGTGAAAACGATCAATTATTCTGTAAACTCCCATTTTCGTAGATGATATCCGCGAAAACAAATACGTCATTTCGATCATAAATTATAAAGTTAGATTTCTTTCTATTATCCTTTCTTACCTTTTTCTTTTTCCTGTTATATTTGTCCTTTGACTATACCATTCGCTATAGTCGCTATCGCCAATACCAGTACCGCTTTACAATCCATTCTGAATGTTCTGAACGTCCTTATGAGTGTTACTGGCTTCAATCAAAACATTGAAATATAAATGTCGAAATTTTACTGTTCTAAAATATAAACTACCATTATGACTCAAGGATTTCAAAAATAAGAAGATCATGTGAACAAGTTCATTTTTATCTCAGCAGCACCCATATAAATACTCCAAAACGACCAATGCAAATTCTCAGAACAGACACTCATATAAAGAGACGCAAAAGTAACAGGGAACACCAACTCACACTATAAAAAATATAACACAAAATGATGCATATGAACCAACGAAACCATTGGGGGACCGGTCCCCAATTTGGACGGCAAAATGCCACGCAAATAGCAGCCGAGGTAGTTATTTGGATTACGTAGGCACAACTTTCCCGCTTTTCTTTTGAGACAATATTCAACAAAATGCCGAATACATAGTCTAATGAAAAAATAAAATGTTGCGAAGTAAGGCTCCTACCCAGTAGGGACGACTCTCTCAATTATAATTGTAATAAATTTGCAAGATTGTTTAATACATGTTCATATTGACAAGAAAATAGGTTCTAATATTTATAAATATTCGAACATATGAAAAATGAAATTCTGAGCACAAAGTTAATTCTTTCAATTTCTACAGCTTTAAAATTCATAATACAGTGAAACTCATCTCCTACTGATACTTCACATAGATGACACAATCTTTCGCTTCTAGGTGTATTGAACCATCCATCAGTTTCGATAGATAATCTATGATTAGTAGTTCTAAACCGCAATAATTCATAAATATAACATGTTGGAATACTCAAATCTAAATGTACCCTCACTTGAATTAATATGAATTATGGCATAGCCATAGTGAGGACGCTTGGTGACGGTAAAAGAAAAACATTACTATTTCGAAAATTGAAAATGTAAACTTAAAAAATAGAAATTGAAGAAATTGAATGAGCATGTAAGTATGAAGCAAGTGATAGATAATCAAATAAATATGAAAATAAATGAATAGATAAATAAATAAATGAAAACGAAATATAAAGGAGAAATTAAAAAAACATACTTCTAGAAGAGAATATGGAGTATTAAACGTGGATTTCAAGGTATATTTCTTCAGGAATTAAAACTT
The DNA here is from genome assembly GCA_033119305.1 of Pinctada imbricata. NCBI lineage: Eukaryota > Metazoa > Mollusca > Bivalvia > Pterioida > Pteriidae > Pinctada > Pinctada imbricata. Next base: position 48,937,397 of record VSWD01000012.1, on the reverse strand, counting down.
TTTAAGTTTGTATGGGGTAAGGGAGATACTTTGACCCTCCTCTACTTCCACTTTTCAGTTTTTTTTACATATATTTGTTCCATCAACTTCACCCCAGCAGAAAACCCAAAACAAAACGAAAACCTAATAAAAAGAAAAATATCAAAGAAAAAAAAATCATATTCAAACATACCCGCCACTAGTCATTTAGCTACAACTGAGAGAGACATCCGTGCAGAATTTTAACAATTTCTACAATTATGCACACACATGTACAGATAGCTTCAATAATTCGCCCGTCTCACACGTTTTTTTCAAATTGGTTAATTTTTTCATACAAAAAAACAGCAACCAAAAAAAAAAAAAAACCAAAAAAAAAACAACAACAACAAAAAACAAAAACAAAACAAACAACGGAATAGAAATAAGGTGTGAGACTGGCGAAATATTGAAGCTTATGTACAGATAGTCCGCGAAATTATGTAACTCTTCCTACATGATGACGTTGCTTGCTGACGTTTCATAATGACGTCATGACACATCAGTCGTATTTTTTTAAACATGGCAGTCAGATGAAACGGTTCCAAGTCACATATATTTTAATCAAGTAAGTAAAGCATGATTCAATGGATTCAATTAGATTATAAAATTCGTATATACCACTGAAAACAGGTTGTCCAATAATTCTCCGTCCATGTAGACCGGAAGTAATTCCGAATTACATGGATTGAGTAGTACGCCTCGATACTTTTGCGAAACGGCACGGCTGAGCTTGAAGTTAAAGATACCACAGAGACGATTAATTCAGCATCTTAATTATTTGGACATGATGCTGTCCTTCGACACTGATGATCACTTGAATACCTCACGCTATGACAAACGTGACAACTTTAATTTCAGCATCAAACACATTCCCTTTCTGAGTAGCAACATCCCTTCATCATGTTCATCGCCTGCCTATGGCGTGTTAATATATCAATTTATACGTTTTGCCAGAAAAGGTACCACATTCACAGAGAGCTAGGCGTCTTTCAAATAAGGTTCTCAATCAGGGATATGTCCGACTAACAACGGCACTGAGGAAGTTCTACGAGTGATACGGGGAACTCGTCATACACGATGATGTCCCATTGTGCAGAGTAGTGGATGACATTCTGCCATAGAAAATGTGAACCATCTAACGACAGAATATGCTTAAATCTTCCGTAATGGAAGTACGCGGATACAGTACTGCAACCCACTTGTTTGATAATTCTATCCTATCCTATCCACCATCCTCCATCCACCTCCTATCCACTCTATCCTATCCCATCCTATCCTATCCTATCTTATACTCTCCACCTCATTCTAATCCAATTCTATCCTACATCTTATCCGACATTCTTTCCTATCCTACATCCTATCCTATCCTACATCCTATCTTATCCACCTTTATCTTCTTCTCATTACATTAAGGGAGAATATGATTAATACTTAATGACTTGATACAAATTCATGCATAAGTAGTAAATTATTTGTAATAATCGCTGTTTTTGGATTTTATGAATATGAAAATTATTTAGATAGTTAATTACCATTTTTGCACTTGTAGTGAACGAAACCAAATATCACAACAAACCTCAACGTTTGTTTTTGTTGAATTAAAATTTACATTACCCATTATGTCAAGTAAGAAATGTCAATGGATCGAAGAATTTAATCAAATGAGTATGTTTGTCAGCTAAAAACTTTTAGAATTAACAGAGAAAGATTGGATTAAAGATTGAAGTGGATATGATGTAGGATATGATAGGATGTAGGATAGGATGTAAGATAGGATAGGATAGGATGTAGGATAGGATAGGATGTAGGATAGAAATGGTTACGATTGAGGTGGATAGGATAGGATGGGATAGGATAGGATGGGATAGGATAAGATTCTATCAACTTTCTATCCTACATCCTACATCCTATCCTATCCACCTTTTTGTCAAACAAGTGGGTTGCAGGACTGTATGACAATTCTACCTTATTGAAGAGACGGGTGTTGCATGCAAGCAGGAGATGCTGACTCTTTCTGGACACCTGGTCTCAATCCCATATTGGTAGTTCGCTTCTTATTATGTGATGAAGTTTTTCTTATTATGTGATGAAGTGTGAAGAAGATCCTGACGATAATCTCAACAGCACTCACAATAGAGTACAAAATAAAGCATCGATGGACCCCTAGCAAGCTAGAGGTGGGACCAGGTGCCCGGGAGGAGTAAGCATCCCCTATTGGCTAGCCGCACCCGCCGTCGATGTTTAAGCACGAAAATGAAAACAATATAAAACATTCATGCACTGTCTGACGTTATGTCTATATAGAAAGTGCTATGGCGACAATGTCAGGGAAATATATTCAAAACACTAACTGTCGAACCCCTCGCGGGAACTTTTTTACGAGCTCCACACGGCAAAGGGCATAAGTGTGACACAAATTAGTTAAAGAAGATCCTGACGATAATCTCAGCAGCACTCACAATAGAGTACAAAATTAAGCATCGACGGACCCCTAGCAAGCTTGAGGTTGGACCAGGTGCCCTGGAGGAGTTAGCATCCCCTGTTGGCTAGCCGCACCCGCCGTCGATGTTTAAGCACGAAAATGAAAACAATATAAAACATTCATGCACTGTCTTACGTTACGTTATGTCTATATAGAGAGTGCTATGGCGACAATGTCAGGGGAATATATTAAAAACATTTACTGTCAAACCCCACGGGTGAACTTTTTACGAGCTCCACAAGGTGCAATTTTGCATGTATTGGACCCCTCTTCCGCTTACAAATAATTTCTAAGTTTTCTGACAAAAGATATGAAAAATCTATTACATATGGCACGAAACAACGGTTAAATAAACCATCATTGGATATTATGTTGGAATGGAAACTATTGCCAAAGTGAATAGGTATTAATAGCAGTTCTCTGTAAGGACCAAAATAATTTCAATAGCACGTGGAAACAGCATGTCTCCAATTTTGGAGATTTTTGGTATGGAAGGTGTATATGATGTCCTGAGACAAAAATAAACTTTCTTTTTACAAATTAAGTTATCGTTGCCATGGAAACCATGTTTGAAATTTTATGCATCAGTAGAATACTTGTAACATGGCATTTTCACAAGGTTCGTTTCCATGGTAACAGCTATTGTAGTCAACTGAAATTTCCTTAATTTTTCTCTTTATATCTTTAATAGTATAAATATTACACAAGAAGTATGTTTTTGCCCACTATTCTCTTTGTCAATATGCTCAAAATGTTGGCAAAAACCTGTTTTGAAGAGGCCCTTTTTAAGACCGAAAAAGCTCCTAATTTAACATGATTTTGCTCAAATTTAAGGGCAAATAATTAGAAATGTCAGGCTAACTTGATTTCTACTGCCAATTATCTTTAAAGTTTAATCCTCGATCTTTAAGAAAATGTTAAAATTTGAGTGGGACCTCTTCACAATTTTATTCAAAAGGGTATAAAAAATGGTTACCATGGTGACATTCTGTTCAGTGCTATTACACATAGAGTAATTTACTGGTAAATTTTCAGCTGTCCGTTATATATTTTTAAGCATATTTTTATCAGTACATATAAAAGAGCATTATTGATTAAAAAAATCACCTTAAAAGTTTTCAAGGTCACAGGACCCAATGTCAAGGTCATCTTGAATGCAATTCACAAAATTTGGCAAAATTCTGCGATTTTTTAAAAATATGAGAGGCAGTTACTCATATATCATGCGGTATTGAGTAAAACAAATACATACATAGTGATTTTGGATATATCCCTTATTTATTGACCAGAGTTGCAAAAAATCTCAAAATCAATGACATCCTTGATTTTTAGCTAGTATTTCATACATACATATAAAAGAATGTGAGATTATCATGATTTTTGTCTGGGGCTTAATTTTTGGGGAGAAATGTTCTGAACTAAAAATTGTAATGTTTTTCCATCTATCGGTCATATTTTTAGAAAGAAGTATTTTTGATACAAAAATATGGCAGTCAAGCCTGAATTTAGTAACAATAAATAACAACAAAAATGCAAATTTTATTGAAATTGGAACCTATATTTTGAATTGACCTTGAACTTAAAGTCAATGACATTGAAAAATTTTGGAAGTGCTCAAATGAAGAACAATTTCTTCTGTTGTCCCTACAAAAAGCTTAAGCAATATAAGTTATTTAAACCATGCTAAAAATCAATTTGAAAAGATATAGTCCTCATGTGTCTAATGAAAAGTTGCCATGGCAACCATTTTTTACCTCAAAATGTAGGAAAACAAAACAAGGTCCCACTTATTTTATCCAGTGATTATATTTGTGACATGAACTCTATTTTGTTCTGACAACAGTGATGGTGTTATCAGCCTGACATTTTGTGTTATTTTTGCTTAAAAATGGTAAAAATTGGACAAAAATAGGCCTTGATTTTGACCTCATTTTCTGGCAATTTTTGACTGATTTTGATTTGATAGGATCTGGCTAATTGAAAGAAATGTCAAAAAATTATTTTTTTTTCTAAAAATAGAGGTTTTAAAGATTATAAGTTGTTAATACCAATTAACTCTGACAATGGTTTCCATGGCAACATAATAACCAAAGATGACTTATTTGACCATTTTTTTAGTGCTATAAATAGACAGACCTCGTTTCCATGGCAACCGGAATATTTATTTTCAAAAAATTGTTATTTTTGTATTCAGGGCATTATACATACCATTTACAGAGAAAATCATGAAAATCCATGACATGCTGTTTCCAAAATATTTTGGTCCTTACAGAGAATTGATATTAACAACTATTTATCTTAAAAACCCATGGTAACCATTTGAATTGATTAAATCTGAAAGTATGACGTACTTGGATGGATATCTTATAGTCTCTATTTTAGAATTTAATAAGGTGACGACCATTTTATCCTGAGAGGGAATTCTGAGAAATTTTTCGGGTGAGATTATTCATTTTCAACGCAGGGCCGGCTGGATTATTTATTTTCCAGTAACTCAAGGTCAGAATATTTATTTTCAACCTGTATCAATCCGGACAAGCAAAAAAAAAAAAAACATAAGAATACATGCACATATGCACACGTACATACTATCAACTACAATGTAAATATGCCATCAATTTTTTTACAATGTGCAAATGGTAAAAGTCTTCAAATTCATTAGCATCATTTAAACGCAGATAAATCTGCAGCATGGACCAGACTTGCACTTTTCGCGTATTTAATCCTCGTCAGTGATCCTAAATCTAAACAATAGAATATGGCCAAAATATGTGAAATTATGTCCGAAATATACCAAAAGACGTAATAAGATGACTGGAATATGATGCTGCAGGACTCAGGTTTCAGACATTTGAGAAAATTTGCAAACAGAAATTTTGGAATGCATCTGGACAAACGAACAAACATCTACATGAAATCTATCCTCGTGTACTAGATATCAAGGGAACAAGCGAGAGCGACAGATCCGCTTCGTACTTAGATATACTTCTATCTTTCGAAGTAAACGGCCATTTGAACACCTCACTTTATGACAAGCGTGTTGATTTCAGCTTCATGAGTAGCAGCATTCCGTCTACTCCTGTTTATGGTGTTTTTTGTGTTTCCAAGCTCATACGGTACGCCAGGGCATGTTCCAAATACGAAGATTCCATCGTTAGAGCCGGACGGCTTCCAAGTTAGTTACTTGTTCAGGGTTATATTGCACAACGGCTGAAATTATTTTTAAGGATGTTCTTCGGTCGCTACGGGGATATAATATAAGCATATCAGATCTACCTTTTCCAGAATGATCAATGACATTCTGGATTGTGATTGAATGGCTGTCATCATCACCAACAAAATACTTACCTAATGTGTACATCAATATGCACATCGAGACAATCACCGAATTCGACAAGTTTCCTTGGAGCTGTTGCTACGGGTCTTGCATGCAGTCAGGAGACGCTGACTCCCCAGGCACCTTGCATCACTTCGGAATGTTATTCATTCCGTTCTTCGCAACCGTTCCAATGGAAATTCTAATGATTTCGCCTTGCCTTCTCGACACTGAGACTGAATAACTGATAGGTACTTCTTTAATGATTATTAAGAGCTAGTTATTGTTCAATTCAAATCGGTTTTTGTCTATACATCGATAGGCAAAAAGATTATTATCTGCAGTCATTTCTTTAATATTTTCTTTTTAGCCACTTTGTCTGAAAAGTAAATACAAGAAAGAGTAAAATGTGTTTTATATTGTTTATTGCTCGTCAGAGGTGAATTCTTCTTTAAAAATCATTAAAAATGTAATTCTTCGGTAAGAGTAAAGTGCCCTTGATTAGCGTCGTTTAAATGTTTGAATATCAAACTTCGAGAGTCGGATAGTCAATTACTGATAGAAATAGTAAAAGCACCCCTGTTACTTACAATAAATTATAAAAAGTCTCTTATTCCCAGAAACTGCGATAATTTAGCTTCTAGAAAAGTGCTACCATTGGCATGAAATGCTAATTGTGATCGTAAACGGCCTTTTTTGGTTATGTTGCACTGACTTTTCCCTAAAATACTAAATAGGTTAATATTTCATATTGTCTGGTAGCACTTTTGTTTGAAAGGAGGAAACGGAGAATCAACGGTATAAAATCACGAAAAATAAACACGCACATTAGGAGGTGCTTTTGCAAAGAATAGAGCGTATTCACGCCAAGCTATTTTCAGCAGTTTGACAGCTGGGATCAAGTGACATGTGCGATGAAAAAAAATATGGACCGCATTTCGTGACATCACACATTTCAAAATTTACGAAAAATATTTTAGATTTAAGATAATCTTTAAAGTGAAATGAAAAGTATGCTGTTAAATCGGATATGCAATTTTACCGCGAAAATGGCAGAAATCAGCCTTAACTATGCTGTGTAGCACTTTAAAGTTCATTTGGAAAATGTTAAAGCAGAAAAATACCACCCCTCCGTATCAATTTTAGCTGAGAAAGAGAAAAAAACGTACCTTTCTGCTCGAGGTTTCGAGAGTCACGTGATTATACTTCCGGTCAAGAATGGCGGCAGTACAAATTTTCTGAGAGAAAAACAATAGACATTGGGCTAACTTGTGCTGTGTTTATTCTATAGATGAACTGATATATGAGATCCTAGACGTTTAATCAATAGTTGTACAGCAAGTTAAATTCTATAAACGTGATTAAACTGTTAAAATGTTGCGTTAATGCTAGCAACACCCATCATCCGCCATCTTGTTTATTCTGTATACATATATTTTTCATGAATTGCAAGCGTAAAGAGCCCGAGTCCAACAGTCCACACGACGACTCTAGAATCATTCGACGACGATTCTTAACAGGTAGTCCAGTCTCACAATCAGCCCTTGTACATATCACCATGTCAAATCCTATTGGTTCCACCCATGAATCTCCTGATCCTACCCAGACCACCTCTAATCAAACCACTGAGTCTGCAAAGTCCACACAGGAGCATGATGTTGAACATCCCCAGAGTGTACAGTTCTCTATGACTGATCTGGCTCAGATGATGATTGAAACCATGTACCAACCTGAGTATCTCAGTAGATTTGCACCCTTATTAGCCCAGCACCTCAATCCATCCATCTTCCAATCCATCCATGATGCTATAGCTCCTCTCCAGGCTAAGGTTGACAGTCAGTCTGATACCATTGAGCTCCTGAAAGAAGAGGTAAACTCATTTAAATCATCACGGTCTGATCTTGAATCTAGGGTGACAAGTTTAGAGCAAAAAGTTTGGTGTCTAGAAGAAGCTGACCTTGACAGAAGGCTCCAGATGCAAGAAGTTGGTTTGGAGGAACTTGAGCAATATGGTCGCAGGAATTCACTCCGCTTTCATAATGTCACCTTATCTGAAAATGACAAGAAGGACACAGATGAAGTTATTGTTGATATGTGTGAGAACAAACTTCAGATAGATATATCCAAGGAAGATATATGCAGGTCACATCCGGTTGGTCGTCCAAACAGAGCAGGCAAGGTCCAGTTGATCTGTAGGTTCAGAAATTGGAAAATCAAGAATGGTATCTATTCCAAGAAGAGATGTCTTAAAGGTGACCCAGACAACCTATTTATTACAGAGGACCTTACTGGATACAGACAAGGTATTATCTCTGCTCTTATGGATGCAAAGAGGCTGGGTCATGTTCACTCTTTCTGGACCAGTGATGGCAGAATCTTCGCTAAAGCCACTGAACGTACCAGCAAAGATCTGATTAAGTTCCCCGAGGACGTTGACCGTTACATCCCAGAGGAGATGCAGAGTTAAAGTTTCTATCCTGTATGATTGATCACTTTTTTGTCATTGACTCATTAATATTTAGCTACTATATATATTAAATGCATTTCTATACATATGACATACTGATACTTATCAATTCACATACCTTGACATACAATCTATACCTAGTATCCTTATTCAGTGTTCTTTGTGCACCCTTCAATTGTTTCATCTATATTAGTATGAGTGATTTTTTTATCATCATATGGCCAATATTGCACAGATATACATTGTATATATATATTATTATTCTAAATTTTTCTTTTTATTTAAATCAGGATAAATGAGTTTTTGCCAATTTAGTACAACAGTTTTGTATCATGATACATCCTGATTCTCCTATCAACACTTAATAATGCTTTCCATATTTTTCGAAAGCCCCCCCCCCCCCCCAACTATTGAACATATTATGAAATCACCTACGATGGAATGAAAATAATTTACGTTTCAAATTTACAATTTATCCTCTTTCCCTACTGCATAGTAATTATTACAGTACTTTAAGCTTTTGTTTGTTGTTGTTGTTTTTTTAACATATAAAGCGTATGCATTCTCATGTATGTTCTTATACTATCCCTAGTATAATGAATGCATAATATTGGTGCATGTTGCATATGCCGAATGTATTATGAATTTACATAATGTTAGAAGTTAACACCTAAAATATTGTATGTATGCACGTGTTATTTTTTATATGGCCCCTTTTATATTTATGCATATTAGTGCATACTGAATATTAGTCTGATTGTATACAGACTGATTTGCAAAATTATGACAAAGCTATAAGTTTATAATCTGCAATGGTATGTATTAACATGTATTTCTACACGGTCCCTTTCATGATAAATGTACAATATTAGTACATACTGCATAGGTTCATTTGTATGCAAAACTTGCATAATGTTATAATTAAGATATTCATCTACATTTTTATTTTTGATACAACCCCCAAAATCTATGCAATGTTTCTGCAAAAATATTAATCATATGTTATTTGCATAAATTTATCATAGCAATTATTTTTGGCGATTTCGTTTACGTGCTCCTAATACATGTATAAAACCAAATGCAAAATGCATTAACATTTATATACATGATACAGTATACATATGCTTTGTTATCATCATTTGAGTATGATGACCTTATATACCTGTATTCGAACGTATTACATGACCATACATGTATTATATTATTTTACACATATCATACGTATATTGATAACTAAATTTCATAAAAAAAAAAAATTCATAGTAATTACTTTCTTTTATTAGATAAAACAATCCGAATTAGATGCTTAATAAAAAATTATCTTTTTAAATATACGATCTATTGTGTTCTTTTGAAAAAATCCCTCTTCTTGACCTTGATTTTTCAAAACAAACAAATTTTGAAGATTGAGCTATCTTTTGCATAAGTTAACCATGTTTACAGATCGAATTGAGTCACATATTGCTGTACTTGCGTACATATATGTATCTATTTCTGCTTGTTATATCAATTTTCTATTTTTGTTGGAATTACGTATACATTATATATTGCACAACATAACCCAATGTCTCATTCATTTGCAAATGAATGACATATCAATTTCACATTTTTGTTTGCAATTCTTGACGATGATTATTATCCACTTAGTTCCTTTTCTATTTTTATGCCCCCGGAATCAAAGATTCGGGGGCATATAGTTTTTGGCCTGTCCGTCTGTTTGTCTGTTTATCTGTTTGTCTGTTTGTCCGAAAAACTTTAACATTGGACATAACTTTTGAATGGGAAGTGATAGGGCTTTCATATTTCACATGTGTATTCCTTGTGACAAGACCTTTCCATTGATACCAAAATTTTTGACCTCGTGACCTTGACCTTGACCTTTGACCTACTTTTCAAAAACTTTAACATTGGGCATAACTTTTGAATGGGAAATGATAGGGCTTTCATATTTCACATGTGTATTCCTTGTGACAAGACCTTTTCATTGATACCAAAATTTTTGACCTTGTGACCTTGACCTTTGACCTACTTTTTAAAAACTTTAACATTGGGCATAACTTTTGAATGGGAAGTGATAGGGCTATCATATTTCATATGTGTATTCCTTGTGACAAGACCTTTCCATTGATACCAACATTTTTGACCTCGTGACCTTGACCTTGACCTTTGACCTTGTTTTTCAAAAACTTTAACATTGGGCATAACTTTAGAATGGGAAGTGATAGGGCTTTCATATTTCACATGTGTATTCCTTGTGACAAGACCTTTTCATTGATACTAAAATTTTTGACCTCGTGACCTTGACCTTGACCTTTGACCTTGTTTTTCAAAAACTTTAACATTGGGCATAACTTTTGAATGGGAAGTGATAGGGCTTTCATATTTCACATGTATATTCCTTGTGACAAGACCTTTCCATTGATACCAAAATTTTTGACCTCGTGACCTTGACCTTGACCTTTGACCTTGTTTTTCAAAAACTTTAACATTGGGCATAACTTTTGAATGGGAAGTGATAGGGCTTTCATATTTCACATGTGTATTCCTTGTGACAAGACCTTTTCATTGATACCAAGATTTTTGACCTCATGACCTTGACCTTGACCTTTGACCTACTTTTCAAAAACTTTAACATTTGGCATAACTTTTGAATGGTAAGTGATAGGGCTTTCATATTTCATATGTGTATTCCTTGTGACAAGACCTTTCCATTGATACCAAAATTTTTTACCTTGTGACCTTGACCTTTGACCTTTTAACCCAGTGACCTCACATACATGTACTTAACAGAAAATAGTGTTCATACTAACAAAGATGCCACCGGGGGCATTCGTGTTTCACAAACACAGGCTTTATTCATTTTCATGTTTCTCATCACCTCATACCATATTTACATCTTGATTATATACATTGACCATTTTATGTTTAGCCTACCCTTCGTTCTATTACTTGACCTTTTTTTTCTCCACTATCGGCTATGGGTAATACTATTGACCAATACAGAGCGGCGGTAGGCCTTCACTATATTAAAGGTTATAGCGGAATATTTTACTCGTCCTCTTTTCAATTTTGTGACTTGATTAAAGATGTATCCATAAAAGTGTTGGCTGACGAATTATCCATACATATAAAAGCTACTATTGTATATGTGACACTGATTTTTCTGCTTTCGAATTTCAATTATGATTCTACACCTTTTATGTTTCTCCTCCTTCTTATTTGTATGGATGTGCACCCCAATCCAGGTCCTGATAATACTATCTGCGACCAATCGAACTCACTCGTAAAAATTATGCATCTTAATATTCGCAGTATAAGAAACAAGATGTCATTTCTTTCTGATTTATCCAGTGATTACGATATTGTATGTATAACTGAAACTCACCTAGATGTAAATGTAAAGACAAGTGATATTCTCCTGGATGGGTTCCATCCCCCCTTTCGACTTGATCGTAATGCTCATGGTGGGGGTATACTCATATACGTAGCTTCTCATCTTATGGCTGTCAGAAAGCAAAATTTCGAAATAAATGGTGAAAACATTTGGCTAGAATTAAAATTTCCACAAAATTCCTTTTTATTATGCACAGTATATAGACCTCCTAATAGTCCGTCTCAATTCTGGGATTTTTTTCAGCATTCGATTGATAATGCATCAATTCATAACTCCAATATTGTAATAGTCGGTGATTTAAATGTTGATTTATTAACTAATATATCCCATAGGTTAACCGATATTATATCCCAATATCAATTTATCAATGCAATCCGTGACCCGACACGCATCAGTGCCTCACGATCTTCACTACTTGATCCCATACTAGTTAGAGGGTGTTCGATTGGCTTGTCTTCGGTAGTTGATATTGACAGAAATATATCTGATCATAATGCAACTGAAATAGAAATAAATGTAAATTGTAAACTTACTAATCATGTTATAAGAGAAGTATGGCTTTATGACAAAGGTGACTTTGAATCGTTAAATAATGAAATAGAGCAAGTAGATTGGGCCTCCCTCCTTAATAATGAAAATATTGATACTTGTTGTGAATTATTTACTGATAGATATCTAAAAATAGCACGTAAACATATACCAAATAAATTAGTTACAGTAAGATTAAATGATAAACCATGGTTCAATTCTACAATTAGACGTGAAATAAGAGTTAGGGACAGATTGAGTAAAAAGGCTCGAACATCCGGTTTAATTTCTGATTTGAATAAGTATAAAAAACAATGAAATCGAGTGAATAATATGAAAAAAAGTGCAAAGGAAAGTTGTTTTATGGAAATTTGCGGGATTATCGATAATTGCCCATCGTATAATTCTAAAGAATTCTGGAAATTAGTCAACTCTCTAACTAAAAGTTCTGGTACCAAAAATCCCATTCCCTCTTTATTCGATCCTATTACTAATTCTATTGAAATTGAAGATGATAAAAAAGCCAACATTCTGAATAAATATTTTGCTGATATATCTACTATCGATGATAGTGATTCAGAATTACCGGAATTTTTGCCAAGAACAGATAAATTGATTTCTGATATTGAATTCACCCAAAATGATATCATCGATATTCTTACTTCACTAAAAACTAATAAGGCGATAGGTATTGATTATATAAGCCATAATATGCTTAAGTTCACTGCGTCAACAATTAGTCGACCATTATATATTTTATCTAAAAAGTCAATGGAAAAATCTGTCTTTCCTTCTCTTTGGAAAAGAGCACGAGTTATACCTCTTTATAAAAAAGGCGATGCACATAATCCATGTAACTATCGTCCCATCTCCCTCCTTAGTACAGTTGGTAAAGTATTTGAAAGAATTCTTCATAAACATCTTCATAATTATATGTTAGAAAATAAACTTCTATATAAATTACAGTCTGGTTTCCTCCCAAATAATTCAACTGTATATCAACTACTCGAAATTTATCATGAAATTTGTATTAATAGGGAAAACAGAAATGATACATGTTTTGTCTTTTGTGATATTTCTAAGGCATTTGATAAAGTTTGGCATTTAGGACTTCTTAAAAAATTAAAAGCTTATGGAATATCAGGCAAATTATTCTCTTTAATAACTAATTATCTATCCGACAGAGAACAGTTCGTGTTTTTAAATAATTCTCAGTCTGATATTCTTTCAACAAATTGTGGTGCTTCGACAAAGAGGTTTTAATTCTGATTCACTTTCAATAGCAGTATTTAATGCATGGTCAATGTACATGTATATCATCATCATCATCATCATCATCATCATCATCATCATCATCATCGTCATCTTCTTCTTCTTCTTCTTATTATTATTATTATTCTCCCTTTCGTCCTTCCTTCCTTCCTTCCTTTCCTTTCCTTTTTTTTTTCTTTTCATGATTTTTCATCTCTGTTTTGCTTTCTAGATTTTCATCATTTATTATAATTATTAAGTATTGATGATATTTTCTGTTCACTATAAAAAATGTTTTATGTGTCATGCTGTCATTCTTGACTGTATTATATTATGTTTATTATATCAATATTGTAGGGAGAGGGCACTTAATAATGTTGTAAAAACTTAACGCCCGATCCCATTTCATTGAATTGGAAATAAAATATGTTCAAATCAAAGTCACGTGATGATTCTTCAACTTGAAATATTTTATAATTTTATGTTTTTGTTTTTCGTTTATGATCAATACATTTCGATTGTGGCACATATGGATGCGAATAATTAATTATCAAAACAGGGACATAAAATTTTACACAATGAACGAATATCGAGTTACGCATAGCATTTCTTCACGGAATGCAAATATCTAAAACAAAATAATTATAAAAATGAGCAATGAAATAGCTGAAAAACATTTATTCAAATGTTTAATAAAAAAAAACTATCATTAATAAATGAAGCGTATTTTCAAGCTCTATTTTGATGAAAACAGCTGTTGCACTTTATATCATATTACTTGAAATAAAACACAACTTTTTTCCACATTGGAATTTGCTAGCCCACGCTAGCTCGCCGAAGCTTGATTGATTGTTAATTTAAATTCCGACCACTTGTGTGCCGTGAATATATCATACACAGACTGAACGGTGAACTCAACTGAGTGCAGTTCAAAAACATAACCACGTGTCGATGTCGTCTGCGCAAAGTCTACCTATCCTTATGATTTTTAGAATTATTAGTATCGCATAACATTTTTAATCAAAATGAGTCTTATTTTGATTTTAATTTTCAAAATGCTTTTATGTTATCATTTATCATGTTTATATATTAATATATATTAATTTCGATGGAGACTGAGGTAATTAATTATTGTATATACCAGTCGCGTAAGTAGGGTACATTTGATGTGGACACCTAAAGAATGGAAGGAACCAGAATCTCAACCTTCAAGGGGGCATGGTCACTTTACTATGGGAATGCCTTGCAAGGCCGACCAGGGGGAGGGTTTAAAGAATGGTTTCCCTCCCATTGTTAGAGGACATGGAGCCTCCCCCGAGAATATTTATGAAAAAAATTTTGGAGCGAATTTGAGATGAACTTTAATATCGGATCATGCGCATGACTCAGTACCAGCAAACGATGAGCTGCACCTAAGATGAAAAAATCTCCGATATGAACTTGACATGCTGTAGCTTTTTCTTTTTTCTTTTAAATGTACATCCACGTTAATATACTCTTCAAATGAAGAAACGCA